>QGSO01000527.1:458545-551618 GCA_011037825.1 Carya cathayensis
GTCGCGCGGCGCGTCGCTGCATTACACAGAATACGCTACACGCGTATTCTCTTCACACAACCCGCCGTATCACATCTACGGCATCCATCTCACGCCTATACTTCACAGCACAGTCCACAAAACTACAAAATCAAGCCTAACACTTCACAACCACACTTCGTTTCACAACTACGCAGCGAACTCCACAAACACTAACTACACAGTCTACAGCCAACCAAATCAACTATGTTAAACATAAATAACTAAAGATAGAGGGTTATACCATCGACGGGATAACCCGTGCGTCGCTCGCTGCTCGTCACGAACATGCATCGGAGGAGCATACGTGGCGGTACGGTGTCTGTCCACCACATAAAGTGGTAGTTTGGGCTTGAGAAAGGCTAGGCGTGGTCTTGGAAGACTCATGATTTTACAGCTGTCGGTGAAGAACAAATTACATGATTTACGGAAAAGATAATCTATACGCGTGATTCCAGATGAGGGTAAAGACGAGAGAGATGTGATTGCTGTCGGGAAATAATCCAAAACTGATAATTTTAGCGGGCTGTTACACATATCCTGCAGCAGTAGTAGCGAGAGCAGCGACTGCACCATCTGGAGAGGACACAACAGTCGCATCCTCATCGCCAGCGCCGGATGTACAAACCGCAGAGTTTGATGCTGGCTCGGATGATAGTGAGAGCCGCGATGAGGTACCTGATGATGGTCTCACAAACGATCAGGTTCGTGACCTAGTGCGAGACCCTGAGGCTCCTCCATATGATGGTAGTAAAGTGATCCGACAGGCTGACTGTATAGCATTTTTCAAAATGCTTAATTTAATTGTCGAATATAACATTGATCCGAAAAAACACAAGACTGATTTCGGGATCGAGCGGGCAAGATTTTTGTTACGGTTAGCACAGGGAGAGCCGATTAATCTGGCATTATATTTCTTCCTCCGCATTCGCACAGAGTCACGCTATTCGGGTGGAGGTAGTCTACTATTTGCACTGTTGATATCTAACCTCCTACTCCATTCAGGGGTTACAGTAACTCTGACTGAGCGGAGGTCGCCACAAATGGGGCCCGTTAACAAGATCACATTCAGTAAGAGCAAGGGTCACTTGCCGAAGACTCGTGCAGTCCTACAGGATCGGCCTCCGCCTACTGATCCAGCTTCTACTGCTGCTGCCCCTATTGAGAGACACCCTACTGGGGCTACTCCGGATGAGGTACGAGTTATATTGGCGGAGCACCGCGACATTATATTGAGGGACTTCATTCACCCCATGATGGAGAAGCTTAAGGACCTAGAAGGACGCTTGCAAACTTTACAGGAGGATTTTGATTTATTTAATAAATAAATATTGTTAGTTATTATTTTACTTTTTTTATGTTGTATAGAACGTCTGACTCATTTTGGGATGTAATTAATCAGTATGGTTTTTATTTTTAGTGTTTGCTAGCCTCTTTATTGTTAATTATATTTTTTTCTCATTATACTTAATGTTCACGATAATTGAAAAAATGACACTATCTTTAAATTAATATTTAGTTAACTAAAATATTTTTAAATTAATTACATAAAATTAATTTATGAATTTGTAAATATTTTAATTCATTGTAAATCATAATATATAATATATAGAACTTTTTATTCACTTTGGAAATGATAAAAAAAATTAATAGAAAAAATATGTATTCTTACAATTTTAACAATATATCTTTTCAATTAAATAATACCGTTCGAACACGTTAATACTCATTCGAACAAATAATATTGCATTCGAATTAATTAATTTTCTGTTCGAATTAAATTTTATTAGTTCAAACGGTATAGATTTTTGGAGACGACCTAATTCGTCTTAGAATCTCTAGTTCGAACTACTATATTTTAGTTCGAACGGATTTATAAGGTTTTCCATGTTTTGAGAAAAATTTCGTCTCAGAAAAGTACTTTTAGGGACAAAATTAATTTCGTCCCTAAGAAATTTCGTCCCTAACAATTAAATTTCTTGTAGTGAGCATACAATATACTCAAAAGAAGCGCGCAACATAATCACAGAGTTGATAAATGCTATTCATCGTTATGTTATTTTGATATCCTGATGTCACATTAAAAGATGATGAAACGACGATAATTAATAGAATGATGATCAATAAAACTATACCCTTGATCTTCAACCTACTTAATTGGCTATTTATATTAATTAAGAAGACACATGAAGAAAAGAATTGGATGTTACTCCATTGATCCGTAGAAAGAAGATTAACCTGGTTTGGTTACCAAATATCAAACTATCTCATCTTATTTCTTTTAATCATTATAATGTTTTTAAATTTTTATATAAAATATAATAATAATTTATTTTTTTAATTTAAAAAAATATATTAAAATATTATATTATAACAAAATTTTATTTAACTTTTAATAAAACATCTCATCGATTTCATTTTATCTAAATTGTATAATAAAAAAAAGTTAAAATTAGACCTAATTACACTTTAATACAAGAAAACGTACAAACAGTAGTACAAGTGCATGATGACACGCTGACAACCCAGCTCACATCTTGAGGGAATAGGACAACAGTCGCTCGACCAAATATATATGAATAAAGAGAGGTCACGAGCTGACCCCAAGCAGAGAATTAGACCAACGTACGTACGTGGCCTTGCCTCAGTTTTAACATGATACAAAACTTCTAAATACACAATGCCCCATGCACCAGCCACAATATTATATAGTATTCATGTGATTGAAGAAAGAGCAACGTGGTTAATTGTGTGTGTATAAGGTACTCGTCTTTGTCTTTCACCAAATAATTAGGATGCAAGATGATGAGGTGGGTCTTTGTGTTTACAGAACGAAAAATTTAATACAAGTATAATTGTGTATTAATATATATATATCAATTTAATATAATTGGTCAAAAAATAATTTTATTGAAAACAATACTAATTTATATTTTAAATATAAAGAAATCAATATTGATACACAGATTAGTACGTAACTTTACTTATACGTAACAAAAGTCAAATAAGAATTATATATAATTGAAGTATTTAGTTTCAAAACAATGCATAATTAATGCTCGTTTCATATATAATAAAAGGAGTATAAACCAAAGAAAACATTATAATATTGCAAATTGCACCAGAAGAACATCAAATTTATTTTACTTGAAACCCAATATATATTTTAAAAGTTTTGAATTTAGACAAAGTACCTTTTTTAAAAAAATAAGTGAAGATCAAGCCTTCTTATTATAAATCATCCTCACTTATGACATAGGCAAAAACCATGGTAACATTCCACCTCCAAATGGACATCACTAACCAATAAAGAATAAAGAACTTAGCTCCCATAAACAAAATCATTAACAATTTTTCCAAATATAAGGAAAACCCCCCTATTCAATCTAATAAAACTTCTAATGAGAGGAGGAATATCCGAAACTAAGTACCATATGTCATTTGAACCATTCGCACCTCTTCACGCTAAACCATCTGCCGCTACATTAGTCTCTCTATAATAATGAGAGAAAGAAACCCGGAGCCCAACTAAACTTCTTTGTATTTCCTCCCAATAATCCTCCATATACCAAAGGTCACATCTTTTCTACTGCAACCATTTTATCACTAGCATAGAATCTAGTTCAATCTCAACATTTCTCAAACTCATCGTACATACATATCTAAGACCATGAAACACACCCATTACTTCAGCAAAATTATTAGTGCTATGACATGTAAATGTTGCAAAAGCACATAAAAACTCTCCTCTAGAATTTCGAATCACCGCTCCCGCACCTGAAGGACCAGGATTTCCAAGAGAACTCACATCCACATTTAATTTAGACCATCCATCTTTCGGACACTTCCACCTCACCAGTTTAAAAGGCTACTGTTGAACTAGAGGAGCAAGAAGAGAAGGAATCGAGGGAAGCAGTAGTGCTAACATTGATGTTGCTGTCAGAGATAGGCTAGCCACATGCAGCTAGGAGCAATGCGTAGTCAATAGGCCAAAGAATAACACATGAGGTAAGGTAAACTTGAGCATAGGGTTGCAAATAAACCGAATCGAACCGAATTTGAACAAGGGTACTCGATCAAGATCGATTAACATGTTTACTTGCTCGAACTCAATTTTATATTTTGAAATTTCTAATCTTATCTTTTGATTAATAAAAAAGTTTAAAATTTTACAAAAAAACTCAAACATTTAACTATTCAACCAAATAATATTGATTCAAATTTCTTATGGTATAACCTTTTTTATAAAAATAATTTATAGTTATAAATTAAAAGAATAATACTCAAGATAAATGTAATAAACTAAACTATTTAATACATATAGATAATATAATAAATCAATAGTTGTAGTTGTATGATATATTATTATACAAATTATCCTATACACATCTTGAGAACATAACATATATATATTAAATAAGGTAAACTATAAATAAATTAATAATATATAATTAAGTATATAAAATATAACTAACATGTAATATATATAACACATACATATATAAAACATATTACGAGCTCAAACGATTCAAGCCGAACTTATACGAGTTTTGTTCACGAGTCTAAACCGAGTCAAGCCGAGTTTATTCAAGTTTTGCTTGTTTAATATTCAAATATATATTAATGTTTACAAACATCTCATTTATTAAATGAACTGAGTTCAAACGGAGTATACACGAGCCTAACTCGAGCTGTTCGCAAGCTACTCTGCCCTACTAAGCATTGACCTATTTCTCTAAGCAAGGGAGGCTTGACAATCATATATAGATGTGAACAAGGTAAGCTAGCTTGACCATCACAGAATAATTGCCATCAATTGACTCATGTTTAGCAATTGATCTGATGAGTCTCGAGCGAAGGAGAACAATATTATTGCTAGAAAAAATGGTTAAGTGTGTGTGCTTCACGGACAGTACTAAAATGATAAATCAAGTGGCTAAACTTGATCAAGGAGTAAGAAAAAAGGTGAAAGTTTCCCCTCAGAGAGAGAGAGAGAGAGGAGTTGGACGAGAATCATGAGGCCGGCTAGAGAATGAGAAGGAGTTCAATCTGAGCGAGAAATAATATGGCCATGCCAAAGAGGAAACCTTACTAATTAAAAGGTCTTCGATCCATAAAGAGAAAAAACTGTGTGAAAACCAAAGGTTTCTAGCTCTAGAGTATGTAGCTAGAGCTTATAATTGATAGATCACTAGTACACGTACATGATCAAAGACTATACATATAATATATATATATACACGTATATACATATATATATATATATTAAAACCTAATTAATAAAAAAAATACGTATTTTTTTTGTAAGTAAAGATATCCTAAATTTTACCCTATAATATTTTTTTGAAAGAATAGAAAGGAATTTTATTATGCAAACCATTCAGCCATTACAGAGTTTTTCACTTTGAACTAAGTTCAAAACCTCTTTAGGACCCTCCTCTATCTATCCATACTAACTCTTCTACACAAGAAAGAGCTAACTTTGCTAATTTATGTGCTACATTATTGGCCTCCCTATATGTAAAACAAACACTGCATCGTGGATTTGCCATAAGCATACTTCTAGTATCATCAATCATATTACCATATTCTGTATCAATGGCTTCCATACTATTTGTGTCCTTCACCACTGTTTGGGAGTCCCCTTCTAGTACCACCCTTGTCATCCCCAGCTTTATATAGAAATCTATAATTTTTCTCAATGTCATTGTCTCTGCTGTTACAAGCTCCAGTGCATGCTTAATTTATGATTGAACACAGGGAAGTTATGATCTCGCCTTCATTATCTCTGAAAATCACTCCAATCCTTATTGTTTTTTACTTGCTATCCATAGCTGCATCCCAGTTGGCCTCGTAGAATGTCCCAGTTGGTTTCTTCCAACTATTTAAGGGCCTCTCAATGCTTCTTTGTTGCATATTTTCTTGCTGATAATTCTGAGCTTCAGAAAAGTCATGCAGACATTGTTTTGCATTTGTCAACATCAATCTTGGATGCTCAAATTTATTTTAAAAAATAAGGGAGTACTTTCTTCTCAGCCATATTTTTATCATTATATAAGCCACTTCTTCGACCTTTTCAATACTCAGCTTCTCATTAATTTTCATCCATAGCTCCTTAAAAACAAACTCTTGACTCAACCACTTATGCACTGGACTTCCATTCTAAACCCACACATCTGAAGCTGCAGGGGCAACTCCACAAAACATATACAAATGACTCAACATCTCTTTCATAGATTGGGCACAAGCAATTATTAGTAATTTTCTTCTCTAAGAGATTCAGTTTTGTTGGAAGAATCTCATGGCCAGCCTTCCATAGGAATTGCTTGACCTTTCCTTCCACATTCAGATCCTATATTTGCTTCCAGCCATCTCCTGTATTAGCTTGTGTCGATGTCTCCCCTTTAATCATCATATTTTTGAAGTGCTCAAAATGGTAAGAACTTTTGACAGAAAATCTCCCACTATTAGTATGTATTCACAATTTTGATTTTACTCTCCACCCTACTCAGTGGAATGCTCATTATAATTTCAGCTTCATCCTTTTCAAAAGTCTCCTTAATTAGTGTTTCCTTCCATTAACTAGTCCCTTGCTCAATAAGTTCACTAACAGTAGTTTCTATGTCTAAATTTTTTTATAGGTGATTGAATTTGGTATGATGTTAGTATAGGCAACCACTTGTCCTTCCAAATTCTAACTTGGTCACCCTTACCCACCTCCACATCAAACCTACTTTAACCAAATCTATAGAAGAGAGCAGGCTCCTCCATATTAGTGAAGGTCCATTCCCCAGTTTTGCATTTAGCAAATCACCTTCTTTGAAATACTTGTCCTTCATGACTTTAGCTACTAAGGATTGAGGTTGCTTTAACATTCTCCAACATTACTTTGCAAGCATAGCTTTATTAAAGAAACAAATATTCCTAAAGCCTAAACCTCCTCTTACTTTTGCATCCCCTATTCTAAGCCAACTCCTCCAATGTACTCTATTCTTATTCAGCTAGTGACCCCACTAGAAGCTTGACATGAGTGAGATAATTTTCTTGCATAACTTCTTAGGTAGCTTAAAAAGACTC
The DNA here is from genome assembly GCA_011037825.1 of Carya cathayensis. NCBI lineage: Eukaryota > Viridiplantae > Streptophyta > Magnoliopsida > Fagales > Juglandaceae > Carya > Carya cathayensis. The sequence goes on from QGSO01000527.1 coordinate 465,641, forward strand.
ATAGGAAAAGTGTGTACAGATTGTAACACAGCTTTGATCAACACTTCCTTCCCTGCCTAAGACAGAAACTTGGTTTTCTAGTTGTTAATTCTACCCTAAATTCTCTCTTTTAAGTATCTAAAAGTGTTATACTTGGATCTACCCACCATAGGTGGTAGTCCTAAATATTTTTCATAGCTACCGCATTCCTTTACATTAGTTGCCTCTATTATGTGTCTTCAAACATCCAGTGGAGTATTTGAATTGAAGTAAATAGTAGTCTTTTGCTTATTCAGGAACTGGCCCAGGGCATTCTCATATCTTCCTAGTAGTAGTTGTATCTTGGCCCATTCTACAAGAGATGCTCTTCTAAAAATGATACAATTATCAGCAAAAAACAAATGATTCACTCAAGTGCCATACCTTGATAATGCAACACCTCTAATTTCATCGCTGTTCTCGACTGAGTTTATTAAAGGCCTCAATCCTTTTGCATATAAAAAGAAAATATAAGGAGAGATTGGATCTCCTTGCCTTTACCCTCTCGAAGGCCAGATACATTTCCCTGGTTGACCATTTACAATCACAGAACATGTAACTGATATAACACGTTCCATGCTTAAAGATATCCACCTTGCTTCAAAACTCAATCTTCTCATGATAGCTTCTAAACAACTCCATTTAATTCTGGCATGCGCCTTTGACATATCAAGTTTAAGTGCCATACTTGCATAACCACCTTTTTATCTAGTCTTCATTATATGCAAAGTTTTATAAGCTATCATGATACTGCTTGTGATAAGCCTCCCTAGGATGAAGCACATTGTCTACTGGAAAGAATGGATCCCAGCACCTTCTTCAATTTGTTTGCTAAAACTTTGGATACAAGTTTATATAATACATTACATAAACTAATAGGCCAAAACTCACTGACTACAAAAGGATTTTTCACCTTAGGTATTAATGCAATGTAAGTAAAATTAATACAAGAATCCAAAGACTCCCCTACCCCTATTTAGAAAACTTAAAATAGCTTTACATACCTCCTCCATCATTGTGTTCCAATAAGTTTGATAAGAGTAAGCTCCAAAGCCATCAGCGCCTGGAGATTTGAGGGCTCCATCTGCTTTAATGCCTCTTCCACTTCTCCTTTTGTAAATTTCTTTTGCAATATTTCTTTATTCATATCTGCAATGACTCTTGGTTCAATAGTATTGAGACAGTCTTCTATTGCCTCCATAGTTGGATTTGAGGATGATAAAATATTCTTGAAATAGTTATGAAAGGCACCTTCTATTCCCTCCATGTCATTCAATTGTTTGCCCTGCACATCTCTAGTTTGCTTTATCCAAGTTTTCTAGCATAAGTATGGAAATACTTAGTATTTTTATCACCTAGCTGGTACCAGTTTGTTTTAGCTCACTGCCTTCACTTCATGTTTTCTTTATCCAGAAGCTTACCTATCTTATCTTGCAATTTCTTAATGGAAACAACATTATGGGGACCTTCCTTCAATTGCTCCTTTAATAACTCAGTTTATGCACAATACCCTTTCCTTCATTGAGATCTTTTAAGGAACTCCATCTTAGTAAAACCCCTTTACAGGACTTTAACTTATTTTGTAACTTTTGCAAGGGATCCTGCTCTTCTGCTCTTTTCGACCATGCCTCTTGGATAATAGCAGATCCTTCCTCCTGATCTATTGCCCATTTTGCCTCAAACTTGAATATTTTGCTCCTCTTCCTTCTTACAAATTTTTCATCATTCGATTCCAACATGTTGAACTTAAGGTTTCAAGTTTTGTGTAATTATATATTTACACATGGATTTTGATGATAACAAATGAATTCAAAGAATAAAGGAGTCTCAAGCTCAAGTTATCTACACAATGGAGTCAAGCACATCAAGAAACCAAGCATGAGCAAGAAGGGAACAACTCACATTAAAGTCATAGAGTAATGTTGTAAATCTCTTAAAATTCGAAATTAGGATTAAGGCTCAAAATTAATATTTTATCATAAAGCATTAAAATACATTTTCCACATGTGCATGAATATTTTGAAAATTAAATTTGAAAATTTTGAAAGATAATTGATTGTCATCTTTCACATGTGCATGCCATGATTAAAGGTTTGAACTTTGAAAATATTAAAGATGATTGATTGTCATCTTTCACATGTGCATGTTTTATTTGAATATTTTCAAAAGTGATTGATGCTTTTCTTGACTTATGCAAAAGGAAGATGCCTTTGTTTGAATATTTTGAAAAGTAAAGTGTGCTCCTTTTGTCATATCAAAAAGTAAAAAATTAGGTTTGAAATTTTTGAAAAGCAAAGTGTGCTCCTTTTGTCATATGCAAAAAGTAAAAAGATTAGGTTTGAAATTTTTGAAAAATGAATGATGATGTCTTTGACATGTGAATCTTTTTAAATTTGAATATGAAGTCTCATATGCCTATAAATAGATCATTTGAGAGCTTCACATTTACAACACCAAGAGCATACAACTCTCATTCAAAGCTTTCATTCTCTCTTCTCTAAATATTGAGCCTTAACCCTTGTTCATTTTTAGAGATATAGATTGTGCTGTATTGTTCTTATTTCACTCATTGAGGAGTGTTCTGATATCCTACCCACTATCAATTTTTGTACCAGTAAAAGGGTGTGTACAACCCTTGTGCGTGTAGAAAGTGTTCTACACAGGGAATCATTGAATCACCACGTGTAAGGTGATTGCAAGTGTAGAGGGTGTTCTACACGGATCCTTTGTAGCGGTGTTGTTCAAAGGTGTAATAGGTTTCTATCTCCACCTGAAGGAGATTGAATAGTGAATTCGGGGATTCTCAAGTGGTAGCTTGAGGCGAGGACGTAGGCAGTGGGGCCGAACCTCGTTAACATACTGAGTTTGCTTCTCTCTTACCCTTACTCTTTATATTTATTGTTGTTTCATATTTTGTTTATATTTTATATTGTATATTTGATTTATAATTGTTATTTTTTTTAAATACAACTCAATTCACCCTCCCCTCTTGTGTTAGTCATCTGGGCAACACAACATAATAGGTCTATAGTCAGACCTAATAGCTGGCAAGATTTTCACCATCCCATAATTAAATAATTCTGTCTACTATGCATTATCTACCCCTCTATCCAATCTCCCCTTTGTAAACGAGTCATCTACATGCTTATTACTTCAGGTGAATTTATCTCCAACCCATCCCAAATCAGATAGGTTATTAAGAAGGACAACTATCACACTAATTAATATATTTTTTGACATCAGATGATCAAGTACTGTAACTCTTTATTAATTCTATAAAATTTCCTAATTTCTCTAGAACCACAAGAAAGAGATCGTACTATATATAAACTAGAAAAACTAGGGTTTACTTTGACATGAAAAATCTAGGGGTGTAACCGGTTCAGTTTGGTCCGGTTTTGGACAAAATTTAGGACCGAATCAGTATACACCGGTTTTGCATTTTTCAAAACTAATTATGCACTAGTTACCCTCCTAAACAGGTACTCCGGTTTTACAGATTTTCGGTCCAGTTCGGTTTGGTTTTAATGTACTATATTATATATTATATAATACCATAATGATAATATATTATAGTATTTATAATTATATTATAGACTATAATGATATAATGATATATTATAGTATATTATAATATATAGCGCTATAGTATAAGTATAACTATTAATATAATAAATAAAATGATATAAGATTTTAAAATTTAATATTATATTAATTAATAATTTATATATAATACAAAATTATTTTATATATAGTTATATATTATATATACAATATAAAAAATTAAAAAATATATATAAACCGATCCGGTCTGGTTTTAAAAAAAGAAAAACGGAAACTGGACCAATTTTGACAAATTTTAAGAAAAATAAAACCGGTACGGGACTGATCCCACCAGTTTGGTCCGGCCCGGTCCGATTTACCGGTTTATCAGTTATCTTTTTACACCCCTAGAAAAATCCTAAGCATATGAATTAATAGAAAGAAAAAAAAGAGTACTGTCTAAAACCTATATACAACTACAAGAAAAAGGGTTTCTTCATGCGCCTAACTTCACTGCAAAATACCCATAATCGCCCCCAAATAGTTTTTCCGGAACAAGTTTGCTATGCCGTGGATTGGACACAAAAGTCGCGACACAAGTTTTTTTTTAGTGAAGATCATAATTCGTCCCAAGTACATATTATTTCTAGCGTTTTATGGTTCGACGAATTAATGACATGAAAATAAAGGGCTGATGAGTTAAATATATTTTGTTGAAAAAACTATATTGCGTCGATCTTATTTTGCCGTAAATACATTTATAATCACTGAAAATAGTCAATCCCATTTTAAAACATATTAAATTAACCCCATTAGCCTCCCTAGATTTCTCCGTTGTGACATTTGGGAAGCAATTAGGATATTTCATGATCGTAACAATCAGATCTTCATGATATCCGTACGTCCCACTGATATTCATCACATATATATAACCAAAGTTTTAAACTTTGTTATGGTGATATTTCTGATATAAATACTGGAAAAAAAATATATGTTGAATAAATATTAAAAAAAAAGTAAATTTCAAAACAAAATATTAAAAATAATGAGATTTAGAAAAATGATTGCACATATTTTAAAGTTACAAAAAATTTGAACTTATAGAAAGCCTTTTTAGATTTTAAAATTACATGAATGAAATTTAGATTTAAAATTTAAAAATATATTATTTAAACACAAGAAAAATTACAAAGTTACCGATAAAACAGTTCAAATGCATGGAATGTAGTAGTATGAAATTGGCCAGGAGGGCCGAAATTTAAAATAAAGTGGAATGAAGATATATAATGTACCAGATACTACACCGAGACAGAACTCAAAACTATGCATATAACTAGAATTCTATATGTGAAAAATACTTACAAACTGAAAATAATTCCAAAATTACCAATCACATTACTTCGCGTGCAGTAATTATTTTCTTTTTTGCCTTTTACTAAAAGGAAATGAGTAATTTTATTGTTCATCTTTTGTCTTCCTCATTCACACATGCAATCTTAATTAAAATTGTTCTTAGGTGGAATTTGGATAGTGAGTTAAGATGAAAGTTGAGTAAAATTTATTATAAGATTATTTTTTTAATATTATTATTGTTTTAAAATTTAAAAAAGTTAAATTATTCATTATATTTTGTGTGAGTATTTTAAAAAGTTATAATAATAGTAATAGATGAAACATTTACGGGCAAGTGCTTGGTAAAATAATGACAAAAAAAACTCAACTGAATCATGGAATCTAATTGGTCTTGAATCATTAAGATTTTGGTTTGATTATTTATCTACACATGAGAGTGTAAAAGTAAGATGAGAGAGAGAGGCGAAGATAGTGGGGGGAAACAATCGTAGATTAGTCACTCTTCTCTCTCTTGTATTTTTTAACCCGTCGTCTCCGGGGAAGTAAAACAAACTGCTTAATAAATTTTGTAGTTTTGCGTGTATTGACTTAAGAGAAGAGAGAGAGAAGAGGAGGAGTGAGAGAGACGGGGCCTCTGTTGGAGTGTCATTTTCCTATATATACTCTCGAGGTAGTAAGAACACAGACCAAAATCTCTCCTTCACAATCTTTTCCAATCTATTTCCATTGTTTATTTGCAACACCACGCATCCTCCCTCTCTCTCGATCTCTTTTCCTGCTGAGGATGTCTGTTTCTTGAAATAGCTTTTGTTTTACACCACACCTTCTTCGATCTTTTTCTTTCCCCTCTTCTTTTTCCTACCCCTGAGCATAGCTAAAGGTTCTCTTTTCTCTTTGCATTCATACTTCTATTCTCCAGATCACTCTGATATCTCCTCTCCCCCCCCACCCCCCCTCCATTTTTTTATCTTCTTTCTTTCAAAGGGTTGAGAAACACCCATTTTGAAAAGTCACAGCTATTTGGGTTTGTCTGGATGTGAGTTTTTTCCCCTTGAGTTCTATTAATTATTGGAGGAGGCCGGTTTCAGTACTTTGCGTCAGAACCAGCATCAGCTTGAGAGAACTTCTGGGCAAAAAAATGTTCCGGAAAGACAATATTTTTGAAGAACCTTCTTTGCATCCGATTCCTGATCTTTCGCTGCACATAAGCCCTCCAAAGAGTGCCCCTTCCTCAATTTGCACTGGAACTCATGGAGGGGATTCGAGCTTCGATCTTTGGCGCAAAGATGACAGCCTAAAATCCCACAGCGACAGTTCCATCAGAGACAGCAGTATTCAAGCTGAGACCGAGCTTTCTCTATCAAACCCCACATGTGGTTTGGAGGCTGAGAGTCCATGGAGAAGAAACTTCTGCACTGGCGGGGAAGAAGGTCAAGCAAGGCATATAAATCATGGGATTTCATCAGTACCGTTTGATCATGTTCCGGAGGGAGTCAAACCCATAAAAGGAATTCCTGTGTTCTCTTCTTTGGATCATTTTAAAGAGAGGGATAAGTTTTGCTTCAACCAAATGGTATATCCGTCTTGTGCTTCTACTCGTTCGTCTGCTTCCTTCAGTCCTTTTGGTGCAGGGGGTTTTGAACCTCCAGTGTCAAGGTATAATGGGATAACCATGGAGAATCTAAGAGCCCAACAGTTTCAATATCTGCAACAACAACACCAATATGCTGTTGGGGCCTCGGATTTCTCAAATGGCTTCATAAGATCAAGATTTATGCCAAAACTGCAGAGTAGGAGGAATATGAGGGCACCAAGAATGCGCTGGACAAGTTCTCTCCATGCTCGGTTTGTTCATGCTGTAGAGCTCCTTGGTGGCCATGAAAGTACATATAGTTCTCTCTCTCTCTCAACTATTTCCTTAACTGCTACTTACAGATACTCATATATTTATCTTATGATTTGTTTTCATCTTGGGTTTTCTCTTTAATCTTTGCTTATATTTTTGGCTACTAGGGGCAACTCCAAAGTCAGTCTTAGAGCTAATGGACGTCAAAGATCTTACGCTTGCTCATGTCAAGAGCCATTTACAGGTACTGATGAAAAAAAAAACACTCATCTTCCTCTCATTTGCACAGCACAGAAAACCAAAAAATAACACACTCCTCCCGTTCAAGATCCCTTTCTCTCTCTCTCTCTCTCTGTCTTGCTCGTGGCTGTGGGGGTGCGGGGAAGACTTTGTTATCCGTATTGCACAGGAGCCGATGAATGCAGTGAATGAATGAATGAATGAACAGTTGAGTCTGTTCTTTATGGAACAGGACAACTTCTACTTTTAAGGAGAGAGAAGGAAATAGAAAAAGTAGCCATCATTTCTCAATAATAGAAGCAATTACTGACCTTACCAAACATCAAACTCGTGGCCATTAAAGAAACCAAGAAAATCCAGAAAGCGAAGCATCTGATTTGATTTTATTTTACTGAAATATTATTATTATTATTGTTTTCCCATCTGAACAGTATACTTCATTAATTTTATCTTTATTTTTGTCTAGCCACTTTAATTTATTGTTTTTCTTTGTTTTATATATATTTTTTTTATATATGCCTAAGCAGATGTATCGAACTGTTAAGAACACTGACAAACCTGCTGCTTCCTCAGGTATTTCTTATTGCTTAGCCCCTTCTTTTTCCCTTATTAATTCCATGATTCCCGCTACACGTTTGAATTACAAAAGATTCTCTCCTTTTGCTTTACCCTTGCCTTTTACATTTCTAGCAACATACATGTTTACACATTCACCTTTATACGTACCCCAATCATACAAATAAACCCAAAATATAATTGTGAATGTGCATGTGTGTGCTGCATGTATGTATGTAATATCATGTATATGCTGCATGCACCTTCAAGAATTAAATATTTTAAAGGGGAATAAAAAAGAATTCAAAGTTTCCACGTTGGACGCTTTTCTATATTCTTTTATAATTCTTTGTTTGAATTAGGATGCATAGAGATTGGCTCAAATGTCAAAGTCATACCAGGTCAATATAAAAAAGATGAAAAACTCCGAAGAACGAAGAATTATTTTTCATGCAGATTACGAGCTTGATCGATCTGAATATGTCTCTGGTTTGCATGTATTAGATGGATCTGGGGATGAAGATTTCTTGAACACAACGCCGGCCCTACAGCAAAATGAGAACTGTCTGCTCAATCAAAGAAGAGATAATTCATCAAATGCTGCTTTAGAACATGAAATGGAATACCCTTCTCATCCCTGGAGTAACTCTTCCAGGTAATCAATTCTCTCTCTCTCTCTCTCTGGTATTGTTTGGGTTGCTTGTACTTTCGAGGCTGTACCCTTTATGTTCAATGCATGAGTACTTTTAGCATTTTTTTTTTTCTAAAAACTTTAAATTAAGAGTTTCTAATTCCAGCTTGCAGCTTTCGCTTTTCATTTGCTTTCTTTCTCTGTTTTGCTCCTCACAATCAATGTGGCCTTGCATCAACTTTCTTAATTATATTATATGTTCAGAAAATAAATAAATAAATAAAAATTCCTGGGAACTTGAAATTAATTACAGTCTATCTGTATCCATAACGATATAAATTTTCAACTACGAGCATGCCCTAAATTAGGTCCCTATAAATAGATAATAGGACAATTACTTTATTGTTTTTTCCTTCCACATTCATTGAGTTTCCAGCTTGATCAGTACTTTTATTAATTCCAGCTTACCCTCGTAAAGCATCAGCTAAAGCTGCTGCATGCATGCAGTACTACGCCTCTTCTACTTTAGATAACATGATTTACCAATGAATGAAGAGTAATATATATATATATATATGACTCTTTACAATTATCATATATATATATATATATATACATACCAGATCTGATCTCATGAAACATGCTGCATGCATTTGATCTGCATATATGCATATATTTATGTACTGTACTCGACACCATCTGCATGCATTAATATTGCTCCAACTTCTGGCATTATTAATATATAGTTTTAAAAAGAAATTTCCTATGGCCGGGACCCTAGCTAGCTACTTCAAGTACTGTAGTGCATTCATGGGTCGTCAAAACTTTTATAATTATGAACATCATTAATATATGTTAGGAAAGCTAACTATTTTTTCTTATTAATTAGATGAATTAGCTGTAGTACTAAGACCTACCCACCTTAATTAATTTGCATATATGCACGTACACTAGATATAGCATAGCTGATCGATTGAAGTTGTTGATAATGTCATCATTGATATAATGAAAAACAATACTATATAATTCAGTAGGTATATATATTATACGTACATTAATAATCTAGAGTACTCTCATGATAGCATGCTTAATTCCCTTGAATTTTATATGCTGAAAGCTTCAATCAACCTCCATTAATAAAATTAAAGCTCCTTTAGGTGACACTATATTTTATCGATGATCCAAGTTAGCTATATTTCTCCAATATTGCATCCATGGAGGTGCAGTAAATCTATGACAGTTTAAGATAGCAAAAATGGGTAAGCCAGAAGAAGATCAATCTCTTGGCCTAAGTTCTCACATTCCATGATCATTTAAATCCAACTTCGCCTTAGGTTCAGTACTACTACTACTCGTTTTATTTAAATCTTGGCTTATAATAAATAAACATTTAGATTCTAACGCTTGCAGTACTACGCGTCTATCCCAACTCTAAACAGACCTAACATTTAATTAACTATTGGCCATGCATTCTCCATTTTAAGATCCACGGCATGGCTTTAAATTAATATTTGCACTAGTATTAGTAGTGATGGTTTCTTTTTAGCTCTGAATGTGATGATTTGAAAAAATATGCAAACGAACTCCCTCTTAATATATGTGAAATATGCAGAAGGCTTTCAAAATTGGTTTTGGTTGAAGAAACTAGTTTTGAAACAAAAGCTAAATGACCCTGGCATTGAATTTAGAAATTAAAGGTATCGAATGAGATTTTATATTAGTAGTTGTGAGAAGAAAGTCGTGTGGTTTATAAATATGATTTGAATAAGCTCTATTAATTATGATTTTGATGAGTTCTTTAGTTTGAAGTATTAGGGCCAATAAGTGGTTTGGTCTTTAGAAATAATATAGATTTAAGCCTTGTTCGGAGAATATGAGATGAGATGAGAAATATGTAAATAATAGTAAAATAATTTGAGAATAATAGTGAAATAGTTAGAGTTAGGATTTTTTATTGGGTTTCAAAAAATGAGAGAAAAAAATTAAATAAAGATATTATAAAGCTAAAATATTTTTAGAATATAATTTTTGTTTTAAAATTTGAAAAAATTGAATTAATTTTTGTATGTTTTGTTTAATATTTTGGAAAAATTGTAATAATTAGGTAATGATTAGATGAAAAAATTAAAAATTTGAAATTAAAAAGTGTTTGTGTTTAAATGATATTTGAGAATAAGATAAGATGAGATCATGTGTCTTCCAACTAGGCCTTAAATGAAGGATATTCTAGCACCCTGGTTTGAGTATGGAAGTTTAGTGTATGCAGCTTTCCCATTTCCTAGTCAAGAAAATTCTCAAGGCTTACAATGATCTTAATTAAGGAACTCTAATTATAATATTAATTAGTCCTTTTATAGTATATAAATGAGAAGAATTATAAATATAAAGGGATTATACAAGAGTAAATTGACAGAATGATACAGTTTCATGTTATCCATTAGATCTACATTACAATAGAAGTAACTTAATTTACAATCTAATGTATTACATCAAGCCATGTCATTTTGTGAGTTTACTTTTGTGTAATCTTTTTGTGTCTAAAATATTTTTTTATATTATAAATTCCATATGTGACTTAGGTTTCTCTTGGGTCGTTGTCCAAAGTGAAAAAAAAAAGAAAAGAAAAAACATATTCTTAACAAAAAAGGTACCGGATCTCCCAATGATACCTAGAGCTTTTACTTAGTTTTCCATTCAATGGGATGATTCTGATGAATTATATGAGTGGTAAGTCATCAAAGTCAACATAGTACTAGTAAATCCTTGTGGCATTAAGAAGCTATGGAATGAATTGGAGTTTCATGAGAACATCAAAGATTTGAATGAAAATGATTTTGATCCCATAGGATGATTAAATCTCATATAAGGAGGGAGGATTGTGATGCTATCACATGAGTGTTAAGCTCCGATTAGTTATTTACTAGGCGAAACAAAATGTATAAATGATTCAACGATTCTTCATTAATCATAACTTTGATTCTTCATTTTGGTCTACTATAGGACAACTATGGCTCACACGAGTGGGCTTGTGATGTCCCTTTCCCTTGTGCCACCCATAGATGGAAGAGGCTTGATCTTAAGGTGGGGGTTGGATGAGGACAATTGGCTATAATTTTTTTTCTAGACCAATTATAAAGTTATCTACTAAACACTCCTTATTTCTGCTAGTCTAAACTCCATTTGGGTACTAGAGTATTTTAACAATACTCCACCACTATTCATTATTTTATCATTACTTTGTATCTATTTTTCACTACTTTTTACTACTATTCACTACTGTTCAATATGTTATCATTATTTTTTCATTACTATTTATAGAATATCTAAGATCATCTAGCTCACTATCCAAATGCAACCAAAGTTTCCCAACTCTTTTTTAGAAAGTGTTTTTTGATCAATAACTTAGGTAACAGAAGGTTTCAATATTGTTTGTGGCTTTGTGTTTAATTTGTGTTTGAAGAGAAGGTAAGTTTGGAAATTAAGTTATGGGTTTTGGATTGATGATGGTTTAGTGTTTACATTAGTTTTTGGTATTAGTGATGGACTAGAGTCTGGGTGGGTAGCAGCGGGAAGTTTCCCCAATCGAGGATTGAATAAAAGTTAATGAATAAGCAAAGCATATGATGTCTTGTGGATTTCTAGGGGAAGTTATATATAGTCCTGAAGTGTGCAGTCTCCATAGACAACCTTTTGGAAAAAAGTGAGGGCCACCAATAAAAAAATAATTTTTTCATGTATACCTAGCCATTTTTTTCGAATGGGGTACATAGGAACTGCACATTCTAAAACTACAAATATCATTTTTTTGAATTTTTAATCCAACCATAAATCGCTCGCCCATGTACACACACACACACACACACACACACACACACATACATATGTATATATACATACATACATATATATACCCATGATATAAAAGGATTTACCCATGATATAAAAGGATTTTATTCATTGTTGCCCTAGTTTCTTACTTCATTTAGGCCATCACCCAAATGGTTATTCTTCTTTAACTCAAATTCTTCATTTCATTATCTTTATGTCAATAACTTTCTCATCTCGTGCACTTTAATATAGTTCTCAACTTGCTTGATTGATTTTGGTTCTGCACCTTCTGCTTCACTCGATCATCACCATTGGTCCACCATGACTCCTCTTCCTTTTCCTTCTTTGAATTATCGTTCATTGGTAAACAATGTTCCTTCATCTCTCTACAGCTCCCTGGCTTATCTGTCTCTTTGCTTCTCTCGCACTGTTTATCGATAGGTCTCTTGAATCTTGATTTTACTAGGTTTTTAATGTAAATCTCTATCATTGAGGTCTTGATCAAAGGTAAACACTCTGTTAAATCACGTCTATATATCATTCACTTTCAACTTCAAATATTAATTATAATCTTATAGTATTTATCATCTTATACTAGTACGTGACTTTAAACTTACAAATGATCATAAATTAATGCGCGCGGACATGGTAGGTAACATCTTTACCATTGAATATTTATGAAAACAATTGGTGGATTTTGAGAGATTTACAGAACAAATTACCCTGGCTAGCTAGGAAATACAGGAAACTTTCATCTAGAATCCACCTATATATATATGAAAAATTCTATTCATCATCCTCATATATACCACATACCATACATAATTTTTTTTTTCTTACCAAATGTATGGATGATAAATAGAAGAAATTAATTAGTTTAGAAATAATAAAACAAAAAATAATTAAAAAAATTAAAAATAGTGTGGTGTGTACTGGTGTATTGGGATGATGTGTAAGAAAGTTCTATATATATATATATATATAGAGAGAGAGAGAGAGAGAGAGAGAGAGAGAGAGAGAGCGTGTATGGTAAAGAACTTAGCTAGGTACGTTGGTTTCCGGCCGGGCACCGGGTGTGTCGGGTTAATGGTTGGCTATTTAAATCTTATGCCAACCTTTACAAGAATGGAAGTAGGAGATAGATAAGGGAGANATTATATGTTCAGAAAATAAATAAATAAATAAAAATTCCTGGGAACTTGAAATTAATTACAGTCTATCTGTATCCATAACGATATAAATTTTCAACTACGAGCATGCCCTAAATTAGGTCCCTATAAATAGATAATAGGACAATTACTTTATTGTTTTTTCCTTCCACATTCATTGAGTTTCCAGCTTGATCAGTACTTTTATTAATTCCAGCTTACCCTCGTAAAGCATCAGCTAAAGCTGCTGCATGCATGCAGTACTACGCCTCTTCTACTTTAGATAACATGATTTACCAATGAATGAAGAGTAATATATATATATATATATATGACTCTTTACAATTATCATATATATATATATATATATACATACCAGATCTGATCTCATGAAACATGCTGCATGCATTTGATCTGCATATATGCATATATTTATGTACTGTACTCGACACCATCTGCATGCATTAATATTGCTCCAACTTCTGGCATTATTAATATATAGTTTTAAAAAGAAATTTCCTATGGCCGGGACCCTAGCTAGCTACTTCAAGTACTGTAGTGCATTCATGGGTCGTCAAAACTTTTATAATTATGAACATCATTAATATATGTTAGGAAAGCTAACTATTTTTTCTTATTAATTAGATGAATTAGCTGTAGTACTAAGACCTACCCACCTTAATTAATTTGCATATATGCACGTACACTAGATATAGCATAGCTGATCGATTGAAGTTGTTGATAATGTCATCATTGATATAATGAAAAACAAACTATATAATTCAGTAGGTATATATATTATACGTACATTAATAATCTAGAGTACTCTCATGATAGCATGCTTAATTCCCTTGAATTTTATATGCTGAAAGCTTCAATCAACCTCCATTAATAAAATTAAAGCTCCTTTAGGTGACACTATATTTTATCGATGATCCAAGTTAGCTATATTTCTCCAATATTGCATCCATGGAGGTGCAGTAAATCTATGACAGTTTAAGATAGCAAAAATGGGTAAGCCAGAAGAAGATATCTCTTGGCCTAAGTTCTCACATTCCATGATCATTTAAATCCAACTTCGCCTCAGGTTCAGTACTACTACTACTCGTTTTATTTAAATCTTGGCTTATAATAAATAAACATTTAGATTCTAACGCTTGCAGTACTACGCGTCTATCCCAACTCTAAACAGACCTAACATTTAATTAACTATTGGCCATGCATTCTCCATTTTAAGATCCACGGCATGGCTTTAAATTAATATTTGCACTAGTATTAGTAGTGATGGTTTCTTTTTAGCTCTGAATGTGATGATTTGAAAAAATATGCAAACGAACTCCCTCTTAATATATGTGAAATATGCAGAAGGCTTTCAAAATTGGTTTTGGTTGAAGAAACTAGTTTTGAAACAAAAGCTAAATGACCCTGGCATTGAATTTAGAAATTAAAGGTATCGAATGAGATTTTATATTAGTAGTTGTGAGAAGAAAGTCGTGTGGTTTATAAATATGATTTGAATAAGCTCTATTAATTATGATTTTGATGAGTTCTTTAGTTTGAAGTATAGGGCCAATAAGTGGTTTGGTCTTTAGAAATAATATAGATTTAAGCCTTGTTCGGAGAATATGAGATGAGATGAGAAATATGTAAATAATAGTAAAATAATTTGAGAATAATAGTGAAATAGTTAGAGTTAGGATTTTTTATTGGGTTTCAAAAAATGAGAGAAAAAATTAAATAAAGATATTATAAAGCTAAAATATTCTTAGAATATAATTTTTGTTTTAAAATTTGAAAAAATTGAATTAATTTTTGTATGTTTTGTTTAATATTTTGGAAAAATTGTAATAATTAGGTAATGATTAGATGAAAAAATTAAAAATTTGAAATTAAAAAGTGTTTGTGTTTAAATGATATTTGAGAATAAGATAAGATGAGATCATGTGTCTTCCAAATAGGCCTTAAATGAAGGATATTCTAGCACCCTGGTTTGAGTATGGAAGTTTAGTGTATGCAGCTTTCCCATTTCCTAGTCAAGAAAATTCTCAAGGCTTACAATGATCTTAATTAAGGAACTCTAATTATAATATTAATTAGTCCTTTTATAGTATATAAATGAGAAGAATTATAAATATAAAGGGATTATACAAGAGTAAATTGACAGAATGATACAGTTTCATGTTATCCATTAGATCTACATTACAATAGAAGTAACTTAATTTACAATCTAATGTATTACATCAAGCCATGTCATTTTGTGAGTTTACTTTTGTGTAATCTTTTTGTGTCTAAAATATTTTTTTATATTATAAATTCCATATGTGACTTAGGTTTCTCTTGGGTCGTTGTCCAAAGTGAAAAAAAAAAGAAAAGAAAAAACATATTCTTAACAAAAAAGGTACCGGATCTCCCAATGATACCTAGAGCTTTTACTTAGTTTTCCATTCAATGGGATGATTCTGAGAATTATATGAGTGGTAAGTCATCAAAGTCAACATAGACTAGTAAATCCTTGTGGCATTAAGAAGCTATGGAATGAATTGGAGTTTCAATAGAACATCAAAGATTTGAATGAAAATGATTTTGATCCCATAGGATGATTAAATCTCATATAAGGAGGGAGGATTGTGATGCTATCACATGAGTGTTAAGCTCCGATTAGTTATTTACTAGGGAAACAAAATGTATAAATGATTCAACGATTCTTCATTAATCATAACTTTGATTCTTCATTTTGGTCTACTATAGGACAACTATGGCTCACACGAGTGGGCTTGTGATGTCCCTTTCCCTTGTGCCACCCATAGATGGAAGAGGCTTGATCTTAAGGTGGGGGTTGGATGAGGACAATTGGCTATAATTTTTTTTCTAGACCAATTATAAAGTTATCTACTAAACACTCCTTATTTCTGCTAGTCTAAACTCCATTTGGGTACTAGAGTATTTTAACAATACTCCACCACTATTCATTATTTTATCATTACTTTGTATCTATTTTTCACTACTTTTTACTACTATTCACTACTGTTCAATATGTTATCATTATTTTTTCATTACTATTTATAGAATATCTAAGATCATCTAGCTCACTATCCAAATGCAACCAAAGTTTCCCAACTCTTTTTTAGAAAGTGTTTTTTGATCAATAACTTAGGTAACAGAAGGTTTCAATATTGTTTGTGGCTTTGTGTTTAATTTGTGTTTGAAGAGAAGGTAAGTTTGGAAATTAAGTTATGGGTTTTGGATTGATGATGGTTTAGTGTTTAATTAGTTTTTGGTATTAGTGATGGACAAGAGTCTGGTGGGTAGCAGCGGGAAGTTTCCCCAATCGAGGATTGAATAAAAGTTAATGAATAAGCAAAGCATATGATGTCTTGTGGATTTCTAGGGGAAGTTATATATAGTCCTGAAGTGTGCAGTCTCCATAGACAACCTTTTGGAAAAAAGTGAGGGCCACCAATAAAAAAATAATTTTTTCATGTATACCTAGCCATTTTTTTCGAATGGGGTACATAGGAACTGCACATTCTAAAACTACAAATATCATTTTTTTGAATTTTTAATCCAACCATAAATCGCTCGCCCATGTACACACACACACACACACACACACACACACACATACATATGTATATATACATACATACATATATATACCCATGATATAAAAGGATTTACCCATGATATAAAAGGATTTTATTCATTGTTGCCCTAGTTTCTTACTTCATTTAGGCCATCACCCAAATGGTTATTCTTCTTTACCTCAAATTCTTCATTTCATTATCTTTATGTCAATAACTTTCTCATCTCGTGCACTTTAATATAGTTCTCAACTTGCTTGATTGATTTTGGTTCTGCACCTTCTGCTTCACTCGATCATCACCATTGGTCCACCATGACTCCTCTTCCTTTTCCTTCTTTGAATTATCGTTCATTGGTAAACAATGTTCCTTCATCTCTCTACAGCTCCCTGGCTTATCTGTCTCTTGCTTCTCTCGCACTGTTTATCGATAGGTCTCTTGAATCTTGATTTTACTAGGTTTTTAATGTAAATCTCTATCATTGAGGTCTTGATCAAAGGTAAACACTCTGTTAAATCACGTCTATATATCATTCACTTTCAACTTCAAATATTAATTATAATCTTATAGTATTTATCATCTTATACTAGTACGTGACTTTAAACTTACAAATGATCATAAATTAATGCGCGCGGACATGGTAGGTAACATCTTTACCATTGAATATTTATGAAAACAATTGGTGGATTTTGAGAGATTTACAGAACAAATTACCCTGGCTAGCTAGGAAATACAGGAAACTTTCATCTAGAATCCACCTATATATATATGAAAAACATACCATACATAATTTTTTTTTTCTTACCAAATGTATGGATGATAATTTTTTTTTTTCTTACCAAATGTATGCATGTACAACGACGTAGCCTACCAAAACAAAGGACATATTCATATATTATAAGGCCAAGAACTAAAGCCTTCTTGCAGGAGATTAATCTCGTACTCATGAGACTGAACTCTTAATGTTTTCCCTTGTACATTCTGACTTAGGGATACTAATTGGCTAGCTTGGGTAGTGCTTTTTTTACTTGCTTTTCCTAGCACTTGGTTAATTGTATGACAACCTAGGAATCGATCAAGCAGGGCTTGCATGCATGCTTGCGTCGACATGCGCGCACTGATCATGCAGCTGGGTAGCGTCGAAAAAGTGCTAAATTAATTAAAGGATTTCTTTGGTGCTGTCTTTCTATTGAACTGATCAAAAGTGTAAGGCATGTGAACATATGCTCTTTTGCTTCAATCCCCCACCATCTTTACACATGTGACAGCTAATCTTTCTTGACATGCATGCACAACTTTGGTAAAAAGAAAAAAAAAAGGGTTTTATTACTTTTGTACAACTTTAACATTGCAGTAGTACATTTATAACATCTGGTTCATGTTGTGATTCCAATGTGTTCATTGATTGGAAAGTATTAGTAGCTAGGAACTACATATATTTAGTACTTAATTACAAATTAAGAACCCACAATTATATGCACACATATATATAATTCAAATCCCCCTGACCGGGTTCTTCTTTAGCTAGCTAGCTTACCTTCAAATGCTATATATATATATATATATATGAAAGGGTCATATATAGAAAGTTGTGCGACCTGAAAATCGGCATTTTATAACATTTTAGGGTTTTGTGCTGAGTAGATGTACATATCACAAGTTCACAACCAGGCAGCTGGAGAGATTACTGCAGGAATTAGGAATGAATCATGCATGTATTTAAACTTTTTCTCGAGCTAGCCTAGCTAGCTGCTGCATGCATCCATGCACACTTCTGCTAGCTAGCTGCTAGCATGGGTATATCTCTTTACTCTTTAGTAATTAATAAAATGTACTAGATATACATGAAGTACTATGAGTACTGGATTTGTTTGATATCTGAGTAGGAACAGCTCTATGACCCCAAATGGCAATATTATCATGTGAAGCTTTGCTAGTTTGGTTTTACGGTCTGTTGCATTTCTTTTCTACTTGCCTAGCAAGACTTGGCCTAAATGCATGCACTTGTTCAATCACCAGTACTTAATTAACAAGCGTAGTACAATAACTGGACATTGAATTAATTAATAGACAGCTTTGAATTTGCCAGCCTACCGCCTTATTATTATTGAAACTTTTTTAGGGTGAGGATTAATGAAGAATATGATCACCTCCATTTTATGGATTTTATTAATGTAAAGAGTAGTGATGCTCTGTCGGAATTTTTGGACAAAATCATTGAAGAATATTAATTAATTTTCTTACGAAATTGTTGCAGTGGAGGATCATGGGTGCAAGCCAGTTCGAGGAATCTGGATAAAATCAGACCAGAAATGCTGCCATCTCAACTAAGATCTGGAGACCAATTTGAGGTAGCTAGCGACCTAATGCTAGATCATATTATAAACGATACTTTTAAAAGGCAAATAATTTGTTTTATATATATATAGATATAGTTATATATTCCCCAGCCTGCAAGGAATGTGCATGCTTATATATTAATTATCATCTGCATGCGTGCCCAAGCACCCTCAAACAATACATGATGCATGCATGTCCATGAATCATGTATACATGATCGTGATTAATGCATCATGTCTTGCCATACACTCAAGCTGCCTTTTGTTTTATATGTAAATTATGCAGTATAAAATCTAAGAACAGTACTTAGTAGTAAGATTAACAGCTAACATGAGTAGTAGATTATGTCAGATCGAGCCCTAGCTATGTGGGAGATTGAGATATAGAACTGAAAAAAAAATTGGAGATAGAACTTGTAGAATACCAAGATGCAAACGCACAAGATTATAGTTTGGTTTAGAACTTTTAAATGAGATAAGATAACTCCACTTTGATGAATTATGCATAAAATATCCCAAGATCGTTTTATACAAATCTGGTTCTGTTTTAGTACTATATATAAATATATATATATATATATATATATCTCTTCTTTTTAACAAATGGTTGCTTTATTGTGTGCTTTTGTGACCTAAAATTAACTGATATAAGTTTCTAAACTCCTCCTGGCTGCAGGTAAGTGATCATCATTTTGCCCAATCAAGAAACTCCAAACGATCAAGTTTTGATCACCTCAAGAATCCTAGCTTGGAGTTCACTTTAGGGAGACCCGACTGGCACAGCAATGAACATGACTAATTTCAATTAATGGTATGGCCATAAATATTGTTTTAGTATTTCCAAGATAAGGAAATAGGGGCAGGAAAAAGCACTAATATATAATATTAATATAGGTACTACAGTTAGTCATGAGCCACTAAGAAAAATCATGATCTCTCTATAAGTTTTTTTTTTTTGGGTTTTTGGGGGTTTATGATCTTCTTCTGTAACTTGCTTTCAAGTCTGTACATACTTCTTGTGCTAAAAGCTGCTCATGGTTGTGAGGTTATGTGAATCAGTAAATTTCATGAATGAAGCTGCAAAAAGCAGAAGAAAAGAAAAGAAAAAAGAAGGAAGGAATCAGTTATAATGGTGCATTATATGGCTTTTATTCTCACACCTTTTTCAATGCCCTCCTCTCTATCTCTTCAATCTGTGGGGTCATTTCAAGTGATAAGTATGTGAAATCTTGACTTCTTTGGTACCTCTTTTGTTTCTTATGGTCATTAAGAGATTCATGTTTGATTTGAAGTTTCATTTTTGGACCAAGAATATTAGTATATATTTATAATAAGCTAAAAAGGAATAATTTAATAAAGTTATAGTACTGATCTGCATGCTGTAAAGACATGAACATGGAGGGGTGGGGAGGAATAATATAACTACAATTTCTGTTGTTCACATGCAAACCACATTACAGAATTACTTTTTGATAAAATCTGCTGATCTAATTTGCGTGTAATACACATCGATCATGGTGTTGCTTTTGGGACACTCAGTACAGCTTTGCTTGATACCGCCATTAAAATTGCTGTCACAATTGCGGGGTGCACCATGACCCACATCTAATTATTTTAAACCTTACTGTTTCAAATCCTGTGAACAACAATGACTAGAAACACACACACACACACACATATATATATTTGTGCGTGTGTGTTTGTGTCAATGATATGACTATCATGATCAGAAATCTACGACAGTACTTAGTAGCTAGCTTTAATCTTAAGTGGAGCATATATATATTCTGATCAGCAAGATAGCAACTTCACCAGTTTATGTCTATTTCATTAATTATTGAATCTTGGCAAGAATATATTAATGAAAATAATAATATAATCCTCAATCTTCTTGTATACATGTAGAACACAGCTTTCGCGGGAAAGTTTTGAAGGAAAATTTTGGCCATGAGACTATCTTAAAGATGAAATGGGTATTGGCCCATCACAAAACTGTTAATCATGTGGCCAGGTAGCCACCGATCAACATGATAAAATTTCTGCCTTAATTATTTTACGAAAAACAGCTTACACACTCGAACTGAATTTCAGCTTTAGCAAGTTTAGCTGTATCCATGTATATAGGAAAAAAGAAGAAAACAACAACACCACCAGAACTAGCAAGGATTCTGTCCATTTCATTATTTTTCTTCATAATATTGAATGGTGTTTTGCCGAATTCATTCGGAATTAATGATCATAATAAACAAGTTGATTAATATGATCAAATATTAGATATCAAGAGTTAGATGGCCATAACTTAATAAAGGTTGAGATGTGGTTGATATGGTGAAAATACGATCAAGACCTCTTTCAAGATTTTATTCGAATTCAAGCTCCTGGGTGTTAAGTGGGAGATCGAGATAGACAGACATATGAATTTAACTCTATTGTATTTAATTTATTGATCAATGGATGCTATATGTCCAAAAATCCCGAGTAATAAATACTTGAAGGTATCATTTATATATATTCCCAAATTCGGAATCATTTCATTTGTAAATATATAGCCCCTTGAAATTTAAGGATTAGTTAACATGGTAGAAAACATAAGACCCAGCTTATCCAATGGCAGAACCTGCATCCTCAAAGAATGCGTGTTGCTCACTGTACATCCTCACGTACGGCAAGTTAAACTTGTGGTTGATCAGCCATTGAGAGGGGCTAAAAGCACTGGAAGTACTCCAGGTGATAGCCTTTTTTCTAGTACAAAAACATTGCTTTAAACTCCACTGGCCTTGTAAAACTAAGAGGAGGTTTAGACAGTGAGATGAGATAAAAATTAAAAGTTGAATAAAATATTATTAAAATATTATTTTTTTAATAGAATTTTTGTTTTGAGTTTTGAAAAATTAAATTATTTATTAAATTTTGTGTAGGAGTTTGAAAAAGTTATAATGATTAGATGAGATTATAAGTTGAGAGGCTCACTCAATTCAAACATGAGCCCCAAAAGTTGATCCGTGGCACACAATTTTAATTGATTGATGATCAAGTATAATTACTATATATGGTTGAATTTTAGAAAAATGAAGAATAAAATGGACGAAATTTGAACGTAAAAACGACAATATGGTGACATTCTCGTGAGGGTATTTGTCTCACAAGTTGGTGATAGACAAAAAGAATTAAGTGTGTTCAGTGTGCACCAATGACCTCTATTTATAGGCCATGAGACACTAGTTGGCAATAGTCACAACCATTGGCAATACAATAATTGGTAAATGACACAACCCTAAACAAGTGACACAACATTTTGAATAAATTAAAAGGTTGTGTCTTTTGGCACTTCGGCCTTAACCATCACCCCCATCGTAACCATCACCATGGAGATGGTGTCATTTCAAGGAGTACACCATTTGATGATCATACCCCTTAAAATTACATAATTCACTATAAAAAGCTCATTCTACCAATTTAGCAGTTGGTATATACAACCCATGCATGCAATTAATTTGGAAGATGGTAATCAAGTAGAATGTTAACGTTAACCATCTATTCCCATTGATGCATGCAGCATGTAAATCGAGTTCCAACGCTGCAAACCCAACTAATTATTTCGTACAAACGAAAGTTCCATAATTGAAATAAGAGAGCTGCTAAAATCATGGTGGTTTTCACGTGATTTTTGCAGGCACAGTCACATAAATAATGCTTGTAAATAATGATTTCATTGTTCATGTGACTGTGTCCGTAAAAATCATGTAAATCTCCCTTAATTTTAGCATAATTAGTACGTTGAAATAACACGATTCTTCCATAAATTAATCAGCTAGAATCGTATGAGATAAAAGAAAAACTCTCTTAACATCTCATTTTCATGAGTACCATGGATGGAATGCCTTTATATATAGGCTTACTACCTGAGACTTTAAATTCTAAACAAACTCTAAAGCCAAAATCTTGATACAATTCTGCCTAAAAGTCTAATCTTTTATAAGTCAATTAGCTCTTAGGCTAAAACAACTTCAAAGTAACAATTTTTTGTCTAAAAAAATTCCTAGTACGTTGTTTTCACTCAGCTAAGCCTTAAACTAGCGTCTATCTACCGACTACGTACATCACAATTCTTGCTCTATGGAGTATCTTGAATGAGTGCCAAACGAATACTTAATTGGTTTGATATTTCGGTCAATTGAGACTCAAGCGAGCGTGCTCAAAGACTCAAAAGAACTCGAGGGTCAAGTTCGATCTTTTTTAATGCTTAGGGTGATTTTCTCTCTCTCTCTCTCTCTCTCTCTCTCTCTCTCTCTCGTTACTACATAGTGCATTTGATAGGGAAATGATCTTTTCATGGAACAAAACACAAAATAATACATGCACAGGAGAACAAAATTTTGCACTGTTGCACAAACAATGCAAAGTTTTGCTCCTGTTCGTGCACCATTTTGTGTTTTGTTCTGTGCCTCTAGCAGTGCTCATTTTGATAACGTGATCTACATCATCACCACAGGAAGAGTTTTGGCTCACCTCTGCACCAAAAGCACCAATACCTCGAGCACATTCCGATAAGTATCAAGCCAGGGATAATATATCCCAAGCAATCTCTCACTCTTCAACGCCTCAATATTGGCCGTAAATCACTATGTATACTTGATTTCAAGGCTTCCTTGGCCTACTATAGTTTCATTCATGGTAGATATCCTCGACTTTCAGCTAGTTGTAAGTCATCCAGGCCAACTCTCAACTCATTTTGCATAGAAGTGAGCTCTCTAGTGACACAATTCATTGTCATAACGGCATCCTAAAAATTATAGATAGTCATGTTGTCCCATGTCCTCCTCCAAGATCCTTTCCTGCTCTCTTGATGCATTCAGTTTGGACGAGATCAGATGGGCATTGTTGGCTACAAGATCCCTAAAAAGGACAAGGCTAGGCCAACGTCGAAACGAGAAAGCAAACAGCGATTTTATGTGAAAAAGCATTAAATGATAGCACGAGAATAAATAAAAGAAGGGCAACTATATTTTATTTTATTTTACTTTAACGAATCATGATTGTACAAGGATATTTATAATGATTTAGAAGCTGTAAGAACCCTAAATTAAATTAGGAAATGATAAATATATTGGAGAAGCAAATATTGTAACAAGTCAATATTTGCTGCCATATATAAGATGTCAGCTTTATCATGATCTTGCTGTAATGATGTCTTCCATATTTGAAAAGTTACTGTTGTGACCGACTTCTTTTCTTCTTTTGCAATGATGGAGTGATTTGTTGCCGATAGTATGATAGTGCCATTGATGACTTGCTCTATTTCATCTTTTTCACTAGTGGATGAGTCATCATCAATTTTATATTTAACATGTTCCCGCAAACTAAGTCGAGTATTGAGGCTGAGTTTGGTTCGTAATCTTTCAAGATCAAATCGGGACAATGGTTTAGTGAGAATATCGGCTAATCGAGAAGACGGAGACATGGTGAGTTTGGGGAAGGCCAAATGTGACGCATTCTCGTACATAGTTCTAGTAATCAATTTCTATATGCTTGCTGCAAGTATGAAAAACAGGATTAACTATCATGTACAGAGCACTTAGATTATCACAAAAGATGGTCGGGGGAGAGTCAAGCCTAACACAGAAATCTTAAAGAATGGAGGTAATTCAAGTTAATTCAGTTAGAATGTGAGACATGGAGCATTATTCAGCTTCTAGAGTAGTGAGAGACCATGTTTTATGTTTTTACACACCAAGAGATGCAATTACTTCCTACAAAAGTGAAAAATTCTGTAGCGGAGTGACGTGTGGTGGGGCAACAAACCTAATCAACATAAGCAAATGCATATAGATTGAGCTTGGTGTTGGAATGGAGTTGAATGTCCATGTCAAATGTGCCTTGAACACAACAAAGAATGTGTTTGACCATTGTGTAGTGGTCTTTGGTAGGACTGTGCATAAACTGAGCTGCAAAGTTCATGCTAATGTCAAGATGGTAAGGGTAAGATATTGTAGAGCCCCGACAATGCTACGGTACTAATGAGTAGGGTCAATAGAGGATTTGGTGGTCGAGAGTAAAGGACCTTCTTATCAAATTACTCAAGCCTGTCAAAATAACACAGCCATCAACCTATAATAATAATATCAATGTATCATGTTGCATGTGAGAAGTAAAGAGTGACGGATTAGACCTGCTGCGAGTAATTCCATAGGAGAAGAGGAAAAAAATAAATAAACTAAAAATAAAATAAAATAAAACTACTAAAATGATCAAATCATGGTGATTGTTGAAAGCCATAAATTACTTGGTAATTTATACCATGGTGGGAGAGGTTGCGTGGAGTTTACAAATCCAGGGGTAGGATTTAATAAAAAAAACATATAATAAATTCATAGTAAGGTTATCACGTTTGGATCTCAAGATAACTTCAATTCATCTTAAATTAATTATTAATAAGACTCACTAATTTTTCAACTTCTTACAAAAAATTTAAACGCATCTCAATCTAAATAAAATATTCAAACATATATCTCAACTTATTTATATTTAAATATATTTCAGTGGAATTCACAAAATATTATTATTCACAGACATTGAACGCAATTGATCTAATATCACATCAACTACTTAATAATAACTGATCTTACATATATTTTTGTCACGCAACATTCTCAATTATTTGGGTATGGACATCACACTGAAAAACATCAAGGAAAATTCTTCTTGTAAGTATACTTTGCGCACCAATTCGCACATCGATATTGATTTGTAAGATATATGTTTAACGAAACGATGTGAATTGAAGACGAAAATAATTTTTATGAAATAGAAAATTTTCTTATTCTCTCAAACATAAAACAAATGATCGGTATGCTAATTAGTGCACAAAATCAGCTTGTACCTAACAAGGCTCAAACATCAAATATATCTAAAGAATGTGAGCATTGTGTATACAAAAATATAAAATATTTATGTCTTCTTAAAGCACTCTCAATGGAATATGCATATGCTAAAAAATAGTCCCTTTTAGTTATTACGGACCAAAAGTTGGCTGCAATAGATTATCACTACAAGAGAAGTGAGTTTTTGTGACCAAAATTTAGTGACCAAAAGGACTATTTCCTAAGGTTTTTGTCAGAAATAGTCCTTTTGGTCATTAAATTTTAGTCACAAAAGCTCGCTTCTCTTGTAGTGTATATGTAAAGTCAAAAAATTTAGCTTTTAGCTATAGTATTTATAAAAGTAAAGTCAAATTTGATATGAACTGTTCAATGACTAAATGTTTAGTTTATTATTTTTTTGGTCACTCTCTCTCTCTTCCCTCAACATTTTCTCAAAAAACTCTCAATTTCTTTGACTTTTACTGCAGCAATTAATGTCAACAAGGGTTATTAGCATTATATTAAATTTATTCTTTGGCATTTATATTGAATTTTAGATAAATTTAATTAGACATTTGTGGTTATTAATATTAAATGACCTTTAAAAATATGATTTTTTAACCAATAATTTAATTAGAATATAATTACTAATTAACATATAATTAATATAATGGTAAAATATGATATAAATATATATATTAAAAATTATATTAAATTAATATTATTTTATTATTATATAAAAAATAAATAGATAATTTAATATGAAGACTTGTATAAATAGAATAGCCAAAATTAAATTCATCTCGTATTCATTAAAATATCCATTAATTTCAACTAATCCATTGAGAATGTTTANGGGAAGGCCAAATGTGACGCATTCTCGTACATAATTCTAGTAATCGATTTCTATATGTTTGCTGCGAGCATAGAAAACAAGATTAACTGTCATGTATATAGCACTTAAATTATCACAAAAGATGGTCAGAGGGGAGTCAAGCCTAACAAGAAATCTTAAAGAATGGAGGTAATCCAAGTTAATTTAGTTACAATGTGAGCCATGGAGCATTATTCAGCTTCTAGAGTGAGAGACCATGTTTTATGTTTTTACACACCAAGAGATGCAATTACTTCCTACAAAAGTGAAAAATTCTGTAGCAGAGTGACGTGTGGTGGGGCAACCAACCTAATCAACATAAGCAAATGCATATAGATTTGAGCTTGGTGTTGGAATGGAGTTGAATGTCATGTCAAATGTGCCTTGAACACAACAAAGAATGTGTTTGACCATTGTGTAGTGGTCTTTGGTAGGACTCTGCATAAACTGAACTGCAAAGTTCATGCTAATGTCAAGATGGTAAGGGTCAATAGAGGAATTGGTGGTCGAGATATCCTTTTTGGATCATGTCATCAGTGTTTGAACTGGTTTACAATCCTTGATTTGGGCTCGATCAAAAATATCTAAAACATATTTGGATTGTGATAAAATCAAATTATTAGTTATAGAGATCATGACTTGTATAGCAAGAAAATAATATAAAAGATCTCCTTCTTATCAAATTCAAGATGTAATGCATGAGTAAAGTCATTAAGTAAATATGGACTCAAGCCTGTAAAAATAACATCATCAACCTGTAATAATAATATCAATGTATCATGTTGCTTGTGAGAAGTAAAGAGTGACGGATTAGACATGCTGCAAGTAAATCCATAGGAGAAGAGCATTAAAAAATTTTAAAACAAATTTAAAAAAAACAAAAACAAAAACAAACAAACTAAAATGATCAAATCAGGGTGTGATTGTTTAAAGCCATAAATTAATTGGTTTAATTTATACCATGGTGGGAGAAGGTGCGTGGAGTTTACAAATCCAGGGGTTGGATTTAATAAAAAATATATATAATAAATTCGTAGTAAGGTTTTCACGTGGTTGCGAATAGTCTTTTCGTTGCAATAAATTGGTCACAAAAGCTTGTTTTTCTTGTAGTTACGTTTGGATCTCAATATCACTTCAATTCATCTCAAATTAATTATTAATAGGATTCACTAATTTTTCAACTTCTTACAAAAAATTTAAATGCATCTCAATCTAAATACAATATTCAAACATCTATCTCAACTTATTTATATTCAAATATATTTCAATGGGATTCACAAAATATTATTATTCACAGACATTGAACGCAATTGATCTAATATCACATCAACTACTTAATAATAACTGATCTTACATATATTTTTGTCACGCAACATTCTCAATTATTTGGGTATGGACATCACACTGAAAAACATCAAGGAAAATTCTTCTTGTAAGTATACTTTGCGCACCAATTCGCACATCGATATTGATTTGTAAGATATATGTTTAACGAAACGATGTGAATTGAAGACGAAAATAATTTTTATGAAATAGAAAATTTTCTTATTCTCTCAAACATAAAACAAATGATCGGTATGCTAATTAGTGCACAAAATCAGCTTGTACCTAACAAGGCTCAAACATCAAATATATCTAAAGAATGTGAGCATTGTGTATACAAAAATATAAAATATTTCTGTCTTCTTAGAGCACTCTTAATGGAATATGCATATGCTAAAAAAAGAGTCTCTTTTAGTTATTACGGACCAAAAGTTGGCTGCAATAGATTATGTAAAGTCAAAAAATTTAGCTTTTAGCTACAGTATTTGTAAAAGTAAAGTCAAATTTGATATGAACTGTTCAATGACCAAATGTTTAATTTATTATTTTTTTGGGAACACTCTCTCTCTTCCCTCAACATTTTATCATAAAACTTTCAATTTCTTTAACTTTTACTACAGCAATTAATGTCAACAAGGGTTATTAGCATTATATTAAATTTATTTTTTGGCATTTATATTGAATTTTAGATAAATTTAATTAGACATTTATGGTTATTAATATTAAATGATCTTTAAAAATATGATTTTTTAACCAATAATTTAATTAAAATATAATTACTAATTAATATATAATTAATATAATGGTAAAATATGATATAAATAAATATATTAAAAATTATATTAAATTAATATTATTTTATTATTATATAAAAAATAAATAGATAATTCAATGTAAAGACTTATATAAATAGAATAGTCAAAATTAAATTCATCTCATATTCATTAAAATATCTATTAATTTCAACTAATCCATTGAGAATGTTTAGAATGTATAAGGTTTTCGTATGAGTGCAAAACAGAAGGAAAGGTGACAAGAGTTTCGATAAGTTAACCTACGATCAGGGTGTGAGGTGTTACAACTTCAGATGCAACTCTATCCTACTACTTCCATTGTATCTAACCCCATTCATTGATTGCTGGCTGCCACGCTAACATATCCCATCATCATTCTCTCACCCTTTTTTTTTGTTTCTTGAAAACCAAACAACAAAATAAAAATATTTATTTTAGAGTTTTCAAATAATATTCAATTCTTAAAATATCTGAAAGCTAGAGATCATGCTCTTAAAATTAAATATGTTTAATTTATTTAATCATGATACTTTCCCTCTAATATGGGAGAATAATATCTCAATAAAAAAAACTGATGTGATATGGATATACTTTGGAATTTTTGTGGTTAAAAGTATTTATTTTTTTAAAATAAAATAAAATTATCTTAGAAATAAAAATTAAATAATTTTTTATAAAAAATACTAATATTTTTTTAAAAAATGGGGCTGTGAGCCACCTTGTGTGTGATGGGAGGGTTGCCTCTTGTTCCCTTAGAGCACTCACAATAGGTTTTGTAAAATTCATTGTTATGTAAAATTTAAAAAAAAAATGGTCTAAAACATGCATCCAACGGATGCTTTATTTTTTTTCTATTTTACATTTGTGTACAGTGTTGCCTCTAGATGTAGAAGCAACTGTACACAAATGTAAAAATATTTTAATTGTTTTCTATCTTTTCTTGTACTTTTTTTTTAAAATTAATTTCTTTTATTGTACTTTTTCTCTTATAAAATATTAAAAAGTATAATATTAAAATGATATGAAAAAAAAATAGATAAGCTGATGTATGATGTATTGTAAAAATCAGTATGTAAAATAGAAAAAGTGAAATTTAATGATGTATTTTAAAGGATAGGATGAAAAATCTATTGGGAATGCTCTTACAACAAAAAGGGTGACTGCCAACATGGGTGCACTCTTCCTACACCCATTTATATATTTTTATTTTTTAGATTTTTAAGTGATCAATTCTAAAATATATTATTATTTTAAAAAAAGAAATATTATTTTTGTACATCCCTTTGCATCTGATCAATAGTTTCAAGTCTTATTTTACGTTTTTTCACAAAATACCCTCATGGCTTATTTGATAGTGCCTTTCAATAATTGGTAGGAGAAATTGAATAATTAAAAAATAATGGAAAAAAGAAAAAAGAAGTGGCAAACATATTGCCAAGAACTTGAGTGGAAGATTCAGGATAGTGACTGGTAATGAGTTTTGCTTCACATTTCCATTTTTTTCTAGGTCCATACCCATTTTAGGTGTACACGAAGACCATTCCCCTTGGAGCTTTCTTACTTGCCATAGAAGAAAACAAGATTGTCATTCAACAGAATTATTTAGAAAGTTACAAAAAGATTCCTCTCTCTCTCTCTCTCTCGTGTAGATTATATCTCCATAATAATATATATAGAACAAGCATGAGAAGGATATGAACAGGAATGAATGTTGTTTTTGGAACCAAAAACTGCTAAGTTTTCACACACACAGAGAGAGAGAGAGAGAGAGAGATGGCAAGTGAAGTGGTGAAGAGGGTAAAGTGTGGGTGCTGTGGGATGTGGGAGGAGTGCACAGTGGAGTACATTGAATGGGTTAAGGAGCGGTTTGGAGGAGTCTGGGTTTGTGGGCTATGCGAAGAAGCTATCAAAGATGAGCAAGCACGTCTTGGAGTTGGAGTTGAGGCTGCTTTGAGAGTGCATGCCACCTTTCTAGAGTCTGCACACGCTGATCCTACGACTCGCATGGCTCCTTCCATTCTTCAACTCATCAAAAAGATCATGTCTTCTTCTTTGTCACCAAAGGCTTCTTTGCCATGACTCTTTTTTCACTCTTTATCCTAGATTTTATCATTCTTAGCCAAGGGGGTTGATGTGTGTCACATCAGTTCATGTAAATGCAGATGATAAAATCAAATATAAAGAGTAACATTGTTCGTAATGCTAATATTGATGCTTTTGTGATGCCATGGCGCTGAAATAGAACAGTTGGGCAGTTGCTCTTTCAACTAAATGCCTCCCTTTTAAATTTTTTTGGAATAATGATTTATTAAAATCCTTCACAGCCATGACCCATTATCCATCTTGATTACATAGCTTAGGAAGTGGGCAGCCATGAATGTAAAGGTTTGGGCAGCTTTAGCTAGTCCTTCACATCCATCTCAGGCATGACCTTCCACAACTCATTCGAGAACCTCAACAAGACAAGAGACCAGATGAAACAAAGTAGCTCTTTAAATTGCAACAATAATACAAACAAATCACTATGGTACAGCCAGCCGAGTTGCCTATCCTACGAAGGAAATATCTTTGCATATGTCACAACCTTTAACACGTTACATATGTTACAACCTTTAACACGTTATTTACACACTCAATGAAACGAAAATCACCACACAATCTAAGACTGTACACAACTCAATCGGGTTGCATAAGCACATCCCTTCAAAAGCATCGATCATATCTATCTTTTGGCTAGTGGTTGGGACCCAAAAGAGATAGAAGAAAGGTCCTGTAATGACCTGATGTTTCTGAGTGGACTGCATCATTCAATGTCTTCTTGTACTTCTTCAGGTATTCGACTTTTATGTACTGCATATCCATCTCAGTCCTCGTCACAATGACCCTCACCAGGGTGGTGTCATCAGTCCCCAAACCCTTCATAGATTTATGCAACACCTGCAAAGTTTCAGTGGTTGTAAGACACATCCACGTGTTTATTACTACAATAATTAAAAATAGTCAGTAAATTCTTGAGCACCATAGTCCCAAAATAACTGACCACTGCTTTTCCAGACAAACAAGAGATACGGAAACAGAAAAACAGAGTCTGGCTAATCATAATTTAATATCTATCAGGTTTCAAATCCAAATGGATTTAGTCATTAATCAATGGGTTAGGTCCACTAGTTCATTGTTGGTTTATAATCTTTACAATGGAATTTATTGGTATAATCGAAGGGGACATTTAGTAGCTCAATAAGAACAAAGTTATGCGCAAAAGCTACAAAACTATTATAAAGCCAGCAATTAGAAATCGATCCTTGTATTCAATGTTATAGGCCTTATTCACACACAAAGGAAAAATAATGCATAAAGATTTAGGCCCCATTTGGTTTCACAAATGCTCTCAACCCATCTTATCACATCTTATCTTATCTCATCTCAACATTCAAACACCATTCAAGCACAAACATTTTTAATTTCAAATTTTCAAATTTTCAACTTTTTCATCTAATCATTACCTAATCATTATAGCTTTCCCAAACTTCCAAACAAAACACAAAAACAATTCAACTTTTTCAAATCCCAAAACAAAAATTATATTTTAACAATATTTCAACTTTATAATTTTTTTATTCAACTTTTTCTCTCTTCTTTCCCAAAACCCCATAAAACATCTTAACTCAAACAATTTCACTACTATTCACAAGCTATCTAACTAACTACTAAGATTTCTCATCTCATCTCATCTATATAACCAAACGAGGCCTAGACTTTAGACCACTCATTATTTTCTGGTGCAAGAATGAAACACTAAGCTTTTAACAAAATGATTTCAATGATCTAGCTGATTTTTACCATACATGACATGGCATAATTTTTTTTTTTAATCAGCGTTGTTCTGACTTACTGTTCCTGAAATTAAAGGAACGTATCATCCTACATAAAGAGACACATATGTACCAGATAACACCACTATTTACATTTTCATTTTCTGCCAAATAACATCTGCTGCAATATGAAATCTCAGAAGTAACATTGAGTTTGCCTTTTATCATGAAGCGTCCCCTTTTTTTAATAATTTCATGATTTCTCCAATGTAACCAAATTCACTTAAAGAAACAACAGCTCAGCTTAGAGTGGATGATACCTTTGCAAAGTATTTTGCAGGATTCTCTGAGCACCGTAAAATTGTCAAAAGAGCATATTCGAAGAGCCCAGACGTTTCACCCCTTACTGCCTGAGATAAGTTCAGTTTGGCTTAGTGTCGGACAAACATTGCAAGAGTTAAAAGGCCTCCTTTCTTCAGGCATATAAATTAAACAACAATAAGCAAAAAGATACAGACTGTAAAAACAAGATATACCTTTTTCAGTGAACTTCCATACATGTCATTGTAAGCATAACTAATAGCAGCCAATTGTGCCCTGCTTCGCTCACTAAATATGCGGATAAAGGTCTTCTCATCTGTTCCCAATTTCTTCTCCCCTGCTTTATAAAGAGCCTTTGCATCCTTCTGGGTTATCTCTCTGTCAACTTCCAGACCTTCATAACGGAGTGTTCTTACATATGCAAGCAATAGCTACACAAAGTATTTTGCCTCAAGACATTATTGATAAATTCATTTCCCTTTATATTTTTAAAAGAAAATTATCAAATATGAGGTAGGCGTTAAAATGGTTAAGCATGGAAAGGATTCATGATTCAAGCTGGATTTCGTGAGGTAGCATTAATAAGGAATTCTGTTAACGGCCTTAACTCAAAGACTAGACTAAAAGAGCGATCCTTCATAAAAAGAAAAAGAAAAAGAACATATGGAACCATTCATAATCATAAATCATGCATCAGGTCTCCCCTCATTAGAGATATAGTACTGCAAAAATCACTTGTGTCAGGACCAAAGAATCCCTTTATTTCATGATCTAGCAACA
Source organism: Carya cathayensis (assembly GCA_011037825.1). Taxonomy (NCBI): domain Eukaryota; kingdom Viridiplantae; phylum Streptophyta; class Magnoliopsida; order Fagales; family Juglandaceae; genus Carya; species Carya cathayensis. The sequence goes on from QGSO01000527.1 coordinate 499,487, forward strand.
GATGCCATAAATGACTTTATTGGGACCTAATTATTACTTTTATACGCCTAATCTTCAATGCACATGCCATGTGCTAAGGATCATACTACACATATGCCTTCAGATCTTCTACAAAATATCAGGTGACAAAAATAAAAACAAAATGATAATAATTTTTTCAAAATGCAAAGCATGCGGACAGAAAAAAAGAGCAGCAAAAATGAGATAACTGGATGAAAAAGTTCTCAAAAATTCTCCTAAAAAGGAAAGCTAAGGATGTATTTCTCCAAAGCAAAATTTCCATACTTGACTAAAGCAAGATTGAGAAATATAGAAAGAAACTTTACCTTTTTATGATCTCCAGAGGCACTGCTTTCAATATCATGTTCAAGGGGAACCCCAAATTTTGAGTGATATATTTGCTTCAAATGCTGTATCTGGGATGGGGTACGAGAACAGATTACTTCAGTGGCAGCTTCAAGGTTCTTTGTCTGTACACGTAATCCCTGCCAGACTATTAGTGCATCACGTCCCGCCGGATCGTGCATCCAGAGCAGAACAGCTGTCTAAGGGATGATTATAAGATGATCATTAGTTAAAAAAACATAAACCAAAGAAAAGAAAAAAAGATATTGATCAAGATGCTTTGCCACAGCTCTTTGCAAAATACTATCATATACAATTTTTTCCCGGTAGCTAAGTGAAAAAGACAAAAAAGAATAAAATAAAAGAGAAAACAGATCAAAGAGTACACATGCTCCACATACCTCAGCCTAAAACAATTAAACAGTGTGTAACAAGTCCTGGAACTGCATTTATTAAAGTACAAATATTCTATTATAACCTCATTTGTTTTCATAGATGAGATAAGATAAGTTGAGATTAAAGTTGAAAGTTGAATAAAAAATTATTACAATATATTGTTTTAATATTATTTTTGTATTGGAATTTGAAAAAGTTGAATTGTTTATTTTATTTTTTCTAGGAATTTGAAAAAGTTGTAATGATTAAGATAAAATGAGATGAGATGAGATGAGAGTTTTATGAAAGTGAACAAGTTAGCATGCATTGAGGTATTATACAATAAATAGAACCTTTAAAGAGTCTCAGGGCCGGTTTGGATACTAAGAATATCTCAGAATATTAGTGAAATAGTTTAAGTTAATATGTTTTATTGGGTTTTGAAAAAAGAGAGCGAAAAAGTTGATTAAAATATTATAAAGTTAAAAATTGTTTGAATATAATTTTTTAATATTATTTTTGTTTTGAAATTTAAAAAAGTTGTATTGTTTTTTGTGTTTTGTTTGGAAGTTTGAGAAATTGTAATGATAATGATTAGATGAAATAATTGAAGATTTGAAATTAAACAGTGTTTTGTAATTGAGTATTGTTTGGAAAGGAAATATTTGAGAATATCTAATAATACCTGAGAACAGTTATATTCCCAAACTTGCCCTCAATGTTATTATTTTGATCCCCAAAGTTTTAGTTAAGCAACTCAATCTTATACCCCCTGGTTTCCTATGTTTATATGTAAGTGATGAGAAACCTCATAAATTTTGCTTAAGAGAAGAGAGGGAAGGGAACACGAGCAATTTATATAGTGTCATGGTAACCCTGATCATCAAAAGTTATAATGGATAGGTTCTTTAAGCTATTTTAAAATTAAATAATATTTGTGAATCCATTTGGTACAAAGTTCAGAAAACAAAAAAGCCCTATTAGGAAAACTAAAAGACCATTGATTTCAAATGTTTAACCAAATATATTATTATATCATAACAAAATTATTGATGTAGTTATATTTACTATTTCTTCATTTAATGAATTTAACTTAATGACATATTATTTAATTTTCAATAACATAATAAGATAATTGATGATGTGACATTATAAGAGGGAAGGTCCATGCTTTAACAATTATATAGTATTTAGATATATAGATAGGTATTAGTACCTCTAATTTGCCAGTAAGCTCTTTAGACAAGCGTTTCAAGAGGTCATCAGAATACATTGTTCTATATTCTTGTTGGATAAGGGCGCGCTGTGTTGTGTCCCGATGTGCAAGAATATTGACTACTGCAGCAGTATCGCACCCAAACCCTGGAAATTCAAATAAGAAGATTATGAAACAAATATTCCACATTCGCAATGTGACTTATTGAAACATCAAATTTCCCATTGCAGACACAATGGGAATTCGCAACATACATAAATAACAGCCCACAGAAGGAACATAGAGGACAGCTCCTATTGGAGGATTTGGCAAATGCATAACTACCAACATGTTGTACAATAAAAATGTAGGGAAGTGGTGGCAGAACTGGATGTATATCAGCAGGAACTACTACTCATAAATATTAACACCATCTTAGATTGAACCTCTGTTGCATGGGTGTACAAATCATCTCACTGTCCTTACGACATATTATGTCTATTTCTTTGGTATACTACCACAAACTCGTTGTAATTTGGAGCAAATAAAACTTTCATATTCTCCATCTCAATTGAAGTATTCTAGCACCAACGCACGTGTGTACGCATGAAAAATGAAAATTGACCTTCATTATTGGCTGGAACAGAGCTTCTATGCTTCCAGATCCAAAAATAAAAGCTAGTTATTGTGCTAATTGAGAGCCAGAGTTTCATGTCTCAAGTGTGACCGCATCAGAACTAGCGGTAGTAATTATAATTATCAACAAAAAGAAAAAGTTTCGAAATTCAGAAAAAAAATTGAAACCCAAAACCTAGGTTTATGAGGAAAAAAGTCTCCTATTTGCGCAATGACAATCTATGCAATAAAACGAAAAAACAAAAGAGATCTTCTAAGGGAAGCAAAGCAGGTATAATATATGCGTCATTTCACTGATTCCATGAACATTTTTTAAAATTTCCAACGGTCAATCAGAAAAACTAGCAAAGGAGGCATGAGATAAGAGCATTATGAAAACAACATAACAAGAAGAAATCCGAGACAAAAGAAGGAGAAATTTAGTACCCTTGAAAGCACGGTAAAGCGCCATAGCGTCGTCTCTTGGGGAAGTGGCAACAGGGGAAAGGATCAGCGTCGACATTTTTTTCTCAGTCCCAAAATCTCTCGATCGATCTTCTTAACTTGTGCGTTTGTTTTTATAATAAAATGTTTGAAAACAGAGGCTCTCCCTCCCTCCATTATATAATCTCTTCATGGCCATTTATTTATTTATTTATTTCATTTTATTTAATGAACACGCGGCACCCGATCCGTATTTCTAGATATTATCTAATAATATTAATTTTGTATTAGATATCCGTACCTTTCACATTCAAGACGTGTCGGTTTCTCACCATTGTCCAAACACCTCGCAAAGAGTCCTGCTATCCGTACGAAGTCGAACCAAAAACGCGTTCCGGCAACGCGCTGATGTCAGTACAGGGGTCATCATTAAATAAAAATAAAACAAAATAGCCGTTTGAAAAGAGGAGAAATCTCATCCAAACGGTCAAATAATAAAGACGTTGCAAAATTTGGTTTGAATTTGTTTTCGCGTAACGACAAAAACGGTCGTTCAAAAAATAGAAAACAGTAGTTCTTTTTTTAAGTTTTGCAATATATAAGTTTATATATTATATATTATATTTTTTTATTTTTAAAACTTATTCTTCTTAAACTAATTGAATTCTTATACTTATTATCTATATACCAAATATTTGATATAAAAAAATAAAAATAAATGTGATACGTATTATGCGAGTTTATGTATAGAATTTTTCTTTTTAAAGTATTTAAAAGCTTTAATAAATACATGAAAATAAAAATAATTTTTGTCAGATCCAAGTCGGGAAACCCCATGTGTGGCTATAGAGCCACTCTTTAATAAAAATATTATCATCTTATAATATTATTATGAAACATATTATAAAAAATTAAATTTGAGTAAGTAATTTATAAATTACTATTATTATTTATAAATATAACAAAATTATAAATATTATGCAATGATTGATGAGATCCACATATATAAAATTTTTAAGAAGTTAAAATCATCTCATATTACTTTATAATCCAAACATATAAAATTTTCAAAAATCATTTTATCTCAACTCAACTTAACAATTTAGTCTACTACTATTTATTATTTTATTATTATTTTCACCTACTTTTTATTACTATTCATTACTTTTTAATACTATTTAATATTCTATTACTACTTTTTATGTACTTTTTTATTACTATTCACGATATATTTTAACACTTTTCAACACTCAAACTCAAGTTTAATCTGACTATCCAAACAAACCCCAAATCTAGACAATGAAGCCTTCCAACAGCAAAACTCTATCCGTTTGAACTTTCTCTCTCCTGTTTGAAATTTGTCTCCTGTTTGAAAAATTGGAACCTTTACATGACGTTGGTTGCTCTATAATATTACTATTATTGTGATTTTGTAAACCGAACAAAGAGATAGGGCCATGAATGAATGCTGAAATCCCTTCTCACTACTCACTATCCATAAGAGCATTGGCAATAGACTCTCCATACATAGCTCAATGCAAGTCTAAAATTTTAAAGTTAAACCTTATTTTTTTCAGCATTGGACTAGCTATACATGAAAGGTTTAAGATTTTAGCTACAGTAAATTTAAGCTCCTAGTCATACATAACGAGTTCCTATACAAAAATCAAAGTCATATTTTATTATTTTATTTTTAAGTCCACACTTCTCTCCTGTACAAAGACCACAAAGACCAAAACTACATAAAAGGTTTCCTTCCCTCGTTTACATGCAGGGATATTTTTATTTTTATTTTTATTTTCTTACAATTTTTTAATATAGTAGGAATATATTTATTGTAAAAATATTTACTATTTTTTACAATTTTTTAATATAGTAGGGATATATTTATTGTGAAAATTTGGATATTCTATAAAAAAATATTTCCAAAATAATAATTTTATTTTTTAATAAGGTTATTAATTAATATATGAAGTGTATTTGTAAAATATTAGAAAAAAATTATCAATTATTATTAAAATATATAATATTATATTATTATTTATAATTTAAAATAGCTAGTCTAACATGGACTAGTCTAGCTAAAAATTTATATTATAACTAAAAAGACATATTAGAATTCTATTTTAGACTTGACAATGACTAGCCCATTGCCAATGCTCTCACGATAACGTTGGTTGCAAATCTGTTTCAATTTTGTCTATTTCAGTTGGTCTCTGTTCATTTTTTCTCTCTTTGGTGACATCTGTAACTACCATGTTAGTGTGTAAAGGGGTCTGCATTTTTCATTTGTAAGTATAGCATTTTCCAAAAGGTAATTATATTAGAAGTAAAAATTTCGCATATTTTTTTTAAAAAAACAATTATGTAAAAAAATTATTATTTTGATAATAAATTTTACTTTAAAAAAAAAAAGAATGAGTACACGGACTTGAAAATTTTAAAATTGGTAAATCTCGTTTCTTAATTTTATAACAAAATGATAAAAATACGGATTTTATGTTCAATTTAAACACTAATTTTATGAAAAATATTGTATATATTTAAAATTTTATGTATATAATTATACATGTTGATATGTCGACTATTAAAAATAGTAAAAATATTAAATTTTAAAATTTTAAATTTAAATTAAAAAAATATTGGTAAAATGATATTAATACGTATAATTATATGTAAAATTATGATTATGAGAATTCAACCAATCATCCAATACTTTAGTCTCCCAATGTGTAAAGTTGGCATATCAGGAAAGAAAAATTCTAAACATAAATCTACATACCATACACCATATTTTTTTTTCTTTTATCAGATATTTGATATATAGATAATGAGTAAAATAATTCAATTAGTTTAAAAAAAACTCAAAAAAAATAAAAAAAAAAATTATAGTGTGTCCGTATGTGGTGTGTTGTATGTGGTGTGTCGACTTATATGTCGCAAAGCTCATTAGGAAAAGTCATGGACACAAAATCAATTGACGAATCAAATCTCGCAACAAATTCAATAACGTATGGTAAGCATACTCATTATTAAAATACTCCAACAAAAAATGCCTAGGACCATCTTCATGTTTTATGATGCCACAAACGAAGAAGGATGGATAAACTCAGTAAATGAGCTATTTCACTACAAGCAAGAGTCTAATAAAATGTCAAGGTAGCAGGTGGTCAAGAGAGCCCACTTAAAGACTTTGAGATATCTATCGTATTCACGAACAGATTCTGTGTACACGAAAACAAGAGAGAACAATAAATTAGACTAGTGTCACACATATGCACAATTATATACGTACTAAGCGACAATTTCATTTTTTCAAATTTTTTTTGTATTTTAAATTTTAAATTTTCAAATTTTTACTATTTTCAGTCATTGACACATCAGTTTGTATGATTACGTAAGTATAATTATAATTAATAATTATATATAGCATTTTCTTTCTCCAGTTTTGTGCAAACAAATGATATTGGATAGTCGATGGAATTGAGTTTTTGTGCCTGACCGAGTCAAGCCTGGCTTACTTTGCTGAAACCAGAGGCCCTTGATTTGGCGGGCCATGAAATGAAAAGGAAACCCTAGCCAACGCAAGAAGGGATGAACAAGCAACATACTGTCAAATGTAAGGAGAATGCAAGTTAGAATCCGGTCCCCTATAGGATTAGTCACATTAAATAAGATGCTGAATAACTCTTACCAGAGGTCAAGGTCCTTTCCTTAAAGGAACGGCTGCATTAAATACAACCACATGCTATTCGGAATAAAGGGTGATCATTATAGAGGCAAGAAAGTGAGAGACCCCTCAAGAGATGGGAGTATAAATAAAAGAAAGCGGGCAAATGAGGAAGGTTAATAACTCTTATCAAACTCTTGACTCTTTCTTTCTGTTGTTTTTTTACTTGTATATTATTTTTTATTTTAACATCGAAGGTGTCATGAATACACCCAACCACCTCCTTTCATTTCTTTTGCAAACACTTGACGGTGTTTGGAGCTGGTATCATGAAACACGTCTAAACAATCAAGATTAGTATTATGGAGTTTACCTCTCATGAAATCATGACTTATATGCCATAAGCTTGCTATCTCCATAGCATATCATGTTTATTATTTACTATAACTTTTTATTTGTATTAAAATGAAACATCGTTTGAGCATTTAAATTAATTACATGGTAAAATAATGGACTTTACATAAAAGATAAATTGTTCTTACTTTTAAATAAAACTACATGAAAAATTACCTGTTTGGAAGCTGCGTAGACTTGGAGCAAGGAAGATAAAACCAAGTACGTGTCAAAGCTCAAAAGAGACCCGGAATCCGAAACCGTGTGTAGAAACCGAACCGAGTGGAACGTAGGCCCACGCGTTTGCAGAGGCGAGTTGGATTGATTCCGACTCTGCAACTGCCTAACTAAATTGACTTCTTCAACTTCTTATCTCCTTCTTGTAATTAAGGTCACGTGAACACGGAAAGTGGAAACTTCTTTCGTTTGGACCATTGAGGCAGGAACTAGGAAGTACTCGCTAGTCGCTTGCGTTTGTCCTTCCACGGTTTCGGTGATCTCGAGGAAGGGTTTAAAAATTATCTCAAAATAATAAACAACAGTACAACAATAATTTTTATTAAAGACAACGTTTTCTTGATAGAACATCAATAAAAATCAAGAAATTAATCATTAAAATCCTTTATTTTTTATCCACGTCTTTAAACTGTTATTATTATTCTAGAGTATTTGGTAGGAAACCTCACTCATCCTCGTATATCATCTTTTCTACTTTAATGAAATTCACTCGCTTGCATAGAAAGAAAAAAAAAAAGAAAAAAAAGTCATTCCACGGTTAGAATTAATAAAAAAATACATGTGACGTCCAAACCAAGGTTAAAAATAAAAATCCGTTCTTTAGAACTTGAATTGAATTGAGATCACAATCTAATTTTAAGTTGACTATAACATCTAAATATTAAACTCTCAAATTATTAAATTCATTTAAACTCAAAATCTCTTAATTTATACGTGGGGCCTACAACTTTTTTCAACTTCATGTAAATACATCTAAATTCATTTTAATATCCAAACACATTTAAATTCATCTTAGCTAGGTTTCACAAAACTCACTCAACTATCTTAACTTATTATTATTTATAAAGAATTCAACTTATTTCAATTCAATTCAAGATCTAAATGGGACCAGTCTATCCAAATTGAATCGATAAAAGATTGAACGATTTTAATAAACTTTTTTAATTGTTAATTAAACTGTTATAATCGACCAGTCAATAGACCGATTTTAACTAATTCAAAACTATATTTAAGTTGTTTAATAACTGATTTTTTTTTTAATTTATTGTACAAAAATATGATAGTTTTAAACATATATCAACTTCTACATCATTGGCCCAAACTGATTTTTCGAGTATTGGCCCAAACTAGAGACATGTATGAAAGGGGTATATGAGCATTTATTTCTATTTGTATAAAAAGAAAGAATAAAGCTATTCTGCCGTCTCAAATGGACCGCTTGGTTTGACTGTTGGACAAATTTTTTTTTTTTTACTTAATAATTAAGGAAGTGATTTTAAATATATTTGTGTATTTTTTTTTACTTAATCATTAAGAAAGTGATTAAAAAAATAGGAAATAAAAAATGAAAGAAAAAAAAAACCACTGGGCGGCACGCCCAGCGGTATGGGTGAGGCGGCAGAGTAGCCTTACCCAAAGAGAAATGATATTTGCATTGTTAGGTGTATAAGTATTGCACACTTTTTTAAAAAAATATGAATAAATTTAAGATCTATATAAAAAAAACTTTAATGATGAACTCGACTTTTGTTAAAGAGAATGTATAAAATTTACATATTCTAAAACTATATCATCAAATTTAAATAATAACAAGAAAAGATATTGATATCTATTACAATACAGTCAAATTAAAATGATTAAATTAAATCCAATCGAAATCAAAGGATTTGATGACGTGACCCATGTAGACAAAAACATGGATTATAGTTCAATCGGCTATCAAGAAGAAGAAGAAGAAGAAAAAAAGAACAGAGAGAAGAGACTTGTTTTTGACTTTTTATTGGATTTTTTTTAAGCTACGTGGAAAATGAGTAGATATATTTGAAAGTTATTTAAAAATAGTTTTTTAAGTCATTTTTATTTTTTGTAATTTTTTTTATATTCTTTATTTTCTATTAAAATCTAGGTACATAATTGGATAAAAAATTGATATAAAATCTTAGATTAAAGAATATTTAGATAGTGACATGTTTTCATCTGATCCATTATATCTACTTTATAATAAAAAGTAAATTTATAATATGAGAAACCACATCAAACTACGTTAATTGGTGAGATTACTTTTATGTAGATATTCATTTAGGTATAAATTCATACGATTTATATTTTTTCAAAAAAAAAAAAAAGGGTTTCACTTTTGGAAAAGGAAATGAATGTAAAACCCAACATATTCTTTTTTACTCTTACCGTACTTTCTTCCAACACTTTACGGATATTCTTGTGAAACCATAGACTACTACGCATGCTAGGTTCTTTGGGTGATTCTAGTCAAACAATTTCTCATCCCATATCTTGTAGCAAGTCATGCATCCAAACACATTCATTAGACCCTCAATAGTAATAAGATTTTTGATTCCATGAACTGGAAAAAAATCACAACAATCAAATATTTTCGTGACATCAACCAAAGGTTCTCATTTGAAGAAAAACGAAATATCAAGTAACATAACTCACTAAGAGTACTTTCTAAATATTACCATTGGGAATGTTTTTATATTTATCCAATATACTTTTCCATTGATGTATATTTTGACCTTTTAGATCCGAACCTAACACTGTTAAAGCTAGTGGAAGACCTTGATCATATTATATAATCCTTCATTGGTTCTTTTTCCTTGAAAGCATGCAAGCTAAAGAATTTGAAGAGCTTCATTGTCATCCAAAATCATCACCTCTTGCTTTGAATCAACTTTAGAGTTATCGAGTAAACATTGATCTCTTGTCATTATGATGATTCAACTTCCTAAGCCAAACCAATCACAATATCTTGCTAACTTTTCTATTTGGGCCAACTCATCCATATCATCAAGAATTAGTAGAACTCTTTTAGAGCAAAGTCTATGCCTAATCACATCGATGCCTCTATCAATATCATGAACATCCAAACGTGTCCCTAAAATATCGTAAAGAATGGTATTTTGCAGCTTAATTAGACCTCTTGCTTGTTTTGAAGTTTCTTTAACGTCTTTAAAAAAACAACTTCCTTCCAATTGAGAAGAAAACCGGTTGTAGATATCAAGAACATCCAAACATGTCCCTAAAATATTGTAAAAAAGGGTATTTTGTAGCTTAGTTAGATCTCCTGCTTGTTTTGAAGTTTCTTTAACGTCTTTCAAAAAACAACTTCCTTCAAATTGAGAAGAAACCCGCATTTAGATATCTTTTGAAATAGTTATCTTCCCAAATATCCCTACAATGCATATAATATCATGTTTTCCAATACTTAAATTATGATATATATGTCGTATACGAGACTCTATCCCAATTGGATACTTGGCAATGCTTAGAGATATTTGATTTACCATTCTTAAGTCCACCCATTGAATGATTTCCTGGATAAATTTTAACTCTTTCCTATCAATATTAAAGAAAAGACAAATCGAAAGAGTACTTTTTATAATAGATGGCATATGAATATAATTAAGTTAAAATATATAGTGTTTTTCAATTTTTTTTTTCTCTCCATAATAAAGTGACAGATTTAGATTACAATGTAAAAAGGCAGTCTTGTATTGCTCCTTCCTTAATCTAAACCTTGTTTCATAACAAATTTAATTTGAAACTTATAATTTAAGAGAATTTGTAAGTCTTTATATCTAGAAACAAATTGAAACTAAACATTACATGAAGCTAATGTGGTAGTGGTAGTAGATATTTAATTCCAAATCACAAAGGACTTCTAAAATTTGACTACATTTTGCATATAATTATTCAATGCCAAGAATAAACATAAATATTTTATATAGATATTTTATATGATATTTTATTTCAAATATCTTAGAAGTGGGTCAAAGAAAGAAGAGAAACTTCTCAAGAACTTCTTTGCTAACAACCATGCTTTCAAAAGCCACAAGGAAGCCGCCCTAGCCCACTAGTGTTAATTTCTTTAGCTAATAAAACACAATTAAAAACTAAATTTTTATTTATTTTTTAAACTAAAAATATTGTTTATAAAAATAAGTCTAGTGGATAATATCTTGAAATTGTTATGAAACTTATGAATTTCATTAAATGTTATAGCGATATATATAGGAGTACAAAGGAGTTTCTATAACATTCTGGAGTATTCCAAAGTCGCTATGCATTTGACGACTAGCACTATGCATTTGACGGCTAGTACTATGCCTTTGACGGCTAGATAAAAGTGGTCATACAATACAATTTGAATTTGATTTCATAACAGAAATGATATTATTAGCTTGGAGAGATCAAAAAAAGATGTTGGAATAGAAAATTATTTAAAATAATCCTAATGGGTGTAAGATCTGGACGTTTGTTTTACGCAATAGGACTACTTGAATTTGAAGGAAGTGGCTGGGTATTACATTTTTTGTCGTAAAGGACAATTGGCTGCATGGATGTTGCTCATCCAAAAACTAGAAAAATAATCCTGATCGGTGGAAACTAATTAAAGTTCAAAACCATGTAGATGGGTACATTCAACTTTATTTCATTACTATATTATTCTCTTATTAAGCCAATTCATCATTGATCCATCAATATTATTGGAGTGGAGCCTGAGTGGATTGATGCAATTGAAAGTTTGGTATTTAATTATTTCTTTTTTTACATCTAATTCATACTATTAATTGAAATTATAAGAGTTCCAGAATATTACAACTCCTTGCACCAGATCTATAGTTTAAAATAATTATTAGTTAATCCCAGAATTTTACTAACATTCCCTCCTCATTATAGGACCTTGCCCACAAGGTCAGGGAATTCCTTTTGTAATTGCTGGAAGTCGGCCCATAAAGCCTCTTCATTAGGCAGCCTCTTCCATTTCATGAGGACCTCTACTCCTACCCTATCTCTTCTGCGAACCATGCGGTGCTGCAAGATCTCCTCTGGCTCCAGCTTATAAGATCCATCCGTCACATTTGGTGGCAATGTAGAGGAGTGGATGTTGTGCTGACCCAAATGCCTCTTCAAACTCGAAACATGGAATGTGGGTTGAACCTTAGAAGTTTCGAGAAGCTCCAATCAATAAAATACTGACCCAATTTTTTCTAAAATCTTGTATGGTCCATAAAATCTCGGAGCTAATTTCTGATTCCGTTGATGCACTAAGGAATGATGTTGGTATGGTTGTAACCATAGATACACAAAATCCCCAATTTGAAATTCACATTCAGTTCGATGCATATCTGCATATTTTTTCATACGAGCTTGTGCAAACTGTAGATTATGTTGTAATAATTTTACCATCTCATTCCTGGAACATAAAGTGTCACCCACTGCTTGAATCTTCAATTTCCCTAAAGAGTAAGATAAAAGTTCCGGGGGTGGCTAGTCATAGACAGCTTCAAAAGGTGTGATTTGGGTGGAGTAAAGATTAGAGTTGTACCACCACTCTATCAAAGATAACCATTTTTCCCAGTCCCTTGGTTTATTCCCTGAAAAGCACCTTAGGTACTGTTCTACACAATTGTTGACGATCTTAGTCTGGCCATCAGACTATGGATGGTAAGCTGAACTGAATTGCAAGGAGGTCCCTTGTAGTTTAAATAGCTCCTTCCAAAATAGATTGGTAAAAGTAGGGTCACGGTTCGTGACTATTGATGAAGGTATACCTGTGTAATTTAAACACATTATCCAAAAAAATATGAGCTATCTTAGAAGCTGTATAAGATGGGATAGGGCCATGAAATATGCCTATTTTGTAAGTCGATTTACCATCACCATAATGACACTGTAGCCTTGTGAAATAGGAAGCCCTTTAATAAAATCCATAGAAATATCAATCCATACCTTGGTAGGAATTGGTAGAGGTTGAAGGAGTTCAGGAGTTAGAATATTTTCACTTTTATTCCTTTGACAAGTGTCACATTCTCGAATGAATGTGCGATTATCCTTGCGTATCCCTTTCCAAAAAAACTAGCCATTACTTTATGTAGTGTCTTCTGGAACCCAGAGTGGCCCTCTTGAGGGCTAGAATGCATAAGATATATGAGTTGCTCTTTAAGTGAAGAGTGAGTACCCATATAAATTCTGCCTTTATAAAAAAGGATCACGTTTTATAGGGCATGCTTAGATGGATTTAATTTGTTCCGATGAAACTGTTCCTCCAATGAGAGCAATTTAGAAGAATTTATATAATTAGATTTTAACTGAGTCAACCAAGAAGCCACATGCAGTGTTATAGCCGAGTGTTACCCTTCACTTCTTAGAGATAATGCATCAGCAACAATATTGTCTTTTCCCTTCTTTTAATGGACCTCAAAGTCATATCCCAATAGCTTGGTAAGCCGTCATTGTTGAGCTAGTGTACCCACACACTGATTTAACAAATACTTTAAACTTTGTTGATTAGTTTGTACCACAAACTTCTGCTTGTGAACATATGCAAGCCACTTTTTAACTGCCAATACCAAGGCCAATAGCTCATTTTCATAAGTGGAGAGGTTAAGTGCCTTGCTCCTTAAAGCTTGACTCATAAATGTAATAAGCTTTCCAAGCTATAATAAAACTGCTCAAATACCATAACCTGACGCATCACATTGAATGATAAAAGATTTAGAAAAATTAGGAAGTGTTAAAACTGGAGGTGATATTACAGCTTGTTTAAGGGCCTGAAGGGAAAGTTTGGCTTCGTTGGACCAATGTAAATAATTTTTTCTAAGTATTACTGTCAAAGGGGCATCAATGAGGCCATAATTTTTAATAAACTTACGATAATATCCTGTGAGGCCAAGGAAACCACGAAGGGAATTGAGAGTAGTAGGGAAATACCAATTAAGCATGGAGTCTTATTTTGATGGATCAGCTTTAACACCATCTTTAGAGATTAGATGTCCAAGATAATTAATTTTTGGACATCCAAAATTGCATTTTGATAGTTTGGCATAGAGTTGATGTTTGTGTAGTGTTTTGAGGACTAGTTTTAAGTGATGAATATGGTCATCCATAGTTTAACTAAAGACAAGTTTATCATCAAAAAAACCAAAAGAAAATTCCTTAGGAACGGATGGAAAATTTCATTCATTAGGCTTTGGAAGGTAGCGGCAACATTAGTTAGACCAAAATGCATAACTAGGAATTCATAGTGACCATCATGGATGTGGAATGCTGTTTTTGGTATGTCACTAGGGAAGACTCTTATTTGATGGTATCTGGATCAAAGATCCAATTTCCAAGTCGTTCGTCCACAATAGGAATAGGAAATTTAGCCATAATAGTCTTTTTATTAAGAGCCCTATAGTCGATACATAATCTCCAACTGCCATCTTGTTTACGTACTAATAAAACAATAGAAGAAAAGAGACGTTGGCTTGGTCGAATAATTCCTGTTTGGAGCATCTCTTGGATTAAATTTTTCATTCTCAGTTTTTTGGAAATAAGGGTAGCGATAAGGCCTAGCACACATTGGTTTTGTTACTTCCTGAAGTTCCATGTGGTGATCATGGGTTCTAGTTAGTGGTAATTCAGTAGGAGTTTGAAAAACATAATGGAATTGGTCTAAGAGAGGCTGTAGTTGGGGGTGAAATTCAAAATCAGGGTGTTAGGAAATAGGACCATTAATCGATTGTAACACCATACCTCTTTTTTCCACTTTAGTTGCCTTCCTGAAGTCTTCACCTTCCATTAGTGATAGTGCAGTAGGATTGAGGCCTTTGAGAGTTATGCTGCTATCATTGAATGTGAACACCATAGAAAGTCGAGAAAAGTCCCACAAAATAGGCCCAAGTGTTTTCAGCCATTGTACACCTAAGACCACATCACAACCACCCAATGTGAGGACAAAAAAATTCAGCTGTAAAGGTTATATCTTGCATTTGAAATGCTTCTGGTTTAGTAAGTCCATCACTGCGTACAGCTTCGCCATTAGCCGCTTTCATGTTTAAGCCCAGAGTGTGGGATATAGGCAAACGTGCCTTTGTTATGATAATGGGATCCACAAAATTATGGATGCTCCTTATCTCAAGCAAAAACACTATTCTTACCCCTCGGATACAACCAATAATCCACATGGTTCGTGAACTTGGCGAACCAGCTAGGGCTTGGATTGAGATTGCTAGTTCTAGCCTTGTTGCATATGTGTCCATGCTAGGTTACTTGGAACTTGATCCTCCTTCTTCAATAATCATAGGGGTGGAATTAATTTCCTCTTCCTCTTCCTCTTCTGAATCCTCACACTCCATAATGAATAAATTTTCTAACTTGCATATGTGTCCTGGAGCCCACTTGTCCTCACAATTATATTACAAGCTCTGGTCTCGTGGTTCCTTCATTTGAGTAGGGGATAATCATTGAATGGGAACCACAGTCTTGTGAACTGGAGTTGGAAGAGCCATAGGAGCCTTGGTAGGTCCAAGACTCATTCAAACTACCTTTTTTAGGGCTACCCCGTTTTCTTCTTGAATTTCAGCCATGCCAAATGCACTCAATAAGGACTGGGGCCGCATCATTCGAACCATATAACGAATATCTTCTCGTAATCCACCCAAGAAACAAATGAGCTTGTAAGGCGTGGCTAATCCATGTAACTGATTAGAAAGGTGCTCAAATTCACATTTGTAAGCTTCGATCGTCGTGGTTTGTCACAACTTTGTGAGGGTTTCCGTAAGGTCTTCATATGCTGATGGCTCAAAACAAATGAGCAAAGTATGAACAAAATTGTCCTTGCTAGGAAAACCACCGTGGATTCCAATTCTTGGAGCCATGTTAAGGCCTTGCCCTCCATGTGGACGAAAGCTCGATATAACCGCCCATTTGGGTCTTCCCCATCAAACTTAGGAAATTCCAAACATATGGTCTTGGTTTGAATGCCTCTTTTGTCTTCAAAAAGGGGGTTGTTGCTGCGTGCAACTTGGCCATTTGGAGGTTCCTCCTACTTTTTTCCAACTTCCGAACCAAGCTGTCCAGATTAATAGCTAGTACTTGCAATTGCTGAGCTAACCCTTCTACTAATTGCAGCAATGATTCATGTGTTTTTTCTTGAATTTCTTGAACCTGTCGAACTGCTGCCAAGGATTCAACCAACCGTGGTATCGAGTACCAACATACCCTCAATCATGGATGTACCGACTCTAGATACCACTGTTATGTGAAGGCTAATGAAAGTAGTAACTGAAATATTTTAAGAGGATCAATTCGAGATGATCAATCTCCAAGAATATTGTTGGGCATAATTCTCTGCCTTTTTGTTATTATTCTAGAATATTTAAAGATAACAAACCAAACTGACTTGGAAAAATAATTGCCTGATTACAATGAAAAGAAATAACAGACTGACTTAGCAAAATAATTGCCTAATTATAAAGAATGAAATAACAGGTCATAACTGATAGACACAATCTACTAAAGACTCAGTCAACTAAGTTCTATTTGTTATAACTGAGCTGATTATTTTTTGAACTCCAAAGACTAAATCTCGTGGGCCTCATAGGCCACAAGCCACAAGATACTAGGCTTGGCCCATAACATTTGGCCATGCAACGAAAGGAAAGAACCAATCTACTAGCCCAATAGAATTACACAAAACAATTAACAGTAGTAATTACACCAAGGCAAACAAACCTTTCCCCAGGGTATAAAGAGACTCACTCTCAATCTGAGTTGGTAACTGCTGCAAAGCAACCCAAAAAAAACAACGTAACCGCTTCCTTAATCATCAGACATAAAAGTAACCGTTTGATCTCTAATCCATGCTTTTAGTAAAAAACATGTGTTGTAAAATATATTTTGAAATGTGTTGTGTGGTATCATTATTCGTTTTCTATTTAAAAAGAAATACCTTCCAGTATCCATTTGACTTTTATCCTATAACCTGATGAGTAATGCTACTCATCATCTTAATTTGTATAATCATTTCATCATTACATGATGTAGCATTAGATGTGAAATATAATAAATAGTTCCAAATCATCTAATGCCACATTATGGGATGATGAGAAAAATAGATGAAGAATAAATTTTTTTAACTTTATATAACTTGAGATCACTTTATTACTATTCAATGTTTTACATATTTTTTCACTATTTTTATTACTATTTACTAATATTTAATATTTTTTCAAATTTTTGTTATTATCTTTTACTATAAATTATCTTATTACCTAAACGTAGTTAATAATTATAAACCATTTATTATATTTTGTTTATATAAAAGTTATTAAAAAAAATTAAAATGTTAAACTAGAAAAATAAAGAATTTAGTAGTGCCGGCCATGTCGCCGTGTTTTGACAGGGGTCTCCCTCTCAACACTACATTTCATTTTTGTCTCCTTTTTATATATTCATTTTAGTGTATAATTTTTTGAAAAAATTTAATTATAAATATAATTACACATTAATATATATATATAAATTTAATATAATTAATTAAAAAATAGATTTTATTAAAAATGATGTTAATTTAAATTTTGAATTACAATAAATTAATATAAATATGTAAAGCTTTACTCTTACCTAACAAAATTCTAAATTTTCTAAAACACGTGGCAATTTCTGACCCATCCCGGTTGTGAGATCAGACCGACAAAAACATTCGCAAAAGCAGAAGCAGCAGCCACAGAGAAAAAGGGCAAATCATCGTCATCCTCGAACTTTGGCAGAACACAGTACTTACAATCACAAGAAAAGAAAAGGGAACAGCTTTGTTTCGAACAGGAACAGATAGAAAGATACAAGCTTTTTAGTTTTCTCTCTGTCTATGATCTGTTTAAGCAAGACAGCGGTTTCGATCCCTATAGAAATTCAAATCCCAGTTCTTTTGGCGAAGCCTTCGCCATTACATGTCAGAAAGAGGAACCTGATATCGGTGGGGTTGAGCCGATATGAACCCGGATTGGTTTTCAGGTGGAAGACAAAGAAAATGACGAACGCCCTCGATACGTCGCCGTTGTCGCTGATGTTGACTTCTGGGGCGAGTGGGCGCATGAACGCGCTTCTCTCGCTTCGAGTGTGGAGGACCCTGGTGATGCTGATCAACGCGTTTGTGCTGCTCCTCCTGGTCCCGGTCCGTGGGCGAAGGCGAAGCCCGTCATCCTCGTGGCCGAGAAGGAAAGAGAAGCTTGAGGGAAGCGGCGGGACCCAGCATCATCACAGGAAGGGTGGTGATGGTGGACCCGTGGTTCGGGTCCCGGTGAAGATTCTTCCGTGGTGGAAGAGGGGCGTAGTGGAGCAGGAAGTCACGGCGAGGAGAGCTCTGGCGATGAGTAGGGTGTTGCAGGATGATGGTGATGGCAAGAGCTTGGTGAGGGAGTACTCTCTGTTTGTTACGACAAGAGGCGATACCATTTTCACGCAGTCGTGGACGCCAGTTTCAATCAGGAAGAGGTAAATGGTTTCTCTATTTCTTTCCTATTTTCATTAGCTTGGTCGTTTTGGGAATATTGTTTGAACTTCCTCTAGTTTTATAAATAGTTTCAGTCTCCAAAAATGGGGTCAATAAGCTACTTCTCTGTTCCTTGGAACATGGAATCTGTTGTTTTTGGAAATTAACATTGTTTCCAGTTCATTTTTCTTTCTTGAAACAACGTTTGATGGTTATTTAATTGTAGTTTAGGAACTGCCAAAATGGGTATCTTTTCAGATTGTTATGAGTGTATTGGCTTGTTCAGTTGTTCATCTTGTTATGTGGCTTGAGAGGCAGACGTCTTATGGGAAAGATGGCATCCCGGTAGTGGTGATCATAAAGGTGAATTCGTCGTCTAACGAGGAAGGACAATAATAATGTTGTGGAGTTTGTTATGACAGTTGGATTTAAAGATAGGTGTAGATTGGATTCTATAGTTTTGACTAAGCATTTATCTACAAGGACAATAGTAATGCTGTGGAACCCACACTTTAGACCCTAGAGCTCGGACAACAACTCTAGGAATCTTAGTCCAAGTCAGTTCATTATTGTTGGTTCAACATGTATTCACTATCTAGGTCCATCTTTGAATTAATGAAGCTGTCATTCCTGCCCAAAGTTGGCCCCTTGAAGTGGTTCTTACTGTTCTTAGGTGCTATAGTATTCTCTCTTTTCCAATGGTTTTCTGCTATTGTATTGAAGAGTGGGAATGTTCATGAGTTTTTATCTTCTTTCCAGTTTACTAGAATGTAATTAGGTGTCTCACTTTGTATTCCTCCTGTGTACTTAAGCATTGCCTAGTTTCATTCTATTCAATAAAGATTATTACTTATAAAAAAAAAAACAAAATAGCAGTTTCACCCAGGTCTTTTGGGGATCAAAGGCCTAATTGTCATCTAATTTGTGCAGGGGGGTGGTTCTTATTATGCACGGCTTGAATGAACACAGGTCCGTTTTGAAGTCATTTTCAGTTGCCAATAAAGTATGATGTATTTCTCAAGAATTCTGTTATTGAAAACAGTGGCAGATATAATGATTTTGCAAAGCAGCTGAATGCTAATGGCTTTAAGGCTTATGGAATGGATTGGATTGGTGAGTCCAAGAATCATCTTCACATGCTCACCCTTGAGTTTCACCTTCTAATTAAGCCATCATTATGTGTACGTGTTCTTCTATATATCATTGCTCAAATTTTTATTTCATTCGTACTGCTAAGTTTTGTTTTTTTAGTTTTTGTGGTGATTTATTTCAAAATCAGAGATGATATCACTCTCAATACCTCCTTGATAGATGTAATGACCTGGCCCAATAATTACGAGGTTGGAATATTAATAATTTTTATTGGGCCTAAATTATATTTAATGGGCCATATTGGATAAGCTCACGAGCAATAAATTATTGAGATTGATTATGAGTTTTAATTAGACTTAATAACTAGGTTAAATCCTATTTATTATTGAACGGGTTAGACTCATTTTAGAATCTAAAGATTGGCCATTAGAAATTTATTTCAATTTAAAATCATCACTGATTGGAGTTCCTACGCAATCTTTTTTTCTTATAAGTAAAAATATTATATAGATATATATCAATAGGAATAATTAGGCCTGCAACCCGACAAGTTACAACCGGGTTTGTGCACAACCTCGATCCGACCCATTACATTCAAGAAACCAACCCGATCCAAACCGCCCCGATTAGAATAAAACCGGGTCGAACCCGTATAATCCGATCCCGCACTCTGTCTTCTTCTTCATACAAACAAAAGCGTATCAAGATTTTTCAAAACACTACATAAAATTCGTCAAATATTCTCCAGATTTTCATTCCTTACGAAGAACATTAACGAAACTCTCAACTCTTCGATTTCCTTTTATTTTTCAACTCTTCGATTCACCAATACTCTCACCTCTGCTGCCATCTCCATCTTCGGCCTCGAAAAGCTTCAAGTCCTTGGCCACGACAATGGTGGCACCGTCTACAAGGTCCGTCCACCACAAACGCACCCATGATCCTACGCCCTCAAGGTCGTTCACGCGGACTCAAACCCCACCCTTCACCGACAGGTTTTTTGGGAGATGGAGATCCTCCAACGCACTGACTCTCCCCACGTTGTTCGCTGCCATGGTATATTCGAGAAGCCATCTGGAGATCGTGATTCTGGTGCATGAAGTACATGAACTTGGGTCCCCTCGACTTGCTGCTCAAGACCCATGGCATAACTGAAAGAGGCGGCTAGGGTTTCTGTGGGCAGTGGGGAGAAGAGAACGGGTTCAATGGTTTCGACTGAAAACAACCCGCTATTATATGTTGACCCGATGAACCCGTTTATGTTCGGATTGGACGGATCGAGCCCAAGGCTCTTTATGCATAGTCCTAGGAATAATCAAGTACATTGGATGTATACAAGAAAACACCTGGCCCATACTAGAGTGCTCCAAATCACCCAAAAGCCTGTGAAAAACTACCCTAAATACACCAAACCCAAATTGGAATGGAACACACCTCCCCAACCCCAGCCCCTTGTTTCCTGTACAACTAATTCAAATCCCTCCACAAGACCGTTTTCACGAAACCCTCCCTTTAGTCTTCCCTCAACTTGAACTACCTCCCTTAGCATCGTAGATCCCATGAACTACTAGATCTTAGTCACTATTAATCATACATTGAATGAATTACTAGATCATGTTTTTAAATTCAAACTTTCTTGAATGATCACGATCGAGTCCAAATCGAACTCGAACTCGTGTGCACCCTCTACCAAATATCTCTATAAGTATTTCCCTTTCGTGTGTTATTTACAAAAAACCATAAACTTCCATAAATGCAGTAGCAGAACCCAAGATATCCAGTCCAGCACCATGCGAGTCCCACATCAACCACGCCAATAGCCGATTGCCTCATTCCTTTAACTACATCTCTCATGTTTTCTATCTGTTCCTAGTTCACGTGATTGATTTCATGCCAGAAATATTGGATTAACATTGCAATGTAAGTATCTTGATCATAAATTAGGATTAACATTCGTTAGCTAGTTATATATATTATTATTAAAGCTAATTCTTTGGAAGCCAGTGTTTATGTACCACTCATGTCATGATATTTGCAAGCACGTTATTCATCATATTTCATTCCGCATATTCTAGTTATGTATGTATTATGCATCTCACATTGTATAAAACACGTAAGCTTTCATAAGATCTAGTGTAAGATAAATTCAGAACAGTTCATCAGATATCCATTCAAATGCATGGTACTGATGCAGTTAGGGTGGATGTGCAAGTCACAGACTCAAACGTTGTCCACCATAGTATTTTATCATATCAAATCAGCGGTTTCCCTTATGGCCATAGGATGTGGGACTGGTGCACAACCTTACATACAGGGTTAAGGCTACATTTGGGTAGTGAGGAGAACTTAGATGGTTTGTGAATGGTAGTGAAAAAGTAATGATAAAATATTGAATAGTAATAAAAAATAGTGAATAGTAATGATAAAATATTGAATAGTAGTAGATCACTCCACTACCGAAACACAGCCTAAGTGTGTTGGCCAGTCAGAACAGTTAGATAATTCAGATCAGTCAGACTAGTCATTTAAGTCAGATAATTCAGATAAGTCAATATACTAGAATTATTTTCAAGTCTTGCATGTCATCATCATATTTATGAACAGTCATGATTTTAATTCTCAGTATGAAATGTTTTATGAAAACTTTATATTAATTATGTTTACGTTATGATGGATTTCTTACCGAGTCATCGACTCATTTTAGTTGTTTTTATATTTTTAAACCACCCAGTTCAGAATATTTATGATAGTAGTAGAGCTGCAGAGGTGTGATAGAGGCCTAGATTATGTACAAAGATTTTTAAGTCATGATTTTGACAGTAACAAAGTTTGAGTTGCTATTGTGAATTGCGTAAAAGTTACGCAATCTTTTTGAAAAAAGTTAGTAAATATAAGACCCATATGAAAAAAAAAACTATTTTTTTAATAGTGGACCCCACTCCTTTTCAAAACGATTATGTAGCGCTTGCGTACTTCATGATTGTATGTAGCATTACTCTTTTAATAAATGTTTCCGCACACACTTATTTATGATTTCAGTATTTTAATACAAAACAAATTTATGTATTATAAAGAATATTTGTACTTGGTGCTTCTGTAAGAAAATTAAATTTTTAAGTCAATGTCAGTAGTAGCACTCCAGCTTCCCCTAGAATTTCTAAATGTGATTTTATTTTTAACTGTGGGGAGCAGGGTGTTACAATAGATTTGCGTCTTTTATGATGGTATCACGAACAATAAAATTAAAGATATATTGATGATACCCAGTGTTTTTTAGTGGTGTTCTTTGTCAATATCGCAAGTTATGAACAGTCTTGCAGAAGCAATTTATGAAATGTGTGGAAGACAAGGTAGATAGAAGTATCTTTGATATAATCAACTGATGTGCTCTCTTACTTACCAAAGCATTATAATTGATGGGCTCTAGTTCAGTAGCAAGAAGTAACAGAATTGTGAGTTAAGGAGCATATCCAATTTGCAATGTCCTTGCTATGTTTTCATGAAGCTACTATGAGTTTAATCGATATGATACTTCACTATGAGGCCTGAATCTCTGATTCTGAACTGTAGAACGGGACAGGGATATCAAATTAAACGGTGAAGAAGAAATTTATATATAATTCCAATAATTTTTTGGTAAGCAAGGCCAGAACTAACAATCCAAAAAGTGCATAGAAGGGGACTCTGATGTTACTTGTATTCTCCTTTAGTTTTTTTCCCTTTTGAACTCTGTTACTGCATGTGAATTAGATTGCCCATAATCTATATGGGCAAATTGGATTGTATTTTTTTTTCTCTTCTATGTTTTTATTTTTCTTTTTGTGCTGTTGTTAATGTTTTAAGCTAAAAATATGCTTTTTTGGTCTTCTTGTTCTGAACCTCAATAAATCACTTCTATTAGGTGGCTACAAATATTATAATTGGGCTCTTTATTAGCTTTGCAAATTTGACCGCACACCTACTTACCTACTTGAGCAGCTACATGGGATGGATTAAGATGTAACAAAAAAATCTTTTGTACTTGGGTGCACAGCTCACTTTAGCCCCAGCTACTTGATGCTTTGTTTTCCAGTTCAGTAGCTCATTTTTTTTGGTTGCAGTATATATGTTCTCATCTGTCTGTCTGTCTGTCCGTTCCTTTTCCTGTAGGCCATGGTGGAAGTGATGGGCTGCATGCATATGTTAATTCGCTTGATGACGCTGTTACAGATATGGTATGTTATGAGGTTCATTTACAAGGGGCTGATGGGAATATAGTCAAAATAATCAACATAAATTTTTGGTTATTAATTCTTTCATAGCATATAGGCATGGACAAGGGCATTGTGTTCAACTTAATTGCTAGCAAAAAAAATAAACTGTTTTACTTTTAACGATGTGCGTCTGCAACTCTTAACATCTGTACAGAAGTCGTTCATCAAGAAGATTTTAGCAGAGAATCCTGGGCTTCCATGTTTTTGCTTTGGACATTCAACAGGTGCAGCAATTATTGTGAAGGTAAAGTTTGGTTGATGGATATGATACTCGCAATGTGCAACTCATCCACTGATTGATAATGAAACTTCAATCCTCTCTTTACAGACCCGATAGACCTAGAATTTATGATAGGTTTGTATTTGTTTCGTGTAATTTTAGGCAATGCATGACCCAAAGGTGGAAGCCCGTGTATCTGGTGCAGTACTGACATCACCTGCAGTTGGAGTTAAGCCATCCCATCCCATTTTTGCGGTGAGAATATTCTTGTAGTGATATTCTATTGTATCTGATTGCCTAGTGGTCAAGGGTTGAGATACATTTATTGAGTACCACTTTGTTGAATTTAAAAATACTCACCATAAAAGTGGCATATTAATGAGTTAGTAGAATCTTCCTTGTGACATTGTTTCTTTATGGCAGGTACTGGCCCCAATTCTCTCTTTTTTGTTGCCAAAATATCAACTTCGTGCTGCTATTAAGAAGGGAACACCAGTTTCTCGGGACCCAAATGCCCTAATAGCCAAGTATTCAGATCCACTAGTGTATACTGGATCCATCAGGGCAAGGACTGGTTATGAAATTCTCCAAATAACCTCCTACTTGCAGCAGAATCTGAGCAAATTGAGAGTTCCTTTTTTAGTTCTCCATGGCTCTGCTGACACTGTAACTGATCCAGAAGCTTCTCAGAAACTGTATGAAGAAGCTTCTTCAGCTGACAAAACCATCAAATTGTATGAGGGATGCTTACATGATCTCCTTTTTGAATTGGAACGAAAGGCTATTGTGGAGGACATAATTGAATGGTTGAATTGTAGGGTATGATGGCAGATGGTGCAGTAAGAGAGAGTATTGAGAAGTTCTTGAGCTAGGACTTCTCATCTGGTGACCATTTCTATGGAACCTTGGAAAAGGCTTTCGAATGAAAAAGAGGAGAAAAAAGGGGTAGCTGATTAAAACACCAAGCAAGAAGCCTTATGTTGAGAATCTGACCCTGTTTCATTTTTCTTACACAAACTGTAAAACTAGTGGCTGAAGAAAGAGAAGGATTGCTTGGTTTGGAGCATTTGCCTTTATAATGAATACATGTTAATAATTTAAGTATTTGAACTTCGAAACAATAAAATTACTTGTTTTAATGCTATTCTATTTTCATCCTACTGTTGAATTTTCATCACTCTTGTCTTTTGGATTATTTCTTGCATGTCTTTTAATTAAGAAAAAAAAATCAAAAGTTGATAGGCAACGGCACCTAATTAATATTTTTTTGGAGATTCATATGTTAACCTTTCAAATCTAAACCATATAATCCCAGTATCTACATTACAAAGATGATCATGGCATTATGAGATAGGAACACGGCTCTCCCTCCCATTTCTGCAGCACTTGTTCACCGAACAACACCAACAGGCAATAACAAGAGCTTCAAAACAGGGAGAAAGCCTAAGGTAAGGATTTCTTGATTTCCCTCGACTTTTCTTCTTTTATGGCTGTGTTCAATGATCTATCACACGAGCTCGAGTTGGATATAATTTTGAGGCTACCCTTAAGTTTGGTTGTGAAAATATAATTAAAATGCTTGTTTAAAACCATAAATTCCGGGAATCATTTTGTTATAAGTTTCTTTTGCACACAATTTTTGTATCGTAGTAAGAGATCTGATGAAGTCAGTGAGAATTGTGGATTACTAGCAATTGAAACCACATGAAATTTTATTTTTACCATTCTACAAGGTTGCCTTTGTCTTCCCCTTCCTTAGGAAAGTCTAAAATTTATCCAAATCGCTCAATAATCTCAATGCCAGTAATATTTGTACCAAAAGAAGAAAGAAAAAGATGATTACACAAGTAGACATGCAAAATTCAATCGTCACCAATAGCCCCTGCACGAGCAGGATCCATTTTTAAAATGATGGAATCGACTCGCGTCTCTCAAAATAATTTCATTGTCAATGATCTTGGATATATAGGTAATGGCAGTGTGGCAATCACCACAGACCCGCAAGTTCTTGGTGATTCGGATCGGTGCTCCTTCTGGTGATGTTAGGATGCCATAGGCAAGCGCCAACTTCTCACTGTGTTCAAAAAGAAGGTCACCCTTCTCCTCATCGTCAACATCATGAAGAGCATAGCTCGTCTCAGGAACATACCCCATGGCTTTGATGCGTTGAATTAGGTCAGCAAGGATCTCATATATTTTTTGAGACAGTGGATGAGACCTGTCTCCCACAAAGAATGTTGCAGTGCCTTTCTTTCCTTGGACCCAACTGCAGCCAGGCCTCTTCCTGATCCCTGTATGTTTCATCAGAGATCTGATTCTGGCCACATCTTTCCAACGCCTGGCATTGGCATATATGTTCGAAAGCAAAGTATATGACCCATCATTCTCAGATTCCAATTCTGACAATCGCTTTGCAGCATATTCCCCAAGTTTAACATTTGAATGAGTCCTGCAAGCACTAAGCAATGCCACCCACACTATCGGGGTCGATTCCATAGGCATGCCTTCAATGAGTCTCAAGGCTTCATCCAAGCGACCGGCACGACCCAAGAGGTCAACCATGCAAGCATAATGTTCCACTCCAGGAACAACCGCAAATTCCTCCCTCATGTCATTGAAGTATTGGATACCCTTCTCAACCATTCCAGTATGGCTGCAAGCATAAAGAGCAACAACCAATGTCACACCATCAGGCACCCACCCTGCTTTCCTCATCTCATCAAAAACCTGGAGAGCCTCTTCTCCACGACCATGCATGCCATAACCTGTCATTAGAGATGTCCAAGAGACATCATTCCTCCGCTTCATGTTATCAAACAAAACTCGTGCAGCATCAATGTCTCCAGATTTGGAATACATATCTATGAGGCAATTAGCTACAAACACCATCGCAGAATCATACTGATTACGGAACACATGAGCATGAATTTCTTTACCACATCTTAGAGCACCCAAACGAGAACAAGCCATCAGAGCACAAGATAGAGTAAAAGCGTTAGGCTTTAGGAAATTCTTAGGTCCAAGCATCTTGGAGAAAAGCTCCAAGGCATCATTGGCTTCCCCATGCTGTGCATAACCACCAATCATGACAGTCCAGGTTACCACATTCCTACTCTTTGGTGCCATCGAGTCAAACATCATTCGTGCTACTTTTGCACTTTTGCACTTACCATACATGTCAATTAGACCATTAATTACCATTAGATCGTCCCCAGAATCACCTCCCTCCAAATTCAGAATACATTTTATCGCATAACAATGCGTCTCTTTTCCATGAAGGAGTGCTCCCACAGAAGCACAACCAGAAAGAAGAGACACAAGAGTAACAACATTTGGCTCTAAACCACAAGCTTGCATTTGTCGAAACACGCCCAATGCTTCATAACCAAGGCCCCTCTGAGCATACCCGGCAATCACCGCACTCCATGTTACAACATTCAACTTGATCTTCTCCTCCCGCATCTTCTCAAACAGAGCAAGAGCATCCTCAAATCTACCAATCTGAGAGTACCCAGTTACCATAGCGTTCCAAGAGACAACATCCTTAACCACCATCCGCTCAAAAACCTTGTTTGCTGCATCCATCATCTGACACTTGGCATACATGTCCATGATAGCATTACCCACAAAAACATCCTCCACTAACCCACTCCTAACTGCAAAACCATGAACCTCCTTACCCTGAGACCACGCGCCCAATGAAGCACATGCTGGAAGAGTATTTACAATGCTAACAGCATCCGGACAGATTCTAGTATCTGCAGTCATTCTACCAAAGATTTTTAGTGCATTGTTTGCGTCACCACTTTGTACATAAGCAGCCACAATCGAATTCCACGAAACCACATCACCTATCCCTCTCTGGCATAAATCTTCAAACACCTGACGCGCCTCATCCAACACACCACACCTTCCATACATTGCCACCACCGCATTACAAATAAACACATTGGAGTCAAACCCATTTGCAAACACAACGGCATGGACCGAAGCGCCTCGACGATACGACGGAAGCTCACCACAAGCTTTAAGAACAAAAGGGAAAGTGTAGTGGTCTGGTCTCCACCCAAGCCTCTGCATTTTTCTATACAAACCCAGCACATCCTCAAGAAACCCGAGATGCACGGCACGTCTTATCAAGGCATTCCACCAAAATACGGTGGAGTACGTTGGAACAAGGCGTTCGAGCACCAAAATTGCTTGCCCTGGAGCTTTGCAGGCTATGTAGGTGCCCATGAGGCTGGTGGCCATGTTCGTGACGCCCTGGACCAAGATTTGCTGATGGAGGAGCTTGGCTTGTATCAAGGTCTTGCATTGTTTAAAAAAGGTGGCTGTGATGAGAGGAATTGTAGGTGTTCTAGTAGTAGTACAGAAGAAGCAGGTGGTAAATGGATTGAATGGAAGAAGCGGCTTTGGTTTTACATGAAGGAAGAAAGCGAGGAGCATGCTATGCTAGCGGAGAGGGGTAGTGGCGGGAGACTTCAGAATGAGAGATGGTAGTTTTTCTCAGTTTTTTGCAAATGAGGTTTTGTTGTTGGTTTTTAAGGAATTTAGGAGAAAAGTTAGTGGTTTCATGTCACGCCCCATGCTGGGGGTGAACCCTTTAACCTGAAATCCATAATAATAGGAGATGAGAGAAACGGTCGGAGAGGGCGAGGAGAGAGGGAAACCGGAGACTTACCAGCCTTACTGGCCTGGTGGCGCACAGCGGCAGCAGGGCTTTTGGCGTAGGCGCCGTGGAGTGCGATAGAGGCGTGACGCCGTCGGAAGAAAAAACAGAGAAAGATGGCAGTGGCGTTCGACGGCGGAGGAGTTGGACGAACGGTGTCGGAAAGAGCAGCCTAATAACTGGGAAAAGGAGGGAAACCGAGTGAGAAGCATAGAGAGAGAGAGAGAGAGAGAGAGAGAGAGAGGATGGCGGCGTGCAACCTGTGCGTGTATAACGAGCGGCAACGGCGGAGAGAGGAGAGAGATAAGAGATAGAATAAGAGACGGAAACGGAGAGAGAGAGAGAGAGAGAGCACAGGGCGGCGTGGAGGTGCCGACGGGTGTGAGCAAGAGACGGAGAGACAGTGAGAGGGAGACGTCGGGAGGCTGGGGGAAGAAGAAAAGAAGAAATGGTGTTATTGTAGCCGACCACAACCTCGTCGTTTTGGGGCATTTAAAAAAAAAAACCGGGCGGGATTCTAACGGGTCGGGTTAAAAACAGATAAATTTATGGGACTTCATAAATCAAAATATGTGATTTTGTAAATTCACTTAGAGAAATTCATTCCAATTATTTGTATATGAACACTTTTAATAATTGGGAAGATATGCAAATTCGCTTTATTTAATGTTCATATATTTTCTAAGGTCATGTTTGATACAAAAAATGTATGGAAAATTTTGAAAATTTGTTTGAGATTAGGTTTTAAAAAATGAGAGAAAAATTCTCAAATAAGAATATTTTTAAAATAGGTATTGTATTTGAGTTTATAAAAGTTGATCGATAAAATTGAAAAGTTGCTTAAATATAATTTTTTAAGATGATCCTTTATTTTGGAATCTGTAAAATTTGTATTGATTTTTGTGTTTGAGTAATGATTAGGTAATTATTAGATGAAAAAAATAAAATAGAAAATTTTTTGTGTTTGAATAATATTTAGAATTCTGAAAATGAAATTATGAGAAAAGTGGAAAGATGTTGAAAATTTGTAAGAATTCTAAGGCTATCAAATATGTTGTAGTGTTCATACTTATAGCTCTCTAATTATACATAGTGCCGGTGTGCAAACAATTTTAAGGAATCTTTATCTAAATTATCTCTAAATTATGGGGACTCAAACATTCTTTGGTGGACTACAAACAAGGTGTCAAGGAGTCTAGAAGTGGTAAATTAGGATAAAGGTGAGTTCACAAACTTTGCATATGGTCCCACTGCAAACTCGTTTTCATTATCCTCAAAGCTCTATTCATTCATATTTTAAATAAGATTTGAAGTTCTACTTATGTCTCTCTATGCATGTACAACAACAAATAACTCAAAGTCATTTTCTACAATGTGTCACTCCCTCAATTTTTAACATGCCGATAAAGTCCACTATGTCACAATACAACTCAATTTAAGCGAACAGCTTAACAATGCCATTCCAATTACTACTAGTCACCTCATAATTAGGGCTAGGTGGCGGGGTACCGCCACTTGCCCATACTCAGTTGGGAGCCTGAGGCAAGACTCGGGTTGGGACCAAGCCCGCTCAAGATTTACTTTGTCTGCCTGGCCTAGCCCCCTACCCCCAGCCCCACATGGTACCAGTGCAGTTAAGGTGCATGTATAAGCCACAGACTCAAGTGTCGTCCATCGTAATATGCCAAAATACTACTCAGCAGTTTCCCTTGTAGCCACAGGATGTGGGATTGATGTACAACCTTGCACGCACTATAAAGTGTGTTGGCCAATCAGATCAATAAGATAATTTAGTTAATTTAGATAAATCAAGACAAGTCATGCACAACATAAACAGAAGTATGAACAGTCTTGAATTTTTTTGCTGAGTTTTTTCTTAGCATAAAAATTTATGAAAATCCTTACATTTATTATGTTTACATTATAACAGGTTGTTTTTATTGAGGTTTCGACTCATTTTAATTTTATTTCATATTTTTAATTACCAAAGTGAGGATGCTGATGATTATGAGCAGGTGGGCAGGCTTGGAAGGAGTAGACCAGTTAACTTTATTTTATGGCTGTTTTTTCCATTTAGTTGGTTTGGGAAACTATGATTATGTTTTGTTTAAGACATAGTTTATTTTATTAACTATTTTTTGTGATAAACAATGTTTTATTTAATTATACAAGTCTCTTGGTTGGTTTTAATTACATAAGTATGTGACATTCCTAGCCTAAGGGAAGGGGGTGTTACATGTACAAAGTTTTTTCCACAGGGTGGCCAATTCCTATTGGAGGAATAGTGCCATTGAATTTATTGAGGTGGATGGTGTTGTTTTTTCTGATTAGTCTTAGATTAAGGAGCTCATTTATCTCTTTTATGAGAAGTTCTTAATGGAGTAGCTTGTTTGGATGCCAAATCTTAATGGTTTAGTGTTTGACAATATTGACTCGTTGAGTGCTACATGGCTTGAACAACCTTTTGAGGAGAATGGAGTTCTATAATTTGTAAGAGTGATGGCTAAAGATAAAGCTCCTAATATGGATGGTTTTACTATGGCATTCTTTCAGGTTTGTTGGGAATGTACAGGAGGATGCTATGAAAGTATTTCATGAATTGCATTCTTTTGGAAAGTTTGAAAAGAGTCTAAATGCAACTTTCATTGAACTTATTCCTAAGAGGGCAGGGACTTCTTATATAAAGAATCTTCGTTCCATTAGTCCTGTTAATGGGGTTTATAAAATCATTTCCAAAGTTCTTACCAACTGCTTGAGCACAGTCATGGAGATGATTGTATTGAAATCTTAGAATACATTCATTAGAAGGAGACAAATTCTAGATTTTGTTCTAATAGCTAATGAATGTTTGGAAAGTAGAATTAAATAGGGAGAGTCAAGTATTTTATGCCAGCTTGACATGGGAAGGTTTATGATCATGTAAATAGGAATCTATTCTTTATCTACTATGGAGATGTGGTTTTGGGGGAGGCAGTGAAATTGGGTTAAGCATTGGTTAATGGCTCCCATGTGGATTTCTTTAATAGTTCCAGTGGATTGAGAGAAAGGGATCTGTTGTCTCTCTTCCTTTCTGTTATCGTTATATGGATGCTCTTAGCCGAATGTTGGGGTTGCAGTTGATGGCAGTGTTTTGGCAGTTTTCTCGATGGGAGGGTCTTATAATGGATTGATTAATGTTTCTGACATTTTGTTTGCAGATGATATGTTACTTTTTTGTGATGTGAATTTAGGTCATGTGCAAACTTCGAGAGCGCTCTTACTTTGTTTTAAGGCTATGTCTGGCTTTAAGGTGAGTTTTGGTAAATCTAAGATGGCCCTAGTGGGCCCAGTGTAAAATAGTAGAAGTTTAGCAAACATTTTGGGTTATCAAGTTTCTTCACTATAGATAAGATACCTTGGGCTCCTTTTGGGGGCTACTTTTAAGGCAATAGTAGTTTGGGATGGGGTGATAGAGACTTTAGACAGAAGGCTAGCGTGATGGAAGAGATTGTACTTGTCTATAGGGGAAATAGTTACCTTAATCAAAAGCACTCTTTCCAATCTCCTTACTCATTTACTCTCATTGTTTCCCCTACTAATTGGTGTGGCTAACCGGATTGAAAAGATGTTTCGAGACTTCTTGTAGGGAGGTATTGGAATTTGCAGAGGAAGCCAAGTTCCATTTGCTTAGATGTGATAAGATATTTACTCCACTATTGTGTTAGGGTTGGGGGTTCAAAAGTTGAGGACCTTCAATATAGCTCTTCTTGGGAAGTGGTTATTGAGGTATGATCAGGAAAGTGAGTTTTTGTGGAGGGTTATGATTGATTCCAAATATGAGAGTGCATGGGGTTGGTGCTCTAAGGAGTTAGAGGTACACATGGTGTGGGGATTGACAAAATATTAGGAATGGTTGGAAAAAATTTGCCAAACATGTTAGTTTTGAGGTCGGTGATGGTTCTAGGATTAGCTTTTGACATGATTTTTGGTGCAGTGGTAGGGCCATTAGCTTTGCATTTCCAGGTCTTTTTCCCGTCACTTAGAATCATAATGCTTTAGTGGCTGATGGTTTGGATTTTTCAAGTGGTTCTCCTTGATGGAATGCACATTTTCTAGAGTAGTGAATGATTGGAAAATGGATCCAATGTATGATCTGTTTGGTATTTTGTACGGTTCAAATCTTGGTCAGGCTGAGATGGACAAGCTAGTCTGGATTCATACCGAATATAAGAAGTTTACAGTTATATCCATGTACAAGTTGCAGACTAGTCCAAATATGGTACACTCTTCTCTTTAGAAGTATATTTGGAGGAGTAAGATGCCTTTAAAGGTCGCGTTCTTTTGGCTAGAAAATTTCTCTTGAGAAAATTCTGACTTTAGATAATTTTAAGAAGCGTGGATTAATTGTTATGAATTGGTGTGACAAGTATAAAAAAAGGTGGAAAGTCAGTGGATCATTTGTTACTTCATTGTGAAGTGGTGAGAGTGTTATGGTATGAGTTTTTTTAATAGGATTGGAGTGGCATGGGTGATGCTTAGGAGAGTGGTAGATCTTTTCGCCTGTTGGAGAGGTCTAAAGGGTAACTGATAAATTGCCGTTGTTTGAAACATAATTCCTTTATGTCTTGTGTGGTGTATCTAATTTGTAATGAATGACCTGTGTTTTGGAGATAAGGAACGCTTAACAGATGAATTTAGATGTTTTTTCCTTAATACTTTATTTCTTTGGACTTCGTGAATTGTTTGTAATGGAAATAATGTCCATGATTTTCTTGTTTTTCTTTAGTGTATATCAGGGTTACGTTTATTTACTTGTTTTAATAAAACTTTTTTAATTATTTATGTATACATATAAAATAATACATGCATATGCAAGGCAAGAGAAATTACTTCTGTACAAAATAGATTAGGAAAGATTTCTTTTAGATCTTGTCAGGAAAAGCTCAGGACAACAATAATGCCATTCCACATGTTATCATATCTCCAAGGAGCAAGGAGGAGGTTAAGAACGATGCAAAAACAATTCATCCTCAACATAGAGTACGATTCCACCTCCAACTCAAAAGTGGTCAAAATATAGAATCAATGCAAATCATTCTTCACACTTGAAAGTTTTGCATCAGTATCCAATGCCAGTTCCAATTGGAATCTATCCCCAACCAATTTTCAAACAAAAGACTAATGAATCAGAATCTGATTTTCCAAAAAACTACCATTAATTGACGCAGAAAAGTGAGGATTTATTGCTTTCCAAAATAGAAAAAGAAAAAGAAAAAAGAAAAAAAAGAAAAAAGAAAGATAGGGTTTAACTTCCTGATTTGGTTAATCAATAGCATGCCTTATATATTTGTGTTCTGCTATATATAATCACTTTACATATTTTTTATGCACTATACTGATATAATTAACCAAAACAGTTATTTTATATTAAAAAAAAATGATATGACCAATCACATCAGTGTAATGAGTAAAGAGTAAGCAAAAAATACCTCCACATAGAATTTTTATATATATTTATGCTCAATGTAAGATGTGAAAAGGGTGATGCTACATCCACATATGATCCTCACTGAACAGCCAAAGGGATTTCCCAATGATCTCTTCAAGGGGACTTGATCCAAGTCATTTTTTCATGGTGCATTTGGGTTAACAAACCCATTGTGAGGATGTGATATGGTGAATTTCTTCATAGGCTTTAGTTTGGAATTAAGAGTAATATTAGATACAGATTTAGGATATGCAAACCTTATATATGCCATATAAAAAAGAAGTAATTATATATATAATGATGAAGTGCGTAAACGTCGCGTAATCGCTTTGAAAAAGAGTGTGATCTATTTAAAAAATTAATTTTTTTTCACGTAGGTCCTATGTTTTATTAATTTATTTCAAGACAATTACGCGATGATTGTATAATTTACGATTAAAATATCTTTTCTCATAAAAAAAGTGAGATACACCATGTAAAAGCAGATTTTTGCGTAGAGAACTGTTACAAACACAAAAATATTACATAAAGTAAACCTACAAATTGATGTGATTTCATAGAATCTGTTATAAAAGTAACTTTACAATTTGACGTACCATATCAAGTTATATCAGTTTATAAATTTACTTTTGCATAATTTATTTGTAACTAAAATATTTCCTAAAATGATCTGTCTAGATTTACACGCACTAAATTTATACAAATCATATACACTTTCCATTGTTTATCCTTTGGTAGTCTTCATCAGCAAATCTTTGCAAATCTTATATTTTTCTGTCATTGAATTATAGTCTAGGATGCCTTAATGACACCCTTGCTTCAAAAGTGGTTGACAATTATCAAATTAGATCCTAAAAATCAGAAAAAATCTCACATGATTATAAAACATCACCACTCCAATCATCTGACTTTGTTCCTTCAATCCATATCAATAGAAAATTTGGAGAAAATCCATGGAAAAGAAACTCTAGGATCCCGTTTACCTGTTTTACAGACTAGTGTGAACTGTCAAAGATTGACATGGTAAAAAATAAATAATAATAATTATTGAATTTTTTGACACATATTAATTTAAATTTTTTTTATTTATTATTATCACATCACACATCACATATATATTTTTTATTTTTTATTTTTTCTCTTATTAAATATGTAATATATAGATAATGAGTAGAAAAAATCAATTAATTTTTAAATAAATAAATAAAATAAATATGGAGTAATTGTATATATAACTGTGAAATTCGTAAACGCTGCATAATCACTTTAAAAAAGAGTGAGATTCATTATTAAATTTTTTTTTTCATATAAGTAGAATTTTTATTTATTTATTTTAAAGCGATTACACAACAATTATATAATGCATGGTTGAAAATATATTTTCTCATAAATATAAATATGAGGCTTGATGTGTTGGAATAATGAATAAAAAAATATTTAAATTAATAATTAATATGCCGTCACGTTTGATCTCAGTCGTTGGATCCATCAACTTTGGAAACCCATTTAATTATTTTTTATTAGGGTAGCCAGCTGGTAATAATGCACATTTGGGGAGGACTGTGTTTGGACGGAAAGAATTAGAGGAAATAATAAATAAAAAATGGATAAGGCCCGTCATTGCCTTACTTGGCAGAAGACACTGTAATTATCGAAACCATAAATTTCATTAATTTTTTCTTCATTATTTTAAGGAATATTACCAATAAGTTTTCACTCCATTTAATCTTAAACATGTTTACAAAAATTTTATGTGTAGTTATTTTTGTGAACTCTTTTGTACACTTCAGTGATATAATTAGTTATGTATTAAAAAAAATTTAATCCAGTCAATCATATCAATAGAGTGCACAGAGAGTATGTAAAGAATTGACTATACATAATATTACTCGTCATTTTATTTATTTTTTATTTCTTTCCTAATTTCTAAAATCACATTTATGCAGGAGTTTGTACGAGGAGGATTTTCGCCCCGTTTGGATAGTGAAAATATTTCATTTTATTTGATTTCATATCATATAATCATTACATTTTTTTAAAATTTATACGTAAAATATAATAATCAATTCAAAATTTTTAAATCCTTAAATAATAATAATATTAAAAATTAATATTCTAAAAATATTTTATTCAATTTTCAACTTTTATCTAAAATTATCTTATTTTATCTCACTATCTAAATTCCAAACCGCAACTTAATATTTTTATTTGAATTTTAGGCCCATATTAAAAAAAAATAAAAATTGGATGGAACAAAAGTGTATAACTAGTGATTCTCTCATTTCTAATTTTCTTGAGATAATTTATCGGGAAATTTCTCTAAAATCTAATCATTCTTTTATTTATTTATAAAAGCTAATCATTCTTTTAAATTTAACATGAAAGATTTGTCGTATATAATAAACATATTATATTTAATTTTAAAAAATAATAAAATAAATAAAAACAATAATGATATGCCTATAATTATTTAATAATTAATTTTGCATCGGTTCAAATGCAAGTATTCCACCTCATTTAAAATGGGTTTTAATTTTATAAAACTATCATTTTAACATAAAGTTGTAGATTAATTATCTTTCAAACATAATGCTAGGTAGGGTGTATGACACAAGTTTAGTAAAACCCATTAAAATAAAAAAACAAAATCTATAGAAAAATTGTAAATTTTGTTACGTGGATCTATTTTTTTAAATAATATTTACACCAAATTTACACGCTGTGAATTATTGTAATTTGTTTTTATAAATAATGAAAAAAATTAATTATTTAAAAAATAAAATTGGATAAATAATTTAAAAAAATAAAGATAATGTTAAGTACAAGTATCAAATAACAAGTTTCATGTAATTTTTTTTTAAAAATAGATCTTACTAATAAAAATAATTCTTTTATTTTTTTTCAAAATGAGATTTATTTTTTTATAAAAATTTACGCGAGATTGATTGATATAAGATTCTACAAATCAATTCTTAACCAAAAAAAATAAGTAAAACTCTAAGGTCACCGCTAGCCAAATTTTTTTTTTTTAATAATTAAGAAAAAATTGTTTAATATTATTATAAATTTTTTTATATTTTTTTAAAACAACTAAAAGTATTAAAAAAATGATTTGATAAAAAAAACAAAAAAACGAATTTTCTTTTTGCCCGACGGTGCCACCAGCAGTACCTGTAGCACCGCTCAAAAAATAAATACAATCGTCATCACTCAGTAAACGCGCTCTAAGCTTTTATTTGATTGTTGAATTAAATTTAACTTATGTCAAATTAATTATTAATAATATCTACTATTTTTTGAACTTTTTATATACAAATTAAATATATTTTAATCTATTTCATATATTTCAAATTAAAAAATTAAAATAATCTCAACCTAAAAAAATTAAATTTGTTATAATAAAATCCACAAAATATTACAATTTTAAACTCATCTCAAATCGTCTAAACAACTTGCAAACAAGAAATCTTCACGGCCTCGACCTTCGAGATGCACAATCCCACGCAAGCTTCAGGTGTGAGTGACAAGGCACTCTCTCTCCCTATATATATGCGTGCGGAATCCCTCCTCACACTCCCACCAAACCAAACCACCCCCACACCAGACCACACCAGACCAAACTCTCCGTCTCTCCCCAACATTTCATGCAAAAGGCTCTGTGCTACCTAGGGCTAAACTCTCCTTTACAACATGGTGTTTCAAGGCAAGAAGCTCATCAACGACCCCAACGGTTCGTCTTTTATTTTTCCCCCTCCCTCTTCTCCAATCGCTCTCAATTTTCTTCGCATTGTGGTGAAATTCATCAACCAGACGGGGATGTGCTACCTTCTTGTATTTTTATTTTCTCTTTTAGTCTTTTTTGATTATCAATCTCTATTTTAAGTGGTTTGTCCTTTTACCCCCCAGTTTGGTTGCTTTGAAAATTATAGAAAATGCAAGGATTATTATTATTATTATTATTATTACTACTACTACTACTATTATTATTTTGTGTGGTTTTCTAATAGATAAATTTGGTCGCATTAGTTTTTTTGAAATCTCTCGCGCTTATTTGTGCTGCCCGGGATGATTTATGACTATTTTCCAGCTCAACATTCTTAGGTGTTGGTTGCTACTTGAACTGTCTATTGTTGAGATAAATCCACTTTGAATGATTGTACACTTTGTTTGGTTGCCAAGACAATTTAGGACAATCTCGAAGCTACGTTTCATGTTGCTTTTGGAACTTAGGATGGAAAACGTGTACCGGTGTAATGAGCCCCTTCACAGTAACTAAGAATGGATGTAATTTGAGGACATCACCCTCCAAGAAGTCTCCAAGAATTAGAGAGAGAAATACGAGAGAGAAGAAGAGGTAAAGAGAGAGAGAAATGATTGACACTGAATACCGAAGTTGGCCTCCTTCCCAACTCACGGTTGCCTTTTATAGATGAATTGTGTATGAAAACTACCACCGACTTATTACAGTTCAGCCATCTAATGACTTAAACGACAGCTATGAAACGGTACCATCTTTATTTACATTTACTTATACTAAAACGACACAATTACAATCAGTTATATTTAAACAACCAACACTTAACAAAACGCTGCATATTGATCATTTCCTCTACAACACTAATTACTTCAGCTTGCTCATGTTGGCCTCGATCCATGATCTCGTCCATTCTTGCATGATTCTAACCCATAACATACTCTCCCCCATCAAAGCACCTTGCCCACAAGGTGAGGAAACTTGTCACGCAAAGACCAATAAGGTTCCCAGGTTGCATCATCAACACCAGCCCCCTTCCATTGAACCAACACATCAACTACTGCCCTATTGTGAACCTGTCTACTTCGACGCTGCAAAATGACTTCAGGCTCAGGTGTCAATTCACCTTGCAAATCCACTGGAGGTAAAGAAGACAATGGAGAATGATGTTGACCCAATTTCTTCTTGAGACAAGAAATGTGGAAAACTGGATGAATAGAGCTGTTTGGTGGTAACTCCGACTTATAAGCAACCTGTCCGACTCTTTGAACAACTTGAAAAGGTCCAAAGAAACTAGGAGATAGCTTGAAATTTCTTCTGGCCACCAATGAGTGTTGCCTATAAGGCTGCAACCTCAAATAAACCCGAAATACAACAGCTAGCTCCCTCTCGATTCTATTCTTGTTTGCTTGAAACTTCATCCTTTCTTGGGCAGCAGCCAAGTTAAGCTTAAGAGTAGAAAGAATCTGTTCTTGTTTCTTCAAAATCTCATCAACTGCTTGATTAGCAGTTAAACCAGGTATATAAGACTGCAGCTGAGTTGGAGGTCTGCCATATATTACCTCATATGGAGTCATCTTAGTTGAAGTGTGAGGAGTTGAATTATACCACCATTCAGCCAAAGTCAACCAATCAAACCACAACTTTGGCCTATCCCCAGAAAAGCTTATCAAGAAGTGCTCAATACACTTGTTAACTGCCTCAGTTTGACCATCACTTTGAGGATGGTAAGCTGATGAATAAGAAAGTGTCACACCTTGCAGCTTAAAGAGTTCAACTAGTAAAAGTTGCACCTCTATCTGAAACAATATTATGAGGCATACCATGCAACTTAAAAACAATGTCAAAAAATAATGCTGCCACTTTGGATGCTGTAAATGGATGCTTTAAGGCCATAAAATGTGAATATTTTGATAATCTGTCAACAACAATCATGATGACAGAAAATCCTTTCGAGATTGGCAATCCTTCAATGAAATCCATGGACAAATCTATCCATATATGTGCAGGCACAGGTAAGGGCTATAGAAGACCAGCAGGGTAGACATGTTCTACCTTATTTCTTTGACCTAAATCACACTCTCTAATGTACTGCTTCACTTCACGTTTAAGACCAGACCAGTAAAAATCTTGTCGAGCTCTATGCAAGGACTTGTGAAAACCAGAGTGTCCAGCAGATGGACTAGCATAGACAAAATTCAAAATTTTTAATTTCAACTCAGGATTAGCAAGAATGTAAATTCTGCCTTTTCTAAACAACAGACCATGTTTAATAGAAAATGCAGAAGTAGAAGAAGAACCTCCTTGTAGAACTGTCAACTGTTCTTGTGCCTTTGGATTTGAATCATAAGCTTGCTTCAACTCCTCCAACCAAATTGGTGTAGGAAATGAAATAGCATTCATCAAGGTGTTAGCATCCGAGACTTCCTTCCTTGACAAAGCATCTGCTGCTTTGTTTTCAACGCCCTTATTGTATTCAATAGTGAATTCATAGTTTAGCAACTTAGAAATCCACCTCTGTTGAGCAGCTGTCCCCACTTTCTGTTCTAACAAGTACTTGAGGCTGTGATGATCAGTTCTCACCACAAAAGCAGCCCCTAACAGATAAGGCCTCCATTTCTTGACAGCAATAACAAGTTCCAGTAGTTCCTTCTCATAGGTGGAAAGCATTAAATTCTTACCCTTGAGAGCTTGACTCAAAAATGCTAATATGATCTTGCATCAAGACAGCTCCTACACCCATTCCACTTGCATCACATTCCACCACAATTGCTTATTAAAGTTAGGCAAACATAAAACTGGAGGGCTGGTTACTGCTTTTTTCAGTTCCTCAAAAGCCTTAGTTGCTGTCTCAGACCATTGAAATGCATCTTTTTTCAACAAAACAGTCAAATGTGCAGCTATTTGACCATATCCTCGAATAAACTTTCTATAATATCCTGTCAATCCCAAGAAACCCCTCAATGACTTGAGAGTTTTTGGAATTGGCCAAGATATCATTGCATCCAACTTCCTTGGATCGTCCCTTACACCATCTTTTGAAATTAAATGACCAAGATACTCAATTTCTGAACATGCAAAGTGGCACTTTGATCTCTTTGCAAACAACTGATTCTTCTCAAGTGTATTCAACACAGTGGTCAAATGAATTAAGTGGGATGACAGATCCTTACTATAGATGTCTTAAAAAAATACTATGACAAACTGTCTAAGAAAATGTTTAAAAACCTCATTCATAAGTGCTTGAAATGTTGAGGGAGCATTCGTAAGGCCAAATGGCATGACAAGGAACTCATAATGTCCCTCATGAGTTCTGAATGCAGTTTTAGGCACATCTTCATCTCTCATTCGAATCTGGTGATATCTAGATCTCAGATCCAACTTTGAAAAACTGTTGAGCTAAAAAGCTCATCCAATAGCTCATCAACAACTGGTATTGGATATTTGTCTTTAATAGTAGCCTCATTAAGCACCCTATAGTCGATACACATTCTACAAGATCCATCAGATTTTCTCACTAACAATACAGGGGAGGAAAATGGGGATTGATTGGTTCTAATTACACCAGACTTAAGCAATTCAGCAACAATATTTTCTATTTTTGTTTTCTGAAAATAAGGATACCTGTATGGTCTGACACCAAAATGTAATGAGCCCCTTCACAGTAACTAAGAATGGATGTAATTCGAGGACATCACCCTCCAAGAAGTCTCCAAGAATTAGAGAGAGAAATACGAGAGAGAAGAAGAGATAAAGAGAGAGAGAAATGATTGACACTGAATACTGAAATTGGCCTCCTTCCCAACTCACGGTTGCCTTTTATAGATGAATTGTGTATGAAAACTACCACCGACTTATTACAGTTCAGCCATCTAATGACTTAAACGACAGCTATGAAACGGTACTGTCTTTATTTACATTTACTTATACTAAATGACACAATCACAATCAGTTATATTTAAACAACCAACACTTAACAAAACGCTGTGTATTGATCATTTCCTCTACAACACTAATTACTTCAACTTGCTCATGTTGGCCTCGATTCATGATCTCGTCCATTCTTGCATGATTCTAACCCGTAACAACCAGAGATTTTTTTTATACGTAGAAGTTAAACTTATAGTAAAAGGCATATTCAAGTACACAGGAAGTATACACAAAATATACCTAATAACCACTAAGCACTAGTGATGGATACAAGCAAATTATGAAAGCTAACCTCATTACAGACAATGACCGAACGGGCATTTAAGGCTGAGTTCAGGACCCCTTATTCCTATTCACTAAAGTGTCAAGATCTGTTTGTTTGTTTTCCTTTTCTTTTCCAATAGCTTTTCAGCACCTAAATTGGCTTTAATGTTCGAATCTGCTTGCTTACTGTGATTCGTTCCAAGATGGTTCACTGCAGTAATTGATGTAGGCTAGATGCCTACAGCAATTTATGGAAGAAAAATTATCGATAGGATCTTTTGTTGCAGGCATGGATGATGTTTATGTTTAAGATATAATAAATAGGTGGAAATCTTGCTATTGTTGTTT
This sequence comes from Carya cathayensis, assembly GCA_011037825.1. Taxonomy (NCBI): domain Eukaryota; kingdom Viridiplantae; phylum Streptophyta; class Magnoliopsida; order Fagales; family Juglandaceae; genus Carya; species Carya cathayensis. Next base: position 542,036 of record QGSO01000527.1, read on the forward strand.
CAGACATCAATTTCTAAATTTGGGAAGGGACTTAGCTTTGAAATTGGACCAATTGGATGAGGGACATGTTCCTTGCATCTGTTATGGGACTCATGTCCTCATTCCAAGCCCCTCCCTTTTAGTGGAAGCTGAAAAAGGCCGATTAGTGGACAATGTTTCCAAAAGAATCTCCAAAAGCACCTTTTCACTACAAAGAGGCCCTAAACGCTAAATATTTTAACTCTCGCACAAAATCCCAATTGTCAGATCCCTTGGAAAAGGATATGGAAACACAAGGCACCCCTTAAGGCAGCCTTCTTTGTGTGGACTGCTGCATTGGGAAAGATCCTCACAACTGATAATTTGAGGAAAAGGGGGGTTATTGTGGTAGATTGGTGCTGTATGTATAAGGAAGGGGGTGAGTCTGTAGACCATCTCTTACTACATTGCAAGATTGCCAGGATTGTGTGGGATGAGGTGATAAGTAGAGTTGATTTGGGATGGGCCATGCCGGGGACAGTGGCAGCCACTTTGGCTTGTTGGCCCAACATAGGAGGCCAGCTCCAGATTTCAGCGATTTGGAGGATGATACCTCTTTGTATCATGTGGTGTTTATGGCAGGAGAGGAATGCAAGAACTTTTGAAGACATGGAGCGAACAATAGAGGAGCTGCTGGCTTTATTTTTTAGTACTCTATGTAAATGGACCATTGCTGTTGATTTCAATGGGATGGTCCTTCATGACTTTCTTCTTTCTCTTGCCCTTGCTTAAAGGGGCAGTTTCATGTACATACTGGGCTAGGCCTGTTTTCTATTAATACAATTTTGATTACCTATAAAAAAAAAAAAAAAACGCTAAATATTTTAATATTTTTCTCACTATTTTCATTTTCTTCTGTATTTTTTTTCCTTTTTTAATAAGTAAAGAAAATATTTGTACTTTTGATTTTGATATTAACTAAAAAACTGTAACAACTCAAGGAAAGTACATTTGGGTATATACTCCAAAAAGGCTAGTTAATGTTACAATTGAAGTTTTTTGATAAGTGAAACAATTGAAGTTTTTGGAATCATTATTAGGAAACAACTTCTCCTTCAAAGGAATGTGAGATCTCTCATTCACGACACTTCATAATAAACTTGGGGCGTTATATATTCTCCTTTTAAATCCTCAACGTCCTCGTCAAGCCATTCCAAATAGGCACAACTCAAGTCCTACAATTCTGGTTGGGGGTTGGCTTTGATACCACCTATGATAGTGTGGCTTGACGGGGACATTGGTGATTTAAGGGGAGAGATTTGTAAAACCTTGGATTGAGAGTAGGACGGTGGTGAATAGGAATCCCACATTGCTTGGGAAGGAGAGTTTTTGCCCTTTATAATGACTTCATAGGGCTCCAATTGTAATATTGATGAATCCTTTTGGATTATGGGCCCAAACCTCTGACCTAGGTCAATCTCAACTACATGGAGTAGCAAGCTTAGAAAACAAGGAGAGTCTGGGCAGTTCTAAAGTTTAAACCAATGCTAAAGGAAGTATGAGGTCCATTGAAGAAGAAGACTGAGGTGCTTGCGTTAAATAGTTTTAGTCCAATGAAATTCTGTTTGAGGTTTTGTAATGACCCAAAGAAGGCCCAAGTCACAATTGGGTTCATGCTCCAAAACAACTAGTCAATGCTATAATTGGAGTCCTTTGGAATAATATAAAGGGCTTGAACTCCACCCTCCCAAGAAATATGTAATCTCATTCATCACCTTTCTATACTGAATCCAATCTGGGGTGTTACAGGTTTACTTTTTTTATTCCTTAACCCATTTTTTTCTTAACCTAATACACCTACGAAGAGTAGCAAACTTAAGAAACATGGATTCTTAAGGCAGTTATTGACTGACATGAAGTGCTTTATCACCTAAAAAGTCTGTTCAGAAAATAAGACTCTGAAACATGAACAATAGTTTTCTTTTCCTCTTTTCTTTTCTATTACATGTGTTACTTCTTGTGGATTTTGGATAATTTTCAGGTTTTTTCTTTTTTTAAGTAACATGTAACTAGCACGCTTAGGTGTTGCTCTTGTATATGCCCCACATACTTGGGCTCTTGCCTATTCTTATGATCAATAAAATTTTGTTTACGGATTAAAAAAAAAAGAAAAGCAACATGTGAGTGTTTTAGTCTTATCCTATCTTGAGTCTTGGTTCTCTTTGGCTTTGCTTAGTTCCTTCAAGGACAAGAGATGGTGAAACGAAGAAGCTTAAGCTAACCTTCCTTTCCTAAGGAGTATGATTTCCTTTTTGTCTTTCTTTTGGAAGTTATATTGATAGTTAGGGAGTGGGCCTTTTCATTTGTGTAATTAGATCTCTATTATAATGTTTTGGGTTGTGCTAGCAAAGCAATGAGTTACAATGTAGTCTTTGCTAATTGGGTGTTGTTTTCTTGTGATTGTGTTTGCACACTGTTGCAGATGTTGTGACTGAGTTCATTGAGGGTCTTGTGGAAACGTATCCTGGGATGCAGTTCTTAGATGGTTTCCCTGAGGTTGTCTTTTTTGCTCAAATATTTTGTCAAGGAACTTATATGCATAAAAGTGGATATATTCTGACGTTGTTTGTCTTATTACAACACAGGTGAAGGTTGTCTTACGTGCTGATGTTTCACGTTCAACATATGATAAAGTTGCAATTATATCAGGTTTGAGAAAATGCGAGATTTTAAGCACTGTTTTCATTTTTAGTTTCTTATTCTTTTATGGTACAAATAAACTATGAACAGAAAAAGTTAGCATTTTTGTTTTTGTTTTTTCTGTTTTTAGTGATATGCGACTGTCAGCTGTGAGTTAATATGATACAGAATTTGTTTAACGATAAAAAAAAGTTAATATGATACAGAATTCTAATTCCTTTTCTCTGAATTAATATTGAACATGGAGCTTTTTTTTCCATGCTTGCATTTCATTGCATAAATTATGTTTCACAACTTCGTTAGCCTATGGTGCAACATGAATCTAACTGCTTACGGATTATTGATGACATGAATCCAACTACTTATGGATTCTTGATGCCATCTCTTACAACTTCTCACACAGTCTATTCATAAAAATGTTTTGGCAAAAGCATCAAATCATCATCTCTGTGAAAGCTAATATTGTCAAATAAAGGGTTTCTGAAATTCAACTTTTGTTTAGGTCAAAACACTCATTATAAGTGGGCCCCAGTTTAAATTGTCTCCTTTGTCTCGCATTTTTCCTTTCTTAAATCTTAACAACAAAGTTTAGTGACCATTTTCTATGGTAGTTATGAATCACCCTAAAAGACAAATGAGGGACTAGATTGTACGGATTGTTGTGATTGACCTTTGGCCCTCACAATTAATGGGAGATAGTGGTTGCCAAATCTGATCCTATTATCACTAACCCTTTTTGAAGTAGTATGTTGAACAATAGTCATTCATATGCTTTCAGCTATTAGTTCCTGCACTTGAATTGGGTGTCCTATGGAACCTTTTATTACATCAATCTATCTCATATAGGAGGTGGAAGTGGTCATGAGCCTGCACATGCTGGATTCGTGGGGGAGGGAATGCTTACAGCAGCTATTTGTGGGGATGTTTTTGCATCTCCACCAGTTGATTCAATTCTTGCTGTATGTGGCCTTATTTGTACCACCCTGCCAATATTATTATCACTCCCCTTAGATGAGTCTGATCTAACCTACTTTTACTTTAGGGAATCCGTGCGGTAACTGGTCCTATGGGATGTCTTCTAATTGTCAAGGTACATTGTTTTTATGAGTAATATGTCAACCACTTTTAGTTTGCCATATTATGATTTATGGTGGTGGCCATGTTCATGGTGTCTAGTGGTGCTTTTTTTCTTTTTAAATTTTGTGAAGTGATAATGATTCTGGGCATCCCAATCCAGTTTAAAAGAAAGTGAAATAGAAAAGGGGGTGGGAGAGAGGAGGGGAAGGGGGTGTGGAGCAGGGGGCAGGGAGGGATAGAGCAATGACATATTGTAACATATTCTTTACAATATGGTTGAAATCATATTGGAAAGAGTTGTTGGCTTTGTGTATGGTCTATTGATTGAAGTGTGGTTAACTGGACGAGGATGGTCTGAGTCATGGGAATAATCATTAAACTTGTCTCTTGTTTTAAGGTGCTTTAATACGTTGTTGACAGAATTATACTGGCGATCGATTAAATTTTGGTTTGGCTGCCGAGCAAGCAAAATCTGAAGGTTATAAAGTGGAGGTATGCTTCCATTTAAATCTATACTTGAAATAATCTCATACATGGTTGGAACCTGAATACACTATATATATATGAATGTATGTATATATTGGTTGTATCCTGTAGACTGTAATAGTAGGAGATGACTGTGCTTTACCTCCACCTCGTGGCATAGCTGGGCGAAGAGGACTGGCTGGAACTATTCTCGTTCATAAGGTTCCCCTCTCTCTCTCTCTCCATAACATGTACACATGATGAAACTTGGTGGCATGTGCATTGCATGGACCCTGAACAGACTCCAGGCTTCTTATATCCTTCTATTTCAGTGTCTCTCTCTCTCCTCTCTCTCTCTCTCTCTCTCTCTCTCTCTCCATAACATGTACACATGACGAAACTTGGTGGCATGTGCATTTGCATGGACCCTGAACAGACTCCAGGCTTCTTGTATCCTTCTATTTCAGTGTCTCTCTCCCCGTCCTTATATTCTTGACCCTTTATACGGAATTTTTCCTATTAATATAGTCTGCTTCTTCCTTGGTTGATGACTTTCATAATATGTATTTCAACATATGCATGAGTGTTTATTAAGTGAATAAAGCATAAGTATGGCGCCAACATATAATTGAAGAAGAATAATCTTTCTTGACCATGCAGTAATGAAAGAACATAAAGAAAAATTATGTTATGGTCAGTGTTGGTAAAGTGGGCTTCAGTGCCCAGGCTGAAGTTTTACCAAAAGCAAAGCGCAATGACAAAAGCCTGCTTTTGCTGCTTTTTGCTTTGTATTGCATATGTTAGCACAGAGATCTCTCATGTATACATCCTATGTACTTGGGCTTTGCCTTCTCTTATGAATAAAACTTCTTGATTACCTATCAGAAAAATGTTAGCACAGAGGTCAATGCCTACCGTCCTTGTCCTTTTTTTGTCACTGCTTTTTGGGTATATTTATTCAACCGTGTGCTTCATTTTTATAATGGCTATAAAATATCATGGTTCGATATATTTTTTAAAGCACAAGAGAATTATATAAATACTATGTTTAAGTTTTGTGTAATTATTGTCATGTTGCATAACACACTAACAAATTTAGTAATAGCCTAAATATATTACTATCTTGCGTTTTTAAATCTTTTTTATTGTATATTATGAAGATTTTGTTATTAGACTTCTTGTTTTTAAAAAGGTGTGCTTTACTTCAAATGTGTGCGAGCATGCATGATATTTGTGCATAGGCTCTAGGTAGTGTTTACGATTGAGTGCACCTGGTGCTATCACCTACACTGGTTATTGTATCTCTGTTATCAACATGATTATTCTAGTATTCCATTTTTCCTGTTGTGACTCATGGCTTGTTAAATTAATTAAACAATGTTAGCACTGGGTTATTCTTTCTAATTTTTCTCACTAAATTTGTCCTATAAATTCTTACCCATTGTGAAAGACAGGTTGCTGGAGCTGCTGCTGCTGCTGGCCTTTCACTTGCTGATGTTGCTACTGAAGCAAAGTGCGCATCGGAAATGGTTGGAACAATGGGTGTTGCTCTATCTGTTTGCACGTTGCCTGGACAGGTTACATCAGATCGGCTGGGTCCTGGGAAAATGGAACTTGGACTTGGAATTGTAAGTTACTTTCAAGTGCACCCCATATCTTTGAAATATGATGTGCGATATATTTTCTAAAATTAAATTTGTAGTATTTCTAATGGATGTAATCTAAGCTGGAGTATTGTCTTTCTGACTGTATCCTTAGTTGATTAACTTTGTCTATTCACCGGCTTTTGTTTACTGGTATTTTGTACCAATTTCTTGGTTCTAGTTATACTTGGATAATTCGATTTCTTGTTCCACTTTTACCTATCAAGCATATTAAACATGCATTCTTTACAGCATGGTGAACCTGGTGCTGCGGTAGCTGATATTCAGCCTGTGGATGTGGTGGTTTCTCATGTTCTTGATCAAATTCTCTCACCGGTAATTCAAGTATTTTATTTCCTACTTTTCTTTTAATATATAACATTCTCACTCTTACTCATTTGAAAAAAAAGCTTGCTTTCTATTTATCTCTATGCCAACAGTCCTTGAACCCAAGTAGCATCTTTTCACGACATGAATAAGGGGTGGAGGGTTAGGTTATGAGTAATGTGAGTGGTATTTGATCTATCCAAAGGGAAAAGGGTTTTTTTTTTTTTGGGGGGGGGGGGGTGGTCTAATTAATTTGACTGTCTTGTTGTGAAAATAGCTCAAGACAATAATACTGAAGCAGTTGTGTTGTTCCATGTGAACTATTTGTCCAGTTTCATTCTTTGTATTTTTGTGATTGAATTTTTATGTGATTTCATTACAAATCAATTACCTGAAGAAATGGGAAAAAGAAATTAATGAGATTTAGGTGATCTTTGGATGTAAGTTTTCATTAAGTGTAGAAGTGTTTATACTGATCCACAGTAAATAAATAAGTGTAGAAGTGTATATAAATAGTTGTAAAAAAAATTTTACAGGACATTTTGATAGAGTTAAAACTTAAAGTACTGGGACCCATTGAAAGTATGTTTGGATGTGAAGATTTTTTAGAGAAGTTTTTGGGATGATATAAGAAATAATTATTTAAAGAAAAGAGAATCGGTACCCCCATGGTGGCTGCCACCATGTTGGTTCGATCGGCCGCTGTGGTGGCTTTTGGCCACCAAGCCACCAGGAGCAGCCCAGATTGGGCTGCCCTTGTTATTGTCATGAACATATTTAAATTTTGAGATCCAAACATTATACTGTATTGACTTTACAACTTGAGGTTCCTTTTATTTTTTCTCACTTCCAAAAATCATAAAGCTCAAATTTGATGTCCATTATGCAAATGTTCAATCCTTGCAGGAAACGAACTATGTTCCCATTACTCGAGGTAACAGGGTGGTGCTCATGATCAATGGGTATGTCTTTTTTATTTTCTTTTGTGCTTTGTATCAGAATTCACCTTATTCAGTTTTATGACACGAATCGTGTTTTTCACAATTAGCATCATATTGATCTACATGATATCAAAGAGATATTTACATTGTTTGTTCTCTGTAGGATATTTTTCAAGTAAAATTTTTTTACTTTGGTTTCACTGGTGGTCAACAACTTATCTGATATTCCACTTTCCTCATGCCACACCCTTGTTTTTTATAACGTTGTTGTTTCAATTGCAGGTTAGGAGCCACCCCTATGATGGAACTAATGATTGCGTCTGGAAAAGCAGTGCCAAAATTGCAGCTTGAACATGGACTGGCTGTTGATAGAGTATATACAGGGTCATTCATGACATCTATTGATATGGCAGGTTTGTTATTGCTGATGAGAGCATTCTGCCCAAACTAATAATTTAGTTCTCAGCATTGGTGTTTTTTGTCAGGTTTTTCAATAACCATCATGAGGGCAGATGAAACTATTTTGCAACGCCTGGATGCTGCAACCAAGGCTCCATATTGGCCTGTTGGAGTTGCTGGTCTGTGAATTTGTGTTTGAACAATGCTTCCTTTCCTGAATTTCCCTAAATTTCCTTCTAGCCATGGAATTGTTATTCATGAAGATTATACAATGGTGTTTCCATGATTTATATTGATCTAGAACAAAAAAACATTCCACTTATTAGCATAAGTGTTATCATCCATATGCATATATATAAACATATTATAATTCATCAAAAAAATATGTATGAACATATTATACATCGGATAATGTCTCCCCTGCCTTGATTTTCATTGAGCTCAGGAGTTGTCTTTACTAGCAGGTAATCATCCACCTGCCAAGATTCCTGTCCCAATGCCACCATCCCGTTCAACAAAGAGTGATGAGGTATGCTTATTCAATTTATTAGTTACCTTCATGGAAAATCAGGTTAAGATGCTTTTTTCTTTGAGACAAGTTGCCTGCCCAGCCTTTCTTTTACAATTTCTATAAAAATTCTGTACAAACCTGGTTTGCTTTGCCTGTCTGTCTGCCATAGAAAAATGTGACATGCTCATGTGAAAATGTATGGCAATCTTATTAGTCAGTACACATGGACATGTACGATCTAGTCGGGAAAGTGTTGGGTTTGTTTTGGTGATGATGCCATGGTGTAACTTTCATTAACACCACTGATCTTCATTTTTTGGTCACATTCTGCAGCACAATTGACGTGCTTGTGATGTGCTGATGTTATTTATTTTCAGTCTCTCGATCATTTGTCTTCGATTTATTCTTTTCCTCGTTACACGACTACCTTATTAAACCCGGTTGCTGATATCTGCTTTTGATTAGTCATTAAGCCGACCACCACAACTAAACCGACAAGGCCAGATTCTTGAGGTTGCTATTGAAGCAGCAGCAAATGCAGTCATCGATCTAATGGACAGTCTGAATGATTGGGATAGCAAAGTAGGTGATGGTGACTGTGGGTCAACGGTGAGACTAGCCTCAAAACCCTATTGATATTTCCCCCTGACTGTTTGGTACGTTGCATAGAATGCATTGTTCCATGTCTAATTTATCTGGCTTCTGCAGATGTATAGAGGTGCAACAGCAATTCTGGAGGACATCAAAAAGTAAGTTGATGTTCACTTGGACCTTTTTTCTCGGTTTATCTGGAAAATCCTATTTTTTTATAAGATCAAATTATATTAAGGCGAAAAGAGGGTGTTGGCCCATTAGCCCATTACGCAAGAAGCATACAAGAGATCCACGTAATTGGAAAAAGGAAAGTGATGTTTTGTGGCAAATCTAGAACAGATTTCTTCTTTCATAAGTTCACTGCACATGATTGACCTATTCACCAAATTTCCATAATTGTTTGAACTTTGAAGAGGCTTGAAATTTCGGAAATATTTATTCAATGGACTTCAAGTGGATGCCATTCAAGATACCATTGTTAAGTTAAACCCTAGGGGTTGGCTCAAGTGGTAAAGGCTTTGGGCTTGGGGGTATGCTCCCCTCAGGTCTAAGATTCAAATCCCCTTGGGTGCAAACAATCTCTAGGGGCTATCGGACTGGGGGATTTTTCCCTTGAATTACCCGAGGTACACTTGCGGGAAACTCCTTATCGAGGGCTTGTGCACTCTTGGGATTAGTTGGGATGTTATTCCCAGAAACCTGATGCCAATAAAAGAAGAAGAAGAAGAAGAAGAAGAAGAAGAAGATACCATTGTTAATTTTGGTGGGTGTTGCTAGGGTTGGCCCAATGTAAATTGAAGCCTAAGGCGGAAAATCTAAATGAGACTTTTATAACTTTAATATATTATAATAGTCTGGGCTTGTGCTTAATTTGATTTGTGAAACTAATATTTGTCTTCTAATGTCAATATCAGCTACTACCTCATGGTAAAGTTAACTCCAATAGGTTTACCCATACCATTAACCAC
>QGSO01000527.1:551623-804144 GCA_011037825.1 Carya cathayensis
CCCCCCCCCCCCCCCCCCCCCATAAACTCCCGCAATATGAAACAGGCTTTGAATTGGCAACAATCAAATTCTAAAATGGCAGCCTATTAAAGACCATCAAGGACTCTGGTCATAGGTGCTTTGGGTCAGGCATGCAGCAAATGATCGTATGTATAGCACCCCCGCATACAAATCTAGGAACTAGGTTTTTCTGGTTGTGTAATTTTCAAGTTTTACATGGAATATGTGCGGATTTGATCTCTTAGATTGTAGGAATTTGTGGAATTCTAGGAAAGGAGTTGGGGGATGAGACTAGATAATGTTTGGATTTCTGTGATATTGAATGTGTATTTTGTTTTCTGTTTTTGGATGGAAACAGAGATCCAAAAAAGTTAAGCACGTTTACTCAAGGACCACTTCTTGACTTGCTAGGTGTTTGCCTTTTCTTTTAGGAAAAATATAGGAGACACCCTATACTTTGGGCCCTTTGGCTTTTTTTTTTTTTTTGATAGGTAATCTTTGGCTTTTAAGACCTGCATATTCAACTTTTTAGACTTTTAAGACCTTGACTTTGGCCATGTTTAAATGGACTTCTGTCCACTTTTCTGGCCAATTGTTTACAGAGATCAGTTTTCAGAAAAAGAAAAAAGCAAGAAAGAAAAAGTCTGGACATGGATCTACCTCAAACTAGGGGCTCATGGCGGGAGGGATCTGACCCCCTGCAACCATCTCCTCCCTTGCTCAGGCTCCGAAGTGGGGTCACCTTCCCCTATGCTTGCTTTTTTTATTATTTATTTATTTTTTTTTTTACTTATCAAAAAATAAAAAAAATAAAATAAAAAAGCTCTAGAGGGCGCAATCCTAGTACATAGGATGCATACAAAAGAAAACACCCAACTAGCAAGAAGAAGAAAAGGAGTTAGTTTTTAAAATCTTGAAAACTAGTGATTAAGGGCTATGGTGAGCAGTCATCCAGTGCTGAAGAGAGTAGCTTTCGACTCCTTCACCGACCTCTCTTGATCTCCACAAGTACAAACATTGCGTTCTTGGAATCTTGCCAAATATGCTACATTAAGCATGGGGGAACCATCCCCCAAACTACTGAGTTTCTATGACCTTGCCATAAGGATTCCGCGAACATGGCATCGGCTCCACCACTCACTGGGACATAAGCTACTGAAACCCAATAATTTTGGATGTCATCACCCAGAAGTCCCTAACCCCCGACACTATATTGATTATATGGTTGTGCTACTATTCAATGTTCAGTGGTATCATGCATTTGCAGTTATTGAATTTATAGACCACTATACTTGGTTTTTTTCTCCTGCTAAATTCATGGTTTGTCTGTTCCCAGTTATCCTCTGAATGATGCTGCAGAAACAGTGAACGAACTTGGATCATCTATTAGAAGAGTTATGGGAGGAACGAGTGGGATAATGTATTTTCCTTTATCTGAATCTTTACTGTATTAATTTTTTCAATTAGTTTCTTTCATATTAATCTGAAAATCACTCTCTTTCTGAAACAGATATACCATATTTTTCAAGGCAGCATATGGACAGTTAACAGCAAGCTCCCAGTCAATTGTCACAGCAAAACAATGTGAGATGATCCTCCTAGTGTCATAATAATCAGATTTGTACCTTTCCTCATTGACTTTCTTGATTCAGGGGCTGAAGCACTTGAAGCTTCCATTGCTGCAGTCAGTAAGTATGGTGGAGCGAGTGCTGGTTATCGCACATTGTTAGATGCCCTTATTCCAGCATCAGCAATGCTTCAGGAGGTCATTAACGATAATCATCATCATTTGTTTTGGTCAATATGGCGTTACGGGACTAACACATTGAACTTCACATACAGAGGTTAAATGCTGGGGATGATCCTTGCACTGCTTTTGTTCTCTCGTCTGAAGCAGCATGGAATGGAGCTGAATCAACTAAGCATATGCAGGCACAGGTGACCTTGCTTCTTTTCCCATTTCATTGGGCTTAACTTTATTTGTTTACGCATTGGATCTAATCAAAATACATGATTGTAAACAGCCTTTGAACAACAAAAGTTGCATCAGTTTTTGTTTATTTTCACAATACTCAATTAAGTTGGAGACAATTTTAACGAATCCTGTAAGCCTCAATTTGGATCTTGGAAAGCTCTAGGGTTCAAAGAAAATGAGTAAAGCAATTCATATGGGGATCACATATAGACATCTCCTGTCCTTTCTGTTATACTTGCAAGATCCAAACACCTTCAGATATTTTCTTTTCTTTTTTTTTTAATTGGTCTTTTTCTTTATTTATTGGAAATTCATTTTTGGAAAACAATTAACAAGTTTAGGTGGTAGGGGTGTTATACGCATGGACTCCTACATGGTTTTATAATAGGCACATATTCTGGCATAGGATGACTCCAGCCTTAAGGTACCTATCTTAACCTTAGACCTTCACGCATGACCCTCAGCTAAGTTGCATATAATTGTTGTTAATTGAGGTATGCTAGACTCAGTTCGGTTAAGCTTTTGGGGCTTACTACCATCTTGGTGCTTATCTTGAGGTTACTCTCAATTGATGTCTCTGGTGACCTTTACCAAGGCTGTGAGATAGATTCATAATCACCCATGCGGTCCATGATTATGGCACGTAGGCCACAGTATCAGCATGTTTGGCTCTTGCCAATTCTACTTGTGCCTGATGGTCTTTTCTTTCCATGGGGCTGTCCAGTCTGTTGGTTATCTTTTGTCTCAGAAGTTCAATACAGAGCCATTACAACCACAAGAACAATAGAAACATCATGCAGGTTGGATAGGCATGAACCTGTGAGAACTTCTAAATATCTCTGCATGCGATTCACTGTCGATGGTTGGTCATTTTGATTTTTGAATTTGCTGGTCTATCCGGTGAACTGTTTTAGGTGATTTATTCTCAAATGGTATGTAATGCTCATGCTGCAAGATATCATTTGTACATAGACTTTCCACACTCTTTCGTGTTGGTATTCAAATAAATGGGGGTAATCTGATGAGATGGGTTTTGTAGGCTGGCCGTTCAACCTATATCTCTGGGGAGATCCTTGCATCAGTTCCAGATCCTGGTGCAATGGCTGCGGCTACGTGGTACAGAGCAGCAGCTGTAGCTGTTAAGGAGAAATACGGGGCTTCATCATGAGCCAATGTGTGCCTCCTGCAATTCCTTCTCCCTTTTAAGCTGCGGGTTTGACAGAGGTTTTAGTCATGGTTTTCCAGTAGTCCTTAACAAATTAGGCTCTCCGCATATGCTTCTCGAGCATGAAGCTGAGAGAGCGAGTCTGATCTTTACATCTCAAAACTTTTCCTTTAGAGAGACAGAGAGTCGGGGGGGGAGAGGATGTAACTTGGTAACTTTTGGTAAACATCAATTCAGAATAATATGCAATTGCAATCTGAGTATGTGATTGAACTTTCATGGTTCAAAGATGTGATTTCTTTGATCTGTGATCATAATCATTCTTTTAATTATCTTCTTTTCATCGTCCATTCTTTAACCATAAAACGATCATGATACGATGGAAGGATGAAAACTAAGCGAAGATGATACATAAAATTTTATTTTATTTTTAATGAGTTACAATCGTATATATTCCTTATGCTCTGAGGGATTTGCGTATTTCTGGCAGTTTTATCATTTTTCGTTTTTATTTTTTGAAGTGTTTTGAGCTATGAAAAATTACAAATTAGTTTGCCTATAGACTTTTGATAGCCGGAGGACAGTTGAGCTTTTCTTTTTCTTCTTCCCCACAAAGCGTCTTAGTAGTTAGGCTTTGTTTGGTTATACAGTTCAAATAAGATGAGATAATAAGAATAATAGTGAGATTTTCAATTAAGATGAGATGAGATAGTTCGTGAAAAGTGTGTCTGGATAGTGAGATGAGATGAGATATTAGAAAATCATTTAATCATTATTAGGTAATAGTTATGAATATATTAAAAAAAAAAAAGCAATACATGCAACAATGGGCATTGGAATTGTTATTAGAGATAGTGATGGGGCAATACATGCAACTCTTATTACAGCAAAGGATCATGTGCATTAAGCTGGTCAAGCAGAAGGTATTGCTATGGTCAGAGCAATGGAGTTATGTTTGGAGTTGAATTTGGTTCAAGTTGATTTCGAAGGGGATGCCAAATTGGTAATAGGTGCTGTTAACTCCAGTTCAGTGGATAACTCATGGCGTGGTCAACTTATAGAAGATAGTAAGTAAGTGCTGTAGAGTCATCAGGAGTGGAGTCTTTCTTTTATGAGAAATAATATTTGCAGTCGTGGTTATGTAAACACCGCGTAGTCTTTTTAAAAAAAGTGAATTAATACGAAACTTACATGAAAAAAAAACTAACTTTTTTATTCGTGAACTCTACTCCTTATTAAAGCGATTGTATAGCATTTACATACTCCACGACTATATGTAGCATTACTCTAAGGGCTGAGAATGAGATGATTTGGTTAGAAGATGGACATGTGGAGGTGAAACGTGCAAGTTTTCTTAAATGAAGGATTTCTTTTAAAAAATAAAAGTAATATTTATTAATATTAATAATTAAAAAATATTAATAAACATATTTAAAATTTTTAAAATATATATTTATAGTGGGTCCCATCAACTTTTATTGTTGGCCGAAAAATTGAAAATGGGATGGGAAAGTAAGGGAGGACTGTTTACTATTAGACTTTTTTTTACTGTTCACGAGTAGAGATATGATCTTTTGAAAACGTTAAATTGTAAAATTATTTTTATTATAAAGAAAATCTTACGTGATATATTAAAATATATCAATATATAAATTTTCTTGTATAAAATTTTTTAGACCTAAGGTTTCTAAAAAATAAGAAAAAAGGTAATAATTTGTGTAAGATAAGTATAAAAATTAATAGAAAACAAATATGAAAAATGATAATAAAAAAATCTCCCTCTCGTAATTTGAAGACGGTAACTAATATTACACAAAAAGTAAACGCACGGGTCTCACCAAATATTCACCCACGCACGGAAACAGCGTTGTAGTTATACATCGCGGTCAACATTTACTCCCAATGTACAGAAAGTAAACGCACACATAACCCCCCCCCCCCCTCTCTCTCTCTCTCTCTCTCTCTCTCTGTGTGATAATATTCGAAAGACGCCAGACTTTTTGATTCAGAGATCGATGGCGGAGCAGCTTACGGAGGAGCAGATCGCTGAGTTCAAGGAAGCCTTCAGCCTCTTCGACAAGGACGGCGATGGTATTTTCTATATTCCTTTCTTCCTAATTTTGTGTTGTATTCATTTTCTCCTCCTTCCTATGGAAGATGGGAAGCTTTTTTGTTTTGGATATGAGCAGAGAAACTTACTGGCTTATACTTGTGTCTTTTTTTCTAGTTTTTATGTTTTTGGCGGTTTTGATATCATTATTTGGACTACTCTTTTTTAGTTGCGATGTTGTAATATTTCGTAATTGAGCATGTTCTGGATGGTTTTTGTGAACGTGTTAGACTCGTACTCGGACTTCAGATACTTATCGCTTAAAATGAAATTGCGTTGTTAATATATTTCCTGGGTGAATCTGTGAGCAGTATGTGAAAATCCGTATCGGATTTTGACATATCTGTGGTTGTATCGTGTGTTTTAACTTAATGTGATTCAAGTTAGGTTATGTTTGTAGAGTTCTGCTTTTTTAGAAGCTTGTCATTTTGATGCAATTTAAAATAGTCTAACATTTAATTGACATATTTAGCATATCAGTCAATGTTGTGACTTGTTCCAAAAGTTTAAACTGATGGGAAGATATAGATTTTATTATTTAATTTTTATGTTAACACTTTCCCTCATGTATGGGCTAGACTTCCCCTCAATGAGAGGCCCAGCATGTGAAATATTTAATTAAATGGGGTATAGTGTAAGTTAGGATTTGAACTTAAGTTCTTTGCTCCGATACCATGTGTAATCACCACTTATCCCAAAATCCTAAGCTAATGGGAAGAGGTGGAATTTATTATTTCATTTTATCTTAACAAATGGCTTGCTTGTTAAATGATTTTTTAGAATGGCAGGTTGTGCATGTGTTTAGCTTTTCAACAAATTTGTGGAGCAGATTTTGTTTTCTAAATGGCTTCTGAAAAGCACGTAGGCATTGCTTCTTGGTGGGGGCTAATCTCCAGGGTGTTTCAGCTTTTAAAAAAACAAAAGCTGCTTGCATCACGTTTCATTAGTCAAAGATGCTCAAGTGTTTCACTAATTTTGTGAAACTGCATTTGAGAAGTGGGCCAAGAATGGCAGCTTTTAAAAGGCAGAAGCTACGTGTGTTGTGTTTAGTATACCTAATGTTTTTTCAACTTTTTGTCAATGTTGTGAAGTGGCCTCTGTTTTTGGGCAGTTGGTTTTTGCCATTTAAGCAGTCCAAGATTTGGCCATCATTTTACGGATCAAAAAGATTTGGCCATCATTTAAAAGCAGGAGCTATATTTAAAAACCAACATGTTCAGTTGTAAATCTCTTATAATCTTTCCTCTGAAGGCGACGATGGACCTATAGATGTATACCATTGTGACATGCTATATGTCTTGTTATCAACATTTTTATTTCCGTTGAAGCAATAATATGAGTTTAGAATGGTATTGATAGAGAGTTTTTGCTGTCTTATTTGCTTGTAAAGGCTGCATCACTACGAAAGAGTTGGGAACAGTCATGAGATCTTTGGGACAAAATCCTACTGAAGCTGAACTGCAGGATATGATCAATGAAGTTGATGCTGATCATAATGGCACAATTGATTTCTCTGAGTTTCTGAATTTGATGGCACGGAAAATGAAGGTGAGTTCAGTTCTCTGTCCATCAATGTCATAGTGCTTACCTCCCTCAGCACTAGACTAATTTATACAATTTAATTGGTTTCACTTCTGGCATATGAAATTTCTGTGCTAAACTACCTCTCGTTGTCTTTCCAATCAATGTGCTGCATGTTCATCTTATTTAGTCTGTCCATATTTGGCCAGCTGCTTAGTGGTGATGATGACTTGCTATAGAACAACTCATTTGAAAATGGACTAGCATCTGTGTTTGGACGATTCTGCCCATCGTTCACACGGTTGATTGAAAATTACTCATCTGAGATTTTATTTGTGAAACTCCATCATGTTGATTCATAATTATGGACCACAACGTAACTTTTATTGTCTGCTCAATTCGGCTTTTGGTTTTAACTGTTTCGTTGGAGCTATGGAATCTGAATTTTTGTTACATACCAAAATGAGGAAAATACAATCGATGCAGAACACCCCAAACTAGTTTGTTTAGTCAAACATGATTGTATCAATTTCTTTTCTCCTTTCAAGGATACTGATTCTGAGGAGGAACTCAAAGAAGCTTTCAAGGTGTTTGACAAGGATCAGAATGGCTATATTTCTGCTGCAGAGGTAAATTATAACACGAATTTGTTTCTCGCTTTGTTACTTATCAAAAAAAAAAATTTGTTTCTCGCTTTGTTGTTGTTCTCAACATTGTTTGAGGATTATATATAATTAACAACCTATTTTAAATTTCTGCAACTGATCCTATGTGTGCCTTTGATTCTTTACTGCTTTTGGGATCTTTGCTCAGCTACGGCATGTGATGACCAATCTTGGGGAAAAGCTGACAGATGAAGAAGTGGATGAGATGATAAAAGAAGCAGATATGGACGGTGATGGTCAGGTGAATTATGAGGAGTTTGTGAGGATGATGCTTGCAAAGTGATCTTTGGCAGATGTTTCTCGTTCACAAGGTAGGGATACAAGACATAAGTAGTTAATGTAGGACTACTGGTAGTATCTCTAGTAAGACTTTGTTGTTGTATTGTCCATAAAGTATTTGTTGGTACTGACATGGATTTGTAAACTGGTATGCTTCATTTTACTTGTTTTTTTTCCTCATATGATCGCATTAATTTACTCCATGGCATGACTTTGGTGATGTTTTTACAAAAGAAGATATAAATAAGAACATTAATAGCAATATACCGATCTTGCTCTGCAAAAGTTCGTGGTGCCATAGTCATTAGGAATAGAACATCCTCGTGCTGCAGCATTCAATCTCTGTGTTATAATTATTATAAATCTCTGCTCTTTGCAGTTCATTTGTTGCTGTTTCAAGAAATTTCATCAAAAAGATGTTTGTTTTTGTTAAAAGAAACATGCATGATGCCCTGTTTGGAACTGGAATTAGCTATGTTCTTATTGTTAGTTGATGCTTTCTGTAGTACTTTTTGATACCATAGGATAAATCGCTCCAATCTATATCCCTGGGATTTTTTTTTCCTTCTCGTAAATCTGGAGATTATACTTCAATCGATGTTAAAGGAACAAATTGGCATTGTATATCTTGCCCTAATAATTTAACATGAAACAAACAAGAGGAATGCTTATACCTTTATATAAAGGTATGTCAAAAAAGTAAACTCACAAACTAACGTGGCTTTACGTGGTATGTCAGATTATAAAGTTATTTTTATTGTAAAGTAGATCTAATGTATCACATAAAGCTATGTCAATTTGTAAATTTCCTTTTATGAAATCGTTTTGTGACTATAACACTTCTCTAATTCAAATATTTTAAATTAGGACATAAATACAAATTACATTTGGGCTTTAGATGACTTGCATTTGTCATTATTTTGACTTGCAACTAGGCCCCGTTTGGTTACCCAATAGAATGAGATGAAATATTTTAAATAGTAATGAAAATTTTGAATTAAGATGAGATGAAATAGTTTGTAAAAAAAAAATATCTGTTTAGATAGTGAGATAATATGATATAGTTTTTAATTTTTAGGATTTAAAAAAAGTGTGGGTCCTACTGTTTTATAGATAGTCAAATTGTGCACTGCTCACGAACTGTTTATGTCAATTTTTATTGTTCATGCACTATTCACTGTTCATTACTGTTTATTTAAATGGATGTTTTTAAAATTTAGAGATAAAATAGTGTATTTGGATAAGGAAAATTATTGTACAGTATAGATGAGATGTATTGGCTTACCAAACTTGGCCTAAATAAGCCCTTATGAGTTACCATTCCAACACACAATATTATGGGTCACTTCAAACTACCTTTTTTTGACCCATTACTGTGGTTCAATAAATTTTCATCAAGCCTCATAACTTTTAAAGTTGGATTAGGCCTTCTTTCTGGAGAGTTCAACACCATTAATATTTGATCCTCTTATCCTTTTCATGCTATGCTTCAACATGATTTCTATGGCCACCCAATAAAACTTTTAACCACATTCAAGGTTTATATCTTAGTTGATATTACAATTGAAATCTCTTCGTCTCATTTATAAAACTGAGTTTCACTTGATAATTAAGAAACCAAAGTAAAACTTGATATTCATATATATATATATATATAAATACCTCTGTCATGACTCAACTCAATCCTGACCAAGATTCCTAATATTTCCATCAAGATTCATGTCGCACTTCAGTTCACCTATATCACATGATTTTGTTATGTCTTACACCACCACATAGGCTAGCAATTCAGGCCGCCCGCCCAAGAACAACTTAAAAAAAAAAAAAAATCCTAAAAATCATTTATAATCTAACTATACCTAATAACAAAACAATGGTGATTAGAAAATCATGTAATATTTCACCTAGTAAGCATGAATTAATCGGCCGGACATTACAATTTCCGGCCGATTCATTTTAAGTTTTACCAATTTAGCATTGTTCAAAGTCATTTTGGTCGATTTAGCCATAGCTTGATTTCACAAATCTTTGAAACCCATCTCATATCTTCTCAACATTCAAATATTATTCAAACATAAATATTTTTCAATTTTCAATTTTCAACTTTTTCATCTAACCATTACCTATTACAATTTTTTCAAATTTCCAAACAAAACACAAAAAAACAATTCAAAATTTTTAAATCTCAAAAGAAAATTAATATTAAAAAATTATATTCTAATATTCTTCTAACTTTATAATTTTTTTATTCAATTTTTTCTCTAATTTCCCAAAACTCCATAAAATATCTTGACTCATGCCTCGTTTGTTTACACAGATGATATGAGAAATTTGTGAATAGTAATAAAAAAATTTGTGAATAATAGTGAAATAGTTTGGATTAAGAATTTTATAGAGTTTAAAAAAAAGAGAGAAAAACTAATTTCCATCGATTTAGTCTGATTTTATCCATCCACTTGGTTGTTCTTGATCAATTTGTTTCTATTGGGGTTCCCTCCATTTTTGATTAGCTTCATATGTCAATACAAGCTTAATTTAATCGGATTATTTATATAAGAAAAATGCTACTCTCACCAATCAACTTACTGTTCCATGTTATAGCTTGAATTATTTTATTTTATAATTTTTTTTAACTTCATGATTAAGAAAGTATTTTTTAATAATATTATGATTTTTAAAAAAAATATTTAAAAATATATGTAAAAAAAAAAAAAAACTTAATTAGAACGCTCCCGCCATGGGAGCTGTGGGCGTAGACACTAGACCCACCCATTCACGTAATAACTAGCAGTACTCGGATTAATTGCACAACCTTATCTGCAGACCACTGTCAGAATAATATATGTATTCTTACTCCCACCCCCCAACCACAAAAAACTTATGCAAATTGCAATAATATGGCTCTTTCTACATATATATCTTGAGCCCTTCAACCGAAGGAACTATTTCATTTCCCTCATCCTCATCCATATATATGTATATCATTGTGTCCTATTACTGGTACGTAGTAATTACAATAATAGTATACATAGTACAAACGTCCTGACATTAATATTTGATCTTATATATGAAATATAAAAACAAACAAACAAAGAAAAAATCAGAAACAGCAACTTCAAATTAAGGTCGATCATTGATCACGTACGGTGTTGATTCTCATTCATTGAATCCCTCCCCATTATTATTTATGATTCACGCAAGCCGCTGTAACGTGTACAGACATGGGCTACCTTTACCATGGGTTATATATATATATATATATATAGAGAGAGAGAGAGAGAGAGAGAGAGAGAGAGAGAGAGATGTATCGGTACTCATCGATCCCATCGATCCCATTAATTTTACCGTTTTATACTTCAAATTAAATCTTGAAAATGGGATCAAAATGTCATAAATGATCATCCTAACCCAAATACAGCATACCCTAATTCCTGGAAAGCCAAAGTTTTGCCTAGAAAATCATGCATGTGGCCGGGAGCCACCAAAAAAAAAGAAGAAAAAGAAGGCAGATATGCATCTTTTCCTTAGAAAATTAGGATAAATTACAGCCAAACATAAGAAGATCATATGAAAAAATAAAGTAGAAATAATAAGATTATAAACTTTCTTTACTCTCTCTCTCTCGCTCCCTAAGGATTGAATCCTCACCCAGAAGTACTACTACTAGTTCTACTACTGAGTGAGAGATGAGGCATTGCCGGTAGAAACAGAAGAGGAGGATGAAGAGTTTTTGTGGTTGTGCATCCACACTTTGAACACCTGCCTACTCACCCCAACACTTCTGCAGAACTTCTCAATCTCTTCGTCTAGATCCTTTCTCTGTAGCTTCCATCCCAGTTTCTCTGCAAAAGCCAGCATCTTCTCCTTCTGATCCTGTGTAAACTTTGTCCTGAACCTCTTCTTGCTGAAGCTGCTTCTCTCTGCAGCCTCCCCCGTCTCCACCATCGCCATGACCCCCTGCCGTCCACCACCACCGCCACTGTACTCCATGAGATCGGTTGTGGTCGTCTCGGTGTCTCGGCCGCGGCTGCTGTAGCTCAGTCCTGATGATCTCCCATGGTGGGTCGCTATGTACGTGACCTTGCGGTGGAAGTTGCGATGGCAGCCACATGCTGCGCATTGGAGGCTACCCGGAGAGGTGTCATCGAGTGTAAACTCTCCACAGCCGTCTGTGGCGTAGCTTCCGAGGCTGGCTGCATGGTTTCTCAGACACTCTCTGTATAGATCATTTGTGCTGTGATCTGCCTCCGCCATCTCTCTCTCTCTCTCTCTCTCTCTCTCTCTCTCTTCCTTGGTGTATAGATATTAGATAGGATATATGAAACTGCCCACGCTTGTCGTAATTCATAGCTTTTTATCTACTTGTGCTGTGTAGCATCATGGCTTTCATTGCTACTTTTCACCCACCCAAGTAATTGGAGTCCTTTTACAGACAGTATATATTGCAACTAAATGGAGTAATTTTGATACATTCTTCACATTAATAAATAGCATAGTCCATGAACTTCAATTAATCTTAATTTTGATTTTTTTTTTTAGTTCTATTACATACAAGTCGATGCTTTAATATACTATTTCTTCTGAGATTAAACATTATAGTTATAAAAAAATCAAAACATCAATTTTTTTGCTAGTTAATATGGAATAGTACTTTTGTGTCAATATATAACATGTTGTGTGTATCAATAAGAAGACTTATAAATTAATTTTTTTTCCCCTTAGCAGAGCTGACATCGATCAGATTAATCATATATCACTACAAGAAAAATGAAAATAGATATTTGTGATGAATTATTCGTAATGAGAATGATTATTTACGATGAAAACAAACTCATTTAGTAAGAAATAGTTATTTTCACAGGAAATAGCTGGCCACACATTCTTTTTCTTTCACATTTGGCGGAAAAACTTAGTTTTAGGTTCCCCTTTTAGTCATCTATTTACTATTTTAACAACATTATCTTGGACTAGTAAGTAATGATAACAAACTAAGATCATGCTTAAAAGAAACACATTATTTAAGCAATATGACCTTTTTAGCTAAATAAAATTGTTTTCTTTAGATAAGGTGGCCTTTTGAAAGGTATCCCCAAGAAGTGGTAAACATGATTAATTTAACAAGAACTTTAATTTTTTATATGAACAAATTTTGAGAAAATGGTTGACTTTGAAATCAAAGTTCTCCCTAGCTAGCTAGCTAACCTTATTGTGGTAATGGCCTTGATCCATCGACCTTGGGAACGATAAGTACTTGATCTTATTCTTTATATGACGTATATATACACATACGCAATAGATGAGAAGTGCTAAATTTACAAATTGGTATGACTTTATATAATGCAATAAAAGTAATTAACTTTATAATTTAACGTACTACATTAAACTATGTCAGTATATGTGTTTACTTTTATAAAATCTTTTTATTATTAAAGTATTTCTCATGATAGATGATACAAGAAATAAATAAAGAAATGAATCTCATCTTTGTCAAGCAAAGGCTAGTCAATGAAATTTGTAGCCAAATCCCTATATATAGCATCCCATCACATGGCATATATTTTATATATTTTGGAGGAGATCGAAAATGCATGAGCTTTTATTTTTATTTTTTTATTATTTTTATGAAGGGAATATATATATAGACTATAGTTGGACAGTCTCTTGGGTTCATGAACCCTAGCTACAAGTCAATATTATCATAAATTAAATACATTTTATTATAAGACATGAAGGAGTGTTGTGTCCCAAACCCTAGCTAGCTAGCATGCACTATCGTACGTTATATATTAACAAAAAAACATTGGTTTCCATTGTCAAACAAATAAAACTATCAGCAAAGCTTCAGTGGGCCCCTGAAGGGTATGGGTTTTTGCCAATAATTCACGTCGGGATGCTGAGAAAACAAAAACATAAAGTCGTCGGGAATTTCATTATTTATCACATACGGCCACTCGATGATCATCATCTCCCTGGCCTGTTTTATTATTTCTTTTGATATTTACATATAAAAATGATATTTACATATAAAGTTTAATATTGTAGGTAAGTCTCGTGTATTTTAAAAAAAAAAAATAATAAAATCTGAAATTCATATAAAAATAATTTTTTTAATAGTTAATCTTTTTTTTTTTTAAATGAGTGTGTGAGACTTACACAGTTTTAAATTGTATCTAACAAGCATTACTCTAATTTTATGCTTTACTAAGTTTTTGTTTTGCATTTTGCCTAAGAAATTCTATGCTTAAATCACAAGTACTACATAAATATACACATATTTACTGATAATTACATTATACTTGGGACAAAACATCTGTGTCTTACTGTCATGGTACCCTACCATGCATATATCGTTTTGCATGTAATATATGTAGTAGTGATGAGTACCATTAGATCTACTTGCACGAAGGTTCCTCTTTAATTAACAAAAAAAAAAGGAAAAAAAATATACATATTAATTTCCTTCTTATTAATGCTAGATACAGTATTCTTAGGGTGTATAAGTTCTGCACGGTATATATTCTTTTTAAAAAAGAATTATGAGGTCTACCATTAAAAAACTAATTTTTTTTATGTAAATATCATATTTATGATCTATTTTTTTCAAAAGAGTGCGTGAAACTTTCATGGTATCCTAAGATTGTAAATATATATATGATTTCTTAAATTATAAATAGTGCTCTCATTTTACTCTAACCGTTGATAGAGAGAGGAAAAAGAAAAAGAAAAAGAAAGTGATACGAGAACCCATGGATTTGGCACGACCTTGATAATTGATTCGTAAGAAATTGTACATTGTAATTTTTTAATGATTTGAGTAATTACTCATGAAGTACAAAATATAAATTAATACCATATAATCAAGTATGGGTTTGGTTGGTAGGTGTTCTCAAGAAGTGTTTTTATGCCATAACATGATCATGAGAAGTGTCTTGGAATGTTTTATATTGTAGCATAGAGTTAAAGGGTATTTGATTACCCTCACCATGGGCATTAGCTAGGGGTCTCCACTTCATGAACGTGGTGAGTGCGGCGAGGGAGATCTCCGCCCTCGTCTCTATTCGCCATGTGGGAGAGATCATACGATTGTCTAGTAAAATCTTTTTTGTCTTTGGTGGATGATATCTAAGTTTAAGGACTCGTTTGGGAACACAATTGTTTATGTATCATATATTTTCAAATATTTCATTTTCAAATATCACTCAAATATAAAAGACATATTTTTCAATTTTAAATATTCAACCTTTTTATCTAATCTCTACTTAGGACTCGTTTGGTTATACAGATGAAATGATATAAGAAATCTGTGAATAATAGTAAGATAATTTGTGAATAGTAGTGAAATGGTTTGAGTTAAGATTTTTATGGAGTTTTGAAAAATGAGTGAGAAAAAACTAAATAAAAAATATAAAGTTAAAAAGTTTTTGAATTTAATTTTTTAATATTATTTTTGTTTTAAAATTTGAAAAAGTTACATTTTTTTTAATGTTTTGTTTGAAAGTTTGGAAAACTTATAATGATTAAATAAAAAAATTGAAAAGTTGAAAATTGATATTGAAAAATATTTGTATTTGAATGGTATATGGATGTTGAGATGAGATGAAAGGATTTCAAAGGTTTGTGAAACCAAATCAAGCCTTAATCATTACAATTTACAACTTTTTCAAACTTCCAAACAAATACAAAAATAATTCAAATTTTTTAAATTTCAAAATAAAAATTACTCTAAAAAATTATATTTTAACCCTATTTTAATTTTATAATATTTTTATTCAACTTTTTCTATCTGCTTTCTCAAAATTCAATAAAGCATATTACCTCTAACTATTTCACTACTATTCACAAACTATTTCATTACTATTTACAAATATTATAAGGTATTCTTAGGCCTCGTTTCGATATTGAAAGTGTTTCATCTCATTTTATTTCATCATTATAACTTTTTTAAATTTTTACACAAAATATAATATATAATTCAACTTTTTCAAATCTAAAAACAATAATAATATTAAAAAATATTATTATAACAATATTTTATTTAACTTTCATTTCAATTCATCTCATTTCAACTCAATATCCAAACACCACCTTACTATCCAAACGAGCCCTAATATAGTGGTTGTTTGGAAATAAGTTTCATCTTATCCAATCTCATGATCTCATCTCATCTTATTTTCTTTCTAAACATATATCACTTAAATACAAACACTTTTTAATTTCAAATATTCAAGTTTTTCATTTAATCATTACAATTTTCTCAAACTTTCAAACAAAACATAGAAAACCACTCAACCTTTTCAAATACAAAAATAAAAAATAAAAATAAAAAAATTATATTCTAACAATATTTTAACTTTATAATATTTTTATTCAACATTTTCTCTCATTTCTCAAAATTTAATAAAACATTATAACTAAAACTATTTTATTATTATTCATAAACTATTTTACTATTATTCACAGATTTCTTATTTTAACTGATCATTCTCCAAAGATGCATTAAAACTAAACTAATCAATGAGGAGATGGGAAGGGATATTCAATTATTGTAATTTAGTTGACTACAACTAGGCAAGGAAGGCAGAATTATGGTAACAAAAGGGGTCGAGCTGGATGGGGTTGATGGGTCTGGAGTACTGAAACTGAGTGGCGCAAATTTGCAGGGAAAGAGAGCAAAAGCTTTCCTGGTAATGTTTCAGCAACCCTTGATCATGTGTCCGAATAATGATAATAAGTAATAATAATGTTGTTGGCTCTTAGAAGTATTGCTTTTGTTTCCTTTTCTTCCCACTTTCAGTGTCTTGTCATTTTTAACATGCGACATTATATATGTACAGTAGAAGCCTGCAAAGGGATAACAGTGACACAAGCTGATTGAGTTAAGGCTGCAAACTCTGGCTCCGGTTGATATTATTGGGGCTGGCATCTCCTAATTACAAGGGCAACAAGACATTCCAAGCTTTAAAAAATATTATAATTTATTTTTAAAAAACAGAAAAATGAGTTTTATAATTAACTTGACAGGGGTGTAAGCGGACTGGCCCGAAAAATTGACTGGACCAAATAATTCGGTCTAGATGAGATCGGATTGAAATTTGGACCAGTCAGTCTCAATTTAATAAATTATATATCAAAATTATTCGAGCTGATTTTGGGGTCTATAAATTTTGAATTTGACCGGATTGAATGGACCAAACTTCTATATATTTTTTAAAAATATTTTTAATAATTTAATATATTATTTTCATATAGTAATTATATAAATTAATGATGTAATTTTTATCTAATTTATTATCATTGACCATAGAAAATCTTTTTTTTAATGAGTTAGTTACATAATTTACATTAATAATTCACTTAATTTTAATTTAGTAATTGAAATAAATTTTTTTATTAATTTATTTGAAAAAAAAGAAGAGAAAAATTTTAAAAAAATAATTGAGTCAGACCGAACAGACCGACTAGACCATAGCGGTCCGGTCCAGTCCCTATAGATGTTCGGTCTGATCCAGTTTAGGGAAAGTAATGCATTGAAAATTTTGATCCATCACCCGGACCAGACCAGACCGATTTACACCTCTAGATAACCGTAATTATATAAATATAATCTCATAAATTTATATAATTTTTTTATAATTAAAATATTTCTCTTAGAAACTTACAAGTATAAGATAGAAGAAAAGGAAGGGAAGGTAATGAACCTGTTTATTTATTTACAATCATAAAACTTAATTAATTACCAAGTTCCTGAATCGATCATGGTAAACAGTAGTCTGCCATAATGGGTATCAAGTGGTATAAAATTACCAAGTGGTCAAGTGGTATCAAAGCCTTAACAAGTGGATGCCTTTTTTGATCATTAAAAAGATTTGGAGTTATCTACTACACAAAGTTTTGATTAGGAACCTAATAAAACACCTATTTAAGGAAATAAAACTTTGTGTCCCAGATAACTCCAAATCTTTTTAATGATCAAAAAAGGCATCCACTTGTTAAGGATCTGATACCACTTGATCATATTGCATGAAAGGTACTTATCAAAAGAAAAAATAAAAAAAAAAAGATATTGCACGAAAGAGACCAAAAGGCCTTTGCATCATTAAACCCTATTATCAATCAAGATATTGATGAAATTAAGTCATAAATAATCCGAAATAGGATCTATTTCAAACTATTCTCGATCTAATGTATCGATGTATTATTATACATGATCAATTATTGAATTTGTCTATTCTAAGAAGTAAGAAGTGATTTAAGAGTTGATGGATAATGTCACCTCATCGTAGTATGATTAGAGGAAAAAGAAGTGTAGTATATATATATATATATATATATATATAACTCAATAAATTATTTGGCTAAGAAGTCTTACAATAACTAAAATCAATGGAATAAAGTCCTACTCTAAAAAATTTCGAGAGCTTTTTTAAGAGAATTAATTATGAAAGAATTGTAAAAAAGCCCATGTCAAAATCGTCTAACTGAAAAATGATCCTTTATTTATAAAGGGATAAGATTTCAATTCCATCCTTGAAATGATTGACCTTCACATGGAGAGGGCTAGCTATATATTAAACGTATAAAAAAGTCATGTTATACGTTATGCTCACATTTTATTTTTATCTCATTAGGTAAGATGTAGCACATTTATTATCATCGGATGATAAATAATCATCTAATAAAATATCATTCAATGATGATAAATGTGTCGCATCTTACATACTGAGATAGCCGGTAATGTGGTGCATAAATTTTTTTCGTATAAAATATTGTTAACTTTTGGGATATAAAAGATCAAGAAGATTTTAAAATAGTCAAGAGAAAAATTGGGAAATTGTAATCTAATTTTTCTACTTAAAAGTACAAAGAGTTTTGTACATATTTGTACATATTAATTGTAAAAATAATATGATGAAAACTATTTCAATACTCCCTCTCAAAATGGAGTGTAGATGTTAAGAACACCCATCTTGAAAAAAAGATCATGAAACAACCGATAACCAAGAGGCTTGGTAAACAAGTCTGCCAACTAGTTTGAAGAAGAAACATTTAAGTGTTTTAATAACTCTAGCCTGTAACTTTACTCTAATAATATGGCAATCAATTTCAATATGTTTTGTTATCTCATGAAACAACAAATTAACTGCAATATCAAGGGCAGCTTGATTATCACATAACATCAAAGCGGGTTTGGAATGAACAATAGTCAAATCATGAAGCAAAGAAAGAAGCCAAGTGATTTCACAGCAAGTTGAAGCCATAGCTCTATACTTAGCTGAACTCCTAGAAACAGTGGTTTGTTTATTTGATTTCTGTGAAATAAGAGCATCACCAAGGAAGATGCAATAGCCAGTGACAGAATGATAAATGTTGACACAACCAGCCCAATCAGTATCTCAAAAAGCCTTAAGATGAAAACTAGAAGAAGCTGGGAATAAAAGTCCCTAAGCTGGATGAGCTTTAAGATATTGTAAAACATGATGGGCAGCAAGCAGACGAGATTGAAAAGGTTTATCCATGAATTGACTAAGTGTATGCACTAAGAAGACAAGGTCAGGTCTTGTAATTGTAAGATACAAGAGTCATCCAACTAATCGTCGATAATAAATAGGATCACTGAGCAAGCTGTTAGCTGACTTGGATAATTTCATATTCTGATCCATGAGAAGAGATGAAGGTTTGGTAGCAAGTAATTCTGA
This sequence comes from Carya cathayensis, assembly GCA_011037825.1. Classification (NCBI taxonomy): domain Eukaryota; kingdom Viridiplantae; phylum Streptophyta; class Magnoliopsida; order Fagales; family Juglandaceae; genus Carya; species Carya cathayensis. The sequence continues at coordinate 571,035 of QGSO01000527.1, forward strand.
ATCTTCAAGGATATCAAGGGCATATATCTCTGACACAAAGATATGTCTTTAGAGGAATGAGCCACTTCAAGGCCTAAAAAATACTTCAAGTCATTGAGGTCCTTGATCTTGAACTTATCATTGAGATAAGTTTTGAGTTCAACAATAGAGGCAACATCATTGATAGCAATGATAATATCATCAACATACACAAGTAGAGCAACAAAAATGGAACCACTATGATGAGTGAACAAAGAATAATCTGACATGGACTACACAAAACCAAGAGCCAAGATAGTAGAAGAGAACTTGGCAAACCATTGCCGTGATGCTTGCTTTAAGCCATATAGGGATATATTTAACTTGCAAACAAGATTCTCCCCATTTTTTAGCAAAACCATGAGGAATAGACATGTAAACCTCTTCCTCCAAATCACCATGCAAAAAAGTATTATTCATGTCAAGTTAATGAAGAAACAAGCCTTTAGTTGCAGCTATGGATAGAAGGCATCTAACAGTTACCAGCTTAACGACTGGAGAAAATGTCTCTAATTAATCTAGGCCCTTTTGTTGTGTGTAACCTTTAGCAACCAGCTTAGCTTTATGCCTTTCAATGGTACCATCAGACTTGTACTTAATTTTATACACCCATTTGCATGTGATGTTTACCAGCAAGTAAAGAGATTAAAGTCCAAGTATTGTTATCTTCTAAAGTTTTAATTTCAGCTACCATTGCATCACACCAAGCTAGAGATTTAAGTTGGGTTTGGGTGTTGAGAAGTGTTGAGGTATGTTATGAATAGTAGTAAAAAAGTAGGTAAAAAGTAATAATAGAATATTAAATAATAGTAAAAAGTAATTAATAGTAGTAAAAAGTAATAATAATATAATAAATAGTAGTGGTGTATAATGAATTTCATTAATGGCTTGATGAAAATATTTGGATTCTATATTAGTAGATATGGTGGCAAAGAAAACTCGATGAATAGGAGACAAAAGATTATATGCTAAAACAGAAGAGAGAGGAAACGAAATACCTAATGAAGAATAATGCAAGGACAAAGAACTTGTTATCTGAGAATCAAAAGAGGGAACAAACTATGAATTGGTTTGAAAAGTCTGTAAAAGATTACAATGATAGTCCTATAAATATGTAGGTTGTTTTCGAAGTCTAACAGATCTGCGGATAGTATCATTAGATGAAGAAGGAGTTGCAAAATTAGGAATAGCCACAAAATCAGATGAGGAAAGAATAGAAGACTCAAAATTAGGGACATAAATATCAGATAGAACAAGAGGAATCACAAGTGATGAATCTGGAGTTTGAAAGGGTAAATGTAGAGATGAATCATGATAAGGAAAAACACTTTTATGAAAAATGACATCCCTAGAAATGAAGATAGTTCCATAATCAAGATCAAAGACTTTATATCCCTTGATTTTATAAGGATAACTCAAGAATATACATTTTCGAGCACGAGGATCAAATTCAGATTGATTATGGGATAATGTGGAAGAATAACAAAGACAACCAAGTACCCTTAAAGGTGAGTAATTTAGTTTGATAGAAAAAAGAACTTCATAAAGCATTTTTCCATGAAGGAAGGGTGTTGGTGTTCTTATATTAATGAGATAAGCTGTAGTAAGAACACACTTACCCTAGAAGATAGAGGCAAACAAGCGTGAAACCTAAGAGCTCTAGCCACATTAAGAAGATGTTGGTGTTTACGTTCCACAATACTATTTTGTTGCAGAGTTTGGACATAAGATCAATGATGAATAACACCATTTAAGGCATTGAGTTTACTGTAATAAATACTCACCGAGGATTGATCTTGTGTAAGTGAAGCAACCGCTTTCTGTAATTGATATATCCTGGGACCATTGCACTGAGCAAACCGTTCTTTAAGATCTTTCTAGATTTCTAACATAGTATTGATGTATATAACACTTCTTGCTATCTCTTTGGATACAAAATTTAAGATCCAAGAAATCACCATATTGTTGCATCGGATCCACAGATTATACAACAAATCAGATGGAGATGGTTTGCAAAGAGAACTGTCAATGAAAATAGTCTTGTTCTTTGCACTCAGAGCTATGTACATTGAACGTCTCCAAGTGTGTAATTGTCTCCTACTAGGGCTTGAGAAACGAGCAAAACTCCTGGACTATCTCCATTGTGAAAATAATAATTAGAACTTGAGAAATCTTTAATAGAAGGAGAAGAAGAAGTAGATGACGCCATGGCAGAGCTTAATACTCTAATACCATGTCACAAATCTAAGCTCAAGAAGAACAGAGGATGAAGATAACGTAGAGCAAGAGTAAAAGATCAAGAAGATTCCATAATAGTCAAGAGAAAAATTGGAAAATTGTAATATGATTTGTCTACCTAATACAAAGAGTTCTGTACATATTTATATGAGTGACTTCTATCTCATCATTATAACTAAGCTTCCCACTTAGCATAACAAACTTAATTGCAAAAATAATCTAATGAAAACTAGTTTAATAAAAGTATTTATTACCAAAGGTTGTAACAAAACTTCCCTTTTATCTTTTCTTTGTATAAGCTCATATGAATGGTACATTTTTACAAACTATATATAATTGTTTGAGTACATCCTTCTTAGATAGAAAACTCTTATTTCTGTTTAAATTTTAGATTTTTTAAAGGGAGGGATAGACATATAAAATGAATTTTAAAAGACTTATCAAATAGGCTTCTTACCATTTTATCCAATCGCAAAAGCTACGTAAAATGAGTTTGAGAATCCTTCTTTTCATCCAATCTCTTCTGCCATGAGGTAGGTAGTTCCAACACATACTTCCCTACCAAAGGCCATGAATGAAGATGTCCCTCACCTTCTCCATTTAGATTAGGGGTGGGAGCCGAATACCCACACCTAGTCTGCTCGGGCCACTTTTGAGGCAAGCGGGATAGTCCGCTCGTATCTGACTGGTGAATAGGTGAGCTCCAGCCCCCTTGAAAAACAAAGGGTGTGTGTTGAATGCAGCGCTACTCCCGCCTAGGTCTTACCTGCGTGCCGGGATTTATATATATAGTACGTATATTTGAACAAAATTAATGAAACGATGTCGTTTCAAATTTTGCTTTGTTTTAGGTTAAAACAAAAACGTTTCCCACTCTCAATGTTTTGTTTTAGGCTAAAATAAAAACATTACCCCCATCCCCCACGCACACACTTCTTTCTTTCCTCTCTCTCTTTGCCTCATCCTCTCTGGTCACTCGGTTTCTCGCTGCTCAACCTCTCGCCGTAGCTACAACTTGGTCTCTCAAATCTAAATTTTAGACTTAGGAAAACACACTCTATTATAGTTATAGTAGCATTTCTTATGATGGATACTATTGAAGTTCTCAAATAATTCTCTCACTAGATAGTGAAACCAAACCATCTATAGAGTAACTCATTTCTTAGCCAACATTACAATCGATCCATTAATAATAATAATAATAATAGGAGATCGTGACCATTGTGTGGTCCCAATTTCCCATCTTTATATGTCCCATTTTAATGTTTTTTAGTTGCTTATCGGTTGTTTTTATTCCTTGGGGTAGTTGTACGTAAGGCTCCACACCCCTCACCTTGGTGCACCTTATCTTCCCTAAAATACTATTTAAAAAATAAAAAATATCATGTGAGATAATCCCCGGACTCCACATATGCAAACTTATCTACAGTACTCGATCGATCTTCTTGTCGGGTATCCTAAACAGAACAGGCAGTGTGCTATGTATTGTTTCCACATTTGAGTAGGGGGAATTAGCCTCCAATTGTCCCCCCCCCCCCCTCCTCTCTCTCTCTCTCTATATATATATACATATATATATATATATTACCCGAGTCACGGGAGAGACGGAGAGACAGACAATTTTACCAAAAGCTTAATTGACTACCATAAAAACCTTCGAGGGCTTGTACTTAGAATTACTCATCTCTTAAAATTAATATTCTTTTATTTTTTTGAAAAAGGAGGAAATGACTTCATCCTCTAAAAGAGAAGTATTTTAACCACAAAGCTAGATTACACAAAAATAAGTTCATAAATTAACGTAGATTGATATAGAGTAATTCATATATTCGTTCAAGTCGAGGCAAAATAACTGTGGGATGTTGGTACACTACAAGAAAATAGTTGTGAATAGTATTTTCGTTACAATAAATTGATTACAAAAACCGGTAATAAAATTGTTCTCAAATATTCTTAAACTATTTTACTATTATTCACACACTATTTACTACTATTTTATTACTATTCAAAAATATGATGAGATATACTTAACAGCCAAACACAACCAGCTTAAGCTCTCGAATCACACGATGGAGTTAATACTTCAACTGAAACAAAGAGCATCTTTTGACTTCTGAGTAAAGCTTACTAGAAGGAACATTACTGGTTTCGCTCCAACTCAATCAGTTGCATGAAGACAGCAAGGCCTCTTACTAGGAAATCATGTTATATAAAGTATAAGGTAGCTAGGTTATAGTACCTAGTGGCTAGTGTTACGTACGTACAATATTGGTGCCGGCCCACAGGAAACAAGGAGCATAAGAAAATTGTTGACTACAGAAACATATGCTTGGAGTCTTCTTCTTCTTCTTCTTCTTCAGTTCTTAAAAATTTACTTTTTTTAATTCTAATAAACCATTTATGCATCTATGTTAGAATGGAAGAAGAAAGGGTAAGAAGTTTGAAAAACTCGATAAAAGCAAAAACAATGGATCATGATCAGATTAATATTACAAGACGTAGTACCGTATTCATGTATTCTCTATATTCCATGTGATTTTGTAAAGAGGTAACCGAGCTATCTCATCATGATCATGAGATGCAATGGATTGAATGAAGCAAGCTGCAGTGAGTAGCCCCTGAAGATCGAAGATGATGATCATGATCATGTACAAATTAGAGGTGTCTTGCATGTACTTCTTTGAGCTTGCTGCAATTAACGACTTCAATCTATTGTATCTTTTAGAGCGATTTCGCAATCTTGTTTCCAAACTAAATCAAGTTGGTCTCTCGCACTCTACCTACTTAAGTTTGAGGGACTGCAATTAGCTAGCTTACATGTACAACAATTCCGCGCGCACTGTTAATTAAATATGTATTTTTAGGATCTCTGGATCATATATATATTGTTGTGAAACGTGCGGTAATTGCTGATAAATTGTACGGAATGATCAAAAGAAGGAAAAAAATAGAAATTGACACAAAAATTTATGGTGATTTGGCGATATATGTGCTTACATCCACAGAGAGTGAGTGGCGCAAAATTCACTATCAGTCAATTAGGATTACATAATGTATATCTAAACTAACCCTAGATGTACGGACGTATTTAAAAAAATTATAAAAATAGCCCTCATGTCTACGTCCTTTCAATGTATGAGCCATATACTTCATAGTTTCATTAACCAAACAGAAAAAGACTCTCTGTCTCTCTCTCTCTGCGCAGGTTGAGCAAGATCAGTTGGTCAAACCCTTGATTATCAATCATGATGTTGTTCTAGTGACAATAACATCCAGTTCGATCGTTTCCATGCACTGATTCGAGTCATTTGACAATGAAATCACGATAATACGATGGATAGTTTATGGGATTAAAAAAATGTTTTCTTGCATTACTATATATGAAATTTAGACTAAACATGATATTGGATCTGTTTAATCGAGAAAGTTCTAACTGGCTGTCGCTTGCACATCGGATGTGCATTTGGGACATCATGACCATGTCATGACTCCTACCGTAGTACTTGTCAAGAAAATGATATCCAGCTAGGTAGGTAGGTAGGTATAAACTAGTTCATGAACCCAACCAAATCCGAGTATTTTTAATTTTCAGTACATGAGAGAAACCTTGCTAGCTAGCTACTTCGAGTACATCAAAGTGATTTCAACAACTAAAATAATAACATAATTAATAGCTAGCATGAGGTCAAACATGCCAAATGATCATTCGTACTATAGTTTATGCTCTTCTATAATCATATATTAATGGCATTTAATTAGGTGTGATGATCAAGAACGACGTGCTAGCTAGCTTGTGCAAATAATTGCAAGAACGTCCCTCTACAAAAATATTACTTAATCTTATCATCTATATAGATGGCATTCGAAGAGTAAGTCAATATTGATGTACATGAAAGCAAGGGGCTGGGAAAATGGAAAGAAAACTGCATGCAGGGCAGGCTGTTTTGGAGCAGGAATTAAACATGCATGGAGTTTATATATGGAGCTTAATCAGTTTAGCTCCAAAATATGCAGATTTCGGTTTTTAGTTTTAGGTTCTGCAGATAATTGAAAGTGAAAGTACTCACGCAGGGTCTGTGTAGATGAATGGGGTGACACCGACACACAATAACAGTGTGCATCCTGCTGCATGTACATCCTTGAACCTATGCTGACAGTTCCTCCGGAGGTGTGTGAAGAGACATCATAATTGTTTTATTCAACAATTGAGCTTAACCTCAGACAAAGTTAAATTAGAGTGGTTTTATTGTACTGATCTCTGCCTTGTCTCTTTCTTTTTTAGAATTATTAATATTGCAGAACCAGGCTCTTAATTAATTGGATCATGTGTACACGTGCTTTTAGGCATCATGCTGCATGGATTTGTTTCATGCATGCACCTGGAACAACCTCAATAATTTACTTGACTGAAACACTTACAACTTACACAACCAGCCAGCACAGAGATTGAGAAAGAACACTGAAATGTCAGAAGAAACATCTGTTTTTAAACTATATTGTGGGACAGTACTTTGTTGTTGGTGGCCAGGAAACCAGGGAAGCAAGTTCTGCATTTATTTATCTAATCGATCGTGCTTTGAATTAATGACTGGTTCAACATAGTTTGAAGGAGAAAGCTGTCCTTTGCTCATCGGACATTGGCACATATTGCTTGGCTGGAGAATCCACATCAGTCTCTAGACCTGGTTACAGAATCAAACACCAAACTGGCATTTTATAGGATACCTGTCCTCTCCATCTGTTGCATGCATTGCCAAGTAATCATGTGTTCTAGTGATCAGTAGGAAGAACATTGAATTTGTTTTTGCTATAATATATATATATATATGTGTTAAGGTTCATATAATCATGTCATTATTATTATTATTTTGTGGAGATTGCTCGTGATGATGGAACATATTAATGAGTTTACATGCATTGGATATAAGCATTGTGTGCTGGCTGTGTTCATCACGTCTTGCTTAAGGTTTAATCAGCACGGTACGTACTCTTTTTGCATCACTAATTCCCCATGTTCATTGAATGTCATGGTCGGATCTACAAGCTGTGAAATATGGGTCGAAATTTCTTAATTTAGAGCTAACTTAAATAAAGGATAATAGAAATTAATCGAAATTCTTTCAATTAGGAAAGATTCGTCAACGAAATATGAACCACAAACTATATCTTGATATACTTTTAATTTCCCTTCCCTCCACAAAGCCGGGTCCTTGAAAGATTTCTGCTCTTTCCCCGACCCTCATCGGTTTTCAATCGCTTGTTCAAATCACTACATCTAGGGCACTGCATTTTTCTTACTGATCCAGAGATATATTGACAACTAAGGAGTAAGGATCATTTTATTAGAATGGATACACTTGATGATATAGATTATTTGAAAAATAAATGTATTCGCTTGGTAGTGGATCTCTTACAAGATCAATTCCTATTAAATCTATTTTGGTTTAGAAAATATGATTAGAGAACCATATAGACAGAGAAATTAAGCATAAATGAATACCGAGTCCCGACTCCGTACGTACCTTGGACATAATTAAAAGCAAACTGTAATAGGAAATATGGCAAAGAAGTAAAGAGATGAAGGGAGAGAGAGAAGAAGAAGAAGAAGAAGCCAGGGACACAGTCGTGAATAGTTTTAAGAGTCTAAGACCAGGAAACAACACTCTAGAACACCTTACAATGGGATGGGTAGTGTGCAGGGTATCCAGATTGCATGAACATTGACATAATACAAGTGATGGTTATTCAAAATCACAGAACATACCATTTTACATGGTCAAAGAGTAGCTGATTGTGGCGTGGCTGCTTTCTCTTTAAGTCTGACATTTTTGGTGTTGGGAGTTGGGACTATTGGTCTTAAAGATCATGTATATATAGAAGATTATGAATCCTAACCAATTTGACCATTTCACACCAACTCTATCAGAAACAATAGAAGGAAAATTACGATTCTTTAACTGGACATTTCTACCAAGTCAGAAGCAAAATTATGGGAAAACAAATCCTCCAATTGCAACAAGAAAGTCTTTCCCAACTTCCATTCCTAAGATTTTAAACTTTTTTAAGGGAAAAAAAATAAAAGCAGAACCCCATATGGGCCTTTGACTAGTTTCCTTTAAGATTAGAAGAGAGATAAATCAATCTGCCATAAAAACATTTCTGAAGCTAGCTGCTACTCCAGCAAACTCTTGTCATTCTTAAGATTTTCACTTATTTAAGTAATCCCTTCTTATGACCCTTTGAATTATGCGTCATTATTCCTCAACTGGAGAAAACTCGGGCTCAAGTTTTAAGGTGCAAGGGTGCAGAAGCTTTGAGATTTTTTGATGCTCTAGAATTGCATGTTTAGCATACAGCAGAATGCTTGTTGAAATCTTATCTATTTTGTGAGAGATAGCAATGACATATGATCGGTCCATCTCAGCAATGGGACCGTTCAACTTTTATCCACATAACAGCCGCCTTGCTGTCTTCCACTCCCTTTTGAATAATATCAGCTTCAATGGGTAACAGAGAGAATCTATAGCATATACAAATTAGAGTAGACTGAGTTAATTTATCAAAAAAACCTATATCACCCTTAGAGAAGATTGAACTATGCATAACCTTTAGGAACTACTGGCAGCTCATTTGATGACTTCTGCATCCTCAATGATACCGTATTTGACTCTACTTAGTTCACATGCTCAAACTTTCCTTTTCTTCAAGCAATTGAACACAAATATTCACACCAGCAAGCACCAAGCAGCAGCTTGTTTAACCTTTCTGTTTTCTGTTCTTGAATTTCCGGTCACTGCATAGTTCTCGAAACAATAGGTTCAATGGTCACTTACACTTGGTTGCTGTCTACTTGTCTACCACTGGAAACACTAGGCTTAGTCTCTGCTAGCTCTTGAAAATGATTTTTTCCTATGAGAACAGGTTCTAACAGAATCAGGAGATGTAGAGAGTTCAATGGGATCCATATAGACAACGCAAAGAGCCAACACTACCGAATCTATCTTGCATAAAGATAACATCCTTTAGAACCTGTAGTTCAAGCCAGATAAGACAAACCACTTGCAATTTGACCAGCAGGCAAACTTGTCCAAGTAAAATAGGTCACAAGTATTTTAAGGCTCCAGGAATTTGGTAGAATCTCACCTTGCCACAAGTTACCAAATAAGTACACAGGTTGCTTCCACTACCTGAATCATTTTTTCATATTTTTTTTCACAACCCAATCTGAATCAACATTACCAACGAGTAGGCCATAATCTGATTCTCCCTTATAAAGTTACTAAGAATCTCTATTGCAAACCTCTAGCAAAACCGCTCAACTAAGCATAGCCATGCCACTGCCTCATCCGTTAATTTCTCAAGGCAAAACCAAGTACCTGTTAAAACTCATCCATTAAATGGTTAAAGACAAAGCACTAGGTCCAGACAGTTCTGCTATGGGATTCTTTCAATCATGTTAGGAGGTGGTGAAGTAGGATCTAATGAAGGTATTCCAAGAACTTTTTTTGGTTGGACAATTTGAGAAAAGCCTCAACGGCACATTTATTGCAATGATTCCGAAAAAGAGTGGGGCATCTAAGGTTAAGGATTTTCAGCCTATTAGTCTCGCGAACGGGGGCCTATTTCTAAGGTGCTCGCAAATAGCCTAGGGGGGAGGTATTGGGGAAAATCATCACAAAACCCCAAAATGCATTTGTAAGGGGCAGGCAAATTCTGGACTCGGTTCTCATTGCCAATGAATGCATAGATGGTAGACTAAAATCTTCCAACACAAGTATCCTAAGCAAGATGGATATGGAGAATGCATACGATTATGTTAATTGGAATTTTCTACTCTACCTACTTGGGAGGTGTGGTTTTGGGGAGAGAAGGTGTTCGTGGATCAAATGGTGCATTTCAAAGGCAAAATTTTTAGTTTTGGTAAATGGAAGTCCAATTGGTTTCTTCAGAAGCTCCCAAGGCCTAAGACAAGGAGATTTGTTGTCCCCCACTTCTCTTCATTGTGGTTTTCTTTTTTTTTTTTCTTTTTTTTGGTGTGTGTAATGTTGGGGAATCTCTCCAAGGCAAGGCCCTTCCGACCCACCCCGACAGAGTAAACCCCTGTCCCATGCACCGCACTCTCGAAAGTTTTTCTTCATGGAACTAGTTAAATCGCTGGCTTTTCACCAGGGAGTATGGCCCCAAAGGATTGTTTGCACCCATGAGGTGTTGAACTTTGGACCTTGAAGGGAGTGATATCCCAAGACCAAGGCCTGTGCCTAGATTCTCGCTTGGTGACCCCAATAAGAGTACTCTTACCATTTCTCATTTATTGTTTGCAAATGACACTAATATTTTGTGAGGCAGACCAAAACCAAGTTCGGGTATTGAGGGCACTTCTATTCTGTTTTGAAGCTGCATCTAGTTTGAAAGTGAACTTTGACAAGTCAGAGCTGGTGCCAGTTGACAATGTTTGTAACATCCATTACCTAGCTAACACTCTTGGATGTAAGGTTTCCTCTCTTCCTATGCATTACCTTGGTCTCCCATTGGAGGTTGCCTCAAGGGCCAAATCTATCGGGATACAATGATCGAGAAAATAGAATGTAGATTGGCTGGTTGGAAGAGACTGTACTTGTCCAAAGGTGGAAGGATCACCTTAATCAAGAGCACCTTGTCTAATTTACCAACATATTTCCTTTCTCTATTCCTAATTCCAGCAAGCATGACGAACCGAATTGAGAAACTTTATCGGGATTTCTTATGAAGTGGCATGGAGGATATACTCCCCAATCTCATCTACTGTTTTGGGAATAAAAAATCTAGGGAATTTTAATCGGGCCTTACTTGGGAAATGGTTGTGGCGATATAATATGGAACCGGAAGCCCTATTGAAGTTGGTGAGTGTCTGTGTTTTTTTTTTTTTTTTTTTTTTTGGGGGGGGGGGGGGGGGGTAGGTGGAGTTTATCAGGTGGGAATCTGGAAACACATTAGCAAGGGTAGGGGATTTTTACTCCTCACACTAAACTTGTGTTGGGAGATGGCTCTAGAAAAAAATTCTGGAGCGACCGTTGGTGTGGGAATAATGCCTTAAAGGAATCCTTCCATTAAGTTTTCCATGTTACAAGTGAGAAAGAAGCTTCAGTGGCTGATCTAATGGTGATATTAGGAGACCAAGTCCAATGGAACATTAACTTTAATAGGATGGCCCAAGGCTGGAAAGTTGGCAGCTTTATTTTTTAGTCTCTTGTATTCCATGACAACACTGAGCACTCCAGGTGTTGACTCGCTGTGGTGGCAGGTAAAGGCACATTCTCGGTTCGCTCTTTCTATAAGTCTCTCACACAATTGCAAGACATTTAGTTTCCATGGCGAATGATTTGGCGAAACAAGGCACCTCCTAAAGTGGCATTTTTTGCTTGGACAGCATCTCTAAGTAAAATTTTGACGACGAATAATTTACAAAAGCACATAGTGATTATAATAGATTGGTGCTGCATGTGTAAAAATACTAGGGAGACCGTGGATCATCTCTTACTACATTGTGAGCTTGCTAGAGTGCTTTGGGACGATGTTTTTTAAAGACTAGACTTAGCTTGGGTTATGCCCGCCTAAGTGAAAGCGTTGTTGGCCAGCTGGACAACGCTAGGAGGTATCCCAAAAATCAAAGTTGTGTGGAACATGGTTCCTATCTGTATCCTGTGATGTTTGTGGCAAGAGCGAAATGATTGGACGTTCAAATACAAGGAATGCCCAATAGAGGAACTTAGATCTCTTTTTATTAGAACTCTATTTCTATGGCCCTTAGCTATAGATTTTAATGGCCATGATCTTCATGACTTCTTGTATCCTCTGTTTCTTCCTAGATAGGAGCTATCTCTTGTATATTATCTTATTTACTTGGGGCTATGCTTATTATTATCAATACAATCGTTTACTTATAAATAAATAAAAACTAAGACGATAACTTGATATTTAAGAGGGAAAAGCCCTCCTATTTCATATATAACCCACAGTGCAAATGTTCTAACAACATATGAAAATGTGTACTAATCACTTGACCTCAACAAATGCCAACCAAAAACTACCATCAATTTATTTGTGCAAAATAAACATGATAATCTGCCTCTACCTCGACGATGGAAGTGCATGTTGCCAATCTACCAACATTTACGAAACTAGATGAACTATCCTCTCCCAACCCATACAAACAAAACAGCATCCCCTGAGCTAGACTCACAGCTAAATAGACTTGTAGTATACTTGTACTTCTCTTCTTAAGTAAGGAGGGGGTCTGAGTTTGGCCCACCATAAGTGTGATTTTTACTAGAGTCTATGGGTTAATGTGACCAGAGGAATTCTATCATTACAAGAAAATAAAATATCAATAACAAAAGGAAATAGATTCACAGACTAGTATCAAGTAACACATTCCTTTATGCCTGAGAACGTGTCTCATTGCCCTGTATCAGTAATCCTTCAAAGGCATCATAAATGCATCAATGACATCACAACTCTTATCAGTAAAAACTCATTCTAATTCAAAATTTAATCAACAAAATACATTATAACACTGTCAGATTCTCCTAGATTTTATTGTATATAAAAACATACCAAATTGGTTACATAAGTAGCAAATCAAGCAAGCATCTCCCAATGGGTGTGTATCTAGACCAGAAACTAATGTCATGTACCCATCCATAGACATTTACAAATTATTCACAAGATATATCTCGATTTTTATTAAACCAAAAACAGATTCAACAGAACCAATAGCCCTATTATGGTCTACTATGGTGACAGAGTAGTAGTCCTGGATCAGGAAGATTGTCATCAAACTCGATGAATAATGTGACTATTAATTTAATACGCAGTATTACTGACTATCATAGTCTCCTAAATAAAGGTATCACAATTAAAATTTAATGAACAAAAAATAATAATATCATCAGCTTCAATGTAAAGATTAGTGTGAATCATAAGTGGTCAATTATTAAATAGAACCCTTGCAACTTATGATGCATAAAATATCTTCAGAAACAACTGTCTATTGCTAATGGAAAGGTAGAAATCTTTTAGGCAAAAGTCTCGACCAGTCAAATTATGAATGCACAGCAACCATATTACATGAGTAGGAAATAGATAACATCCTGAACATGACATTTTGGTCATGAAGAAAACTTTTGCTGCAAGAATCCAATACATTTAGCATTACATCCTTTTTTCTTAGAATTGAAATTTCCTAAACACAAGAAGGGAGGAGAACAGAATGATGTATCTATAAAACATAAAGCGTGAAATAAGATTCATTGGGAATATGCCTCTGCTAGGAGACGAATACATATATACAAGGGAAACATGCTGAACGTAATTGAAGATCATTATGAAGATCCACTAAGTACATCTACCTGATGGTGACAAACTTGTTTGTACCATGTTTAGCCCAGTAGGTCCTCAAATTGATCGGATTAGTGAAGTTGTAACCTTCTCCTGCAAGTTTCTCTAAAACCTTCTTGAAAGCTCCTATACTCATTTTTCTACCTGCAATCCTAGCTCCACGTCGTTTGGTGCTCATTGGCAAGGGATACATTGACATGGCAGTGGTACAACATGCAGATTGCCACCCACCAGAGCCCCATCGATAACACTGCTGTGGTGTCCCAGTACATGAGCAAACAGGTATGGGAATCCCTGATATGTCCATGTCAACCCCATTAATAGCAATCTCCGTGGTTTTCTTTGTGGCGGTCCCTGCTCGTGGAGCTGAAGTACCACTTCCTGTCTTTGGTGGACGAGGGGCTCTCTTAGTTTTCTTCTCTTTGGGGGATTTCGGGGCTTTGACTGCCCGCCTTTTCTTAATAGGTCCATTTTCCTTCTCAATTCCCGTCTCTTCTGCACTCTCCGTCTTTTCCTCCTTGGGTAAATCAGGTGGTAGAACCATGTCTACATGATGAGCCGAGGATGTCTCTGGCAAACTCCCATAACCAGGGTATCCAGCTGACACATTAATGTATCTCTCTCTCTGATTAATCCAAGCATCCCTCACGAACTCCATGGGGAATCCATAATGCGAAACCCCAAGATCCCTATGCTGAAAAGCTCCATTCCCACTAGCCATGGCCACAGCATTGCGTCCCCCAATTAGTGGTTTTTCGGGTATGGAGGACATGAGCTGAAGACCAAGATGGCTCCTTGTTGGTTCATAGTAACCCCAATGACGCATTCTCAAACTATTATCTCCATCCATCGTTACCAACAGTATTTAAAAAACCCAAAACCGCAAAAACAAACTACAAATCTCCAACTTTGATCCTAAGTACACAAACAGCGAAACAGAATCAAATGAAAAAACGAAATGGCCGAGAAAAACAATAATCAAAACCAAGGAGGGAAAAACCAAAAAAAAAAAAAAAAAAGGCATGCTCGGTAAGATTAATATGCATAATTGAAGCCTAAAACGCCATTACCTACTAAATGAAAGATTACCCACATGAATAGAGCAACAACACCGTGTTTGGGTCAAACAGATCTTCGGGAATTTCAGATCTCTGAAGAAAAATAAACAAGGGAATGGATAAAGGAACAAAGAAACGCATCTAAAAAGAGACCAAATTTTTTTGAAGAGATTGAGAGAGCCATAAGATACTGGACTTACCTGCGAGATAAATGAAATAACTGGGTTTGGTTTGGCTACGTCTTCCCCTCTTCTGACGGGAGAGCGGCAGGACTGCAAAGGCACGAGAGAGTATCGAGATGCACGCCATTACAGTGCATGTACTGGTTTATACTTGATATTATATAAATATATTAATATAAATATTTACCTGCGAAAGATGGAGACTTGGAAGTTGAGTCTTTGTTCCTCAGGTGACCGGAGTCCTTGTCAGCACGTTACTTGCCAAGTTAAAATGTTGATCCTTTGATAGAATTTCTTGACTAGGATTGGTTTATTGGCTAAAATTTTCAACATTTTGATTTTTCAAATTAGGCTATGGCCATTTGTTATGACATTTTAAACTTAGCAGAGAAGTTTTAGTAGAAATTCTTTTAAATTAAAAAAAAAACTTGAATTATTAAATTTTTTAAGAAAAATATATAATCATATAATATATCACATCAAGTTATATCCGTTTGTAAGGATTTATAAACATTTCTTAACTTAGAATAAGAGATTGTTTATTCTTTTTATTTTGTATATGAAAGTCTTAAATTTAAAATGATGGTTTAGACATTTAGAATATTTCAGAATTTTGTGAATAGTAATAAAATAATTTATGAATAGTAATAAAATAATTTAAATTAAGATATTTTATTTAGTTTTAGAAAATGAGAGAAAAACTCATTTGAGCTTGTAAATTTCTAAAATATTATTTTTTTAGTATTATTTTTGTTTTAAATTATGAAAAAATTGTCTTCTTTTTTGTGTTTTGTTTGGAAATTTAGAAAATTTGTAACAATAAGTTGATTATGATTAGATGAAAAGGTTAAAAATTTAAAATTGAAATGTGTTTTGTGTTTAAGTGATATTTGAAAAAAAATTATGAAATTTTTTGATAATATATAAGATAACCTCGTTATCTAAAAAGGCACTTATATGTCTTAGTGCATGTTTAGGATTGCGGTAAGAAATATAACTTATAGTTTTAGGGCTTATAGCTCAGAATTTAAGTAATAAGTTATACTATTGAAAACTTATTTACTGTTTGGTAACCATATTGGAAGGTCTAATACTAGCACAGCCCAACTACGGATAATAATAGTGGATACGGCTCAAACCACATGGTAAAGGGCCCATAACGATCTAATATACTCCTAATTATCAGGATGGATAAGCCATGACATGGTGAGCAGATTACTCCTATTATATAGAGATAAACTTCATGGCTAAGTACCATGTGAAGATGACCCAAGTGCACTGTTAATCCAACACATTCTCCTACCTATATATATAGGTACTAGGTAACTCTAAACTGACTTCTGATCATATACTTGAGTTAATATACATATTTTTTATTAACTTAGGCATTGAAGTGGTCATAGGCGTCAAGTCCCATCCCTCTTCAACTTGCAGGTTGACGATCACCACTAGTGGTGGGACACATCCTTTACACATATGTTTAAAGCATTTTTAAATACATTACATTTGTTTGAAAACAATTTTTTTAAAATGTTTTTTAAAATAGAAATGATGATTATTTGAATTTTTTAAAATTATAAACATATAATTGAAAGTTTGAAAGTTTTAATTATCTGAAAGTTGTATCGATATTTTCGTCTATTGTTAGTTTTTTAAAAATATTTGAATTATGTTCCGTATTATTTGAAAAAGTACGTTTGAGGAAAAGTATCAAATAAAATGATACTTTTCCTCAAACTTACTTTTTAGCTTATTTGATATTAAAACTGTTTTATTATGTAACACCCAAATAACCTAATTTTTCTATTAAAGAGCTTTTAAGACTATTTAAGCATTTGTTTAAAAATCCTGTAGCAATCACAAACAAACCCTTAGTGTTGGACAATAAGCAAATTAACAAGTCTTACTCTCTATGTCTAAAAACATTAATGTAGTTATGTATAATATATTGAGGAGTAATGCTCTATACAGTTATGGATAGTGTAAATATTGTGCAATCGTTTTGAAAAAAAGTGAAGCCTATTATTAAAAAATTAATTTTTTTTATATGAGTCTAATATTTACTTACTTTTTTCAAAGAGATTGTACAGCACTTGGCACTCTACAACTGCAAATATCATTTATCATAATTGAGCACATTACCACTTAATGAATGAGGGATTAACAATTTAGAAAACTTTATAAAATAGGACAATTCTATTTTAAAGTTGATAACGAAAAAAATGAAAAGGGTGAAGTGCAAAACTAATATTTGAATTTACATGATTATCTTCTTCCGATTTTGTCCTCTAAGTTTACAATTTTAATAATTATATATATTTCTTATATCTTCGTTAACATCATGTTGACACAACATCCCATGTGTCTATTTTTGAACATGTAGCATGTCTTATGTTTAAAAGAGTATTGATTGGTACAAATTCTAAATGTATAAGTTTTGTACAAGATTTTTACAAATTGGGGCTTTTGCCACGAGTTTTTTTTGCGCGGCATAATATCGTGGGAAAATATGGCTTATTGCCACTAAATTTGTTGGAGAGAATAAACACATGCATTTTCCCATGAGATTGTCGTGGTCGATAATATTTGATGACTAAAGATTTTTTCCTTCCACTTTTGTAGTTTTTGTGACCAACTTATTTCCTGGATAATAAACATGGGCAGTATATGGACTTTTAGTGGAAAAATAATTATTGTGACGAGTTAGATCGTCATTTTACTATGAAATAAAGTCATCGCAAAAAATTATTTAATTTATATCCTCATCAGCATGGCTTATCTATTTTTAACGATGAAAATATTAGCCACAATTAAAATTTAAATACTAAGTGAATTTTACTCAGCGCCAAAACTCGCCAAAACAAACACCCCCCCCGGCGCCCAAAACTCTATTCCTTCTCTCATTTCCTCTTTCTCCACTCCCCCCTCTCCCCAACCCGTGCCGTCCCTTCCCGTGACCACCCTAGCTAGCTCGCGTTGCCGCCGTCAACAGCACCACGACGCTGTCGCTGAACCCCTTCTCCCTCTCCCCCTCCTTTCTCTCCGTCCACCATTGCGCCCTAACCCTTGTTCTACTCCCTCTGTATTTCTCGATTTTCTCCCCTCATTGCCGTCGTGCGCCGTCGCAAGCCCAGCCACCGGCGTTATAGATTTCCTCTCAGCCGTGCGAGAAGCTCTCTCACATCCACCCAAGTTTCTCGCTCTTCAAGCCCTGATACCCCACGGTATCTCCCTCATCTCTCTGTTTCTCAAATCTCAGTAAGAACCCCTGGTAGTTTTTATGATAAACTAAGAGCTTGGTTTTCAGATTTTTATTTTTTGTGTAGATGGTTGGATACCTCAATAATTCCCTCTCGACTTCTCCACGTCGTTGTCGCAACCTGCATTCAAGCCACCGTCATATGCTTTCATATGAATTTCTTTTTGTGATTTTAGGTATGTATTTCGAGATCTATCCTTGGTTGTACGTATTTGAATTTCTTCTTGGTTGCATTGCACTGAGATATGTTCTTACTAACTCAAAACCCTAGCTTTTGTAGATCTCCCATTTTATCTAGCATCCAAAACTGCATTTGTGAGTTTCACTAATCTTTGTTATTTGCAATAGATAGTGGATCTCTGTTCTCTGCCATTGATGTATGAAAATTGATGCTAATGTCTGAAAATATTCTGTGTATCTTTGTGCCATTGTTTTTGGTTGTTTCTACTTGGTCTCAGATGCTCAATTAATAACGTGCGCCATTGTCTATAGATCTCCCTTTTTTTTTATGAGACAATCGTGTTTTGTGATTGCTTGATTTATAGCTTGTGTCTGTAGTTTGAGCTATAATTCATATGCTTAATCTTTTGGCATAAGAAATGGCGATTCATAATATTGAAAGGTACTTTTGTCTTTGTAAAAAA
Source organism: Carya cathayensis (assembly GCA_011037825.1). NCBI lineage: Eukaryota > Viridiplantae > Streptophyta > Magnoliopsida > Fagales > Juglandaceae > Carya > Carya cathayensis. Next base: position 589,810 of record QGSO01000527.1, read on the forward strand.
AAATCATATTGGTTTGTTATTCTTCATTGAGTTCCTTGAAAGGTAAAATTGAATCTATCCGACAAAAAATGCATGAGAAAATATTTGCAATGAAATTAACTGTCTCATTGGAAATATGTTCTGGCTTCTTTTCCTTACGTACTTATAAGAAACTGAAGTATGTATTTATATATTGCGTGTATGAAACCCATATTGGTAGGAGTTAATCAATTGACTTTTATATGTATTTATTAAATTTGCATATATATCGAAATGAACGTGTGGCACAGTAGCAGACATGCTACTTGTGATAACACAATCGCGTCCATTTTCTGGAAGTTAAAAAGAGCTCTTCATCCCTGCATACAGAATCACAGATACAACAGGCCGGGGAGGAGGGCTGGTCGCAGCTTAGATTGACAAGTAATTACGGACGTCATAAATATCATAATTTTCATTTCCAACTAATATTTCTCTAAAAATCAGAGATAATTTGTAGCTCTCTTTTCGAATTGACATGATTTTTTAAAATAAATCAATTATATTTATGAGATAATAGGGCTTTGATCTTTATTCAATTGGCCTTACCTTTGTCGTATTATTAAATTTACATCAAACGTGAAAACAGCTATAGGTTTGGGTGGGGTGAGATTTCTAACATAATTTGCTTCATAGAATGAGAACTTAACTTGATGAAGTGTATCTCTAGAAACCAAGTTTTACACTAGGACTTGCTAATTTAATCTTTTCTATCATATCTATATTTAAAAAATCGTGTTTTTTTTAAATAGAAATAAAGAAGCCATTGCAATTGCCGAAAATACTAGGCCCGATAGTTTAAAAAAGCTAATCCTTGGATAGACAATTTTCTCTCTATATTTTCAACTTGCATCAATGAAAAACATGGTTGTTTTACTGATAAAAAGGGTTTTTTTTAGAAAATATGAGATAGAGAGGATGGCATGAGCATGGTCATGCAGTGGTAAAGCAGTTTCTAACATTGTTCTGTGACTAAACAATTTTACCCTATATTAGTAATAGCTGAGCACCTTCTGCTGATTAGCAAGGTTTGGGTAGTTGCTTTTGAAATTACATGGATTTGAAGTAACTGTTAGCAATATGGGGTTGTCATTTAACAAGTTTTGGTGCCATTTGTTGGACCAATTAATATAAATAAGTCCTGATGATTGCTTATATTATGATTATTATTGTTATTATTATTATGATTATTATTATTATTATTTAGAAGAAGAAATTGGTTGTTTTTACTATGAAGCTGACTAACTTGGATATACCAAACACCTTTATATTAATTGGTACTTAGGTATAATGAATTTGGTACCAATGGTGGACCCGCTGCAAAGGAGTTGGCTATGAAATTTGCCGTTCTCCAGAAAATCCTATCCTCCAAATTGGGGGTCTGGATGCCTAATGTTGATGTAAGAGCTTTTTGGTGTACTCACTCTCTCTGGATAAATTGTTTTTAGTCATCTAACTTGTGTTTGGTTTCTTTTTTATGAACTTCTAAACAGGTTTGACATATAGTTGCAATCAATATTGCTATGAAAGTGATTGGGGGCGTTATGTTTGTATTTTACAACTCCTATGCAGCTTTTGTCATGGTTAGAATTTCCTTTAATTTTGTGTTTGTATTCTATACACTTAAATAAATAACCGCCGACTTTTGTGTTGCAATTATTGCTAATTTTGCTATATGTTCTGTATTTTTGGGGACCTATTTAGTATAATCCTATTTAATGGAATGTAGTGAAATTATTTATAAAGATAAATATCCATGTGTACTTTTTTATTGTGGAACAGGTTGGTATAATCATGTACCTTCCTACAATGGATGCATGCCAAAGAATGGAAATAACAGAAGAATTCTTCCACTACCGTCATCAGCCTCATAGGAAAGTTGTGGGATCATTATTATTGGACTTTTGAACATTGGGCTAAGATTGAGGTACAAATTCAATCTTGAAAAATTGCTCTACCCGTGTCTTTATAAATTTCAAATTGTGAGAAGTCATCCCACATTATATCTTGGAATGCATTATTTTTCTGGCTTAAAATGATTTTTGAGCTATACACTTATTTCCACACTCACCAAATTCATTTTAATCCCTCCATCTTAGTCAAATTCTAATAAATCAAATCCCTTTTTTGTTTTAAAACGTATAAATTAAAAACTCTGCATATGTCACTTATATGTTTGGGAACATGTCTAGAGTTATCACCATACCCCTAAAAAATAATGTCATACTCAATACTCATAAAAAAAAAAAAAACAAATGCCAACTTAGAATGATGCATATATACCTAATAACTGCGAGTGCCTCATCAATTTGATTATTCACAGGATTGCCCGAAATTTAATCTTAGCGAACTAACTGCCAAAATATCTTTGCATTACAAGAATGTGCTTTTGTTTTTCATTTATTTGCACGTAATGCAGGTTCCAAAGGACAAAGACGAGCTTGCAGCTCTCCAAGCAAGGCTGAGGAAGCGTTTCCTTGTTAATGCGTACAATAAATCTCGATGAGAACTGAACCCAAACGGCATCCTTTCTAATAACAAGCTGGACAAGCTGTTCCCATTACCAGTTACCATTTGAGAAGCATCCTTTCTTGGTTAGTTATTCATCTATAAACTTGTTTTTATTAATTAATTTTTAATGCCTCTGATTTTTTCTTTCTGTTTGTCTAGCCACTGCTGCGAGGATTTTTAGCACCCATGTATTGATTGTATATTAATAAGTGAAAGTCAATAAATTCAGCCAAGTATTTGTTGCTACTAAAATGTATTATGTGAGATTTTATTTTGGTATGTATATTATTATAATGGATGCATATATTCCTTCATTTTGAGATGCATAGTAATATACATGATTATTTTGTTTTATTTTAAAATTTATATTACTATGATTGATGTGTATATTAGCTTATTTTGAGATGCATATGAATATTATCTGTAAATGATTTTATTTTGTTATGTATATAGTTCATATATATTATCAGGTTATTTTCTCTCAACTAGGCAAACGTCCTTGGACATTGCTTCATTACTACCATACAAATTTTGCCTAAACTAGGCACACGTCCAAAGGATGTTTATTCTACTAGTATTTTATAATATATCAATCCTCAAGTCTTTCTCCAGGTGGCTTGTTTCCCATTCGATGACCATAATTGCTCCCCAATCAACTGATAATATCCTTTTGCCAAAGTGCTTACCGGTGGTTGAAAAAGTGTTCATTGGAATATGTGTTCATTGTAGTAGTGTTCATTGGAATGTGTTCATTGCAGTAGTGTTCATTGAGAATGATATTACAATAGTGTTTATTTTTTGTTAGTTTCTTTTTTATTGATAAATGCTGAACTTTAGTTGTTTGTAGGTCAAGCTAATTAGACACCCATTATTTTACAGGTCATTTGGCTTCATTTTTGTTGATGTTTGAACATGAAATGGAGTTGGATAAAGATGAATTATTTTGAAGTGTTGAGATTAAGTGATGGAGCAGTTTTGAGTTTGTAAAGCATGATTTAGTATTGGTGTCTAAAACTTGAATATATTGGGAATGAATAAGTTTGTAAAAACAAATGTAAATTTTTGGCCCTTTTTCTTTTTAAATTATTATAAGTGTTAATTTTGATCTCTAATGTTGGAATATATTTATTTAAGCCTATATTAGACTATTTGTTATGATTATTTTTGGCTAAATCTCCTTTTTCTTTTTCTTTTTTTCCATTTTTTTTTTTTGTGAAATATCTTAGCATTTGCCATGAATGTAACTCGTGGCAAATACTTTTTACCACTATATGCTCGCTAGCTAATGCGTATTTGCCACAAAACTGTAGACTTTCGTGATATAATTGGCACCACGAAGTCTATTACAAACATGTTTTTGGCACAACAAGGTACATCACAAAAAACTTTATGTCACCATATTTTCAATGAATATTATTGTGGAAATTGTATCATTTTCAACCAAAAGATTAGTGGGTAAATAAATTTAAAGGGACACAAGGGCTTAAATCCAAACAGCTTTTGCCATGAACTAAATTAGTTTTTATCACAAATTGGATTCGTGGAAAAAAATATATCTTTTCCCATGAAAAAAAAAATTTGGTGGCAAAAATAGTATTCGCCACTTATTATATGCCACCAACATCCCATGAAAAATTTTGGTCGGAAAATTCTTTTTTGCCACTTAATTCTTGCCTTTTCTGACCACTTTCCACCATGACTTTCCACCATGGAAAAAGCTACAAAATGTTGTAGTGTGGGCTCCATTAAGAAAATGAAGCAATACATGATAAGACAGTTGAAGATAGATTCGGGGAGTGCCAAAACAATATCCCGAAAAGAAAACTTGGGGTGGAATGGACGTGGTAGCTAGGAAAGCATCAAGTTGTGAAAGCTTAAATTCGCATAACAAGCCAAAATTGAGGAAGAAATTATTCCCGGCTCAAGATGGTGATTTGGACATTGATATTGTGTTCTTCAAATTTATCTATAAAATAATAATAAATAGTGAAATAAAAATAAATAAAGAGAGAAACAGAAATTTACATAGTTCGGCATAAAAGTCTATGTCTAAGGGTCATTTAGATGCAAAATCTACTATGATAGATGATTTTACAATCCTCCATAGCCTCACATATCTCACAATACAATAGAGAAATTTAAGGTTTCAAAAGGTCAAAGACAATGTCTCCCATGAGAGAGATCTAGTGGAGTAGCTATGTGTGGTGTAGATTGTACATAGAGAGCTTGTAGAGAGTCTCATTCTTATATAAAGGTCTATTTCTTTAGAGGGATTGAGTTCAATTTGTCTTGTAAACCACATTCCTTTTAGAAGTCTGAGTTAACTTCTTCTGGCTTATCTCTTCTCTGTCTTTATCTCTTGACTTTATCTTTCCCCTTATTATTAGTGATAGGTTTTCAAAGGGCTGGACTTAGTCAATTTAGTCCCTAATAGATTCTCAAAATTCTTAAAGTCGACTTATTTATCAAGAAGAACTTGAAAATCTTCAAGTCAATCGTGATGGAGGTAACTTGTAAAAGACTACATAAAAAGAAATTATGGAAACTAGTCCATAGTTTGTTATTGTTATACAATACAATGAAGATCTCCATGAGCGGTCCTCGAGAAGAATTATTGAAATTTGTAGTAAGGGCCTTTAAGGATGGGCCTCTTTGAAGTTTGTTTGTAAGAATGTTTGTGTGATAATTAAGTGTATTTATGATTGTATGTGACTGTTTATCATTAGTAAAGTGTGCATATTTCCGTGCTCAGTGATCGTTTTTGGTTTTCGGTGGCATCAATGGATTTTGCCTCATGTTGCGATTTTCTGTTAGTGCTTTTCTGTTTTGATTTAGATGTAAGAGTTTGTTTGTAGTAAGCCGCACTTAGGTGGTCAAGCCTGGATCCATCCTAGGTAGTTGCTGAGTCCGTCGACTCATTCCCAAATGATAACCGTGCGAGGCATTTGTAAAGTTTAGAGGCTTCTTCCTGAAGGTATCCTGCTAGCAGCGGTTGTAGCAAGTGAAGACACTTGGCTTGTACTTGGCGGTAGGATACCTCGACCACATTGATGGTAAAAGTGTAGTCTCTCGGTCGTGAGTGTAGCGGGAGGATGCCTTGACCGCATAACTTTGGCAATGCCAGTGTAGCAGGAGGATGCCTCGACCACATGACTCTAGCAAGGTGAGTGTAGTATGCCTCGACTGCGTAACTCGGGCAATTAGAGTGTAGTGAGAGGATGCCTCGATCACATAACTCTGGTGATGAGAGTGTAGTGGAAGGATGTCTCGACCTGTAACTCTGGCGATGTGAGTGTAGCGATAAGATGCCTCAACCGTATAACTCTAGCAATGTAAGTGTAGCGGGAGAATCCTTCTACTGTGTAACTCTGGCGATGTGAGTGTAGCGGGAGGATGCCTCAATTGCGCTAATGTTAAAGTTGAGCTCAACTGCTTTGTTGCAGTGGGAGCTAAAGCTCGATCGTACCAACAAAAAGAAACAAACAAATTAGATTAAATAATCCAAATCACAAGTTTGGGATTTGCAAACCTAAGCAATCTCACTTGAGTGTGGTGAACGCTGGTGACACAAGGGCAATGCCCAGAGGCAGCCATTCTTTGGTAGCAATGAGGACACAGGATGCCTACGATACCGAACAGGCTATATGCATGTTCACATGCACCCATTGTCTGCATGCCCACTGTGCAACTGCATGGGCATGCCTTATATGCATGTTATTTGCCTCTCGTGCATAGCGCACGTCCCACGTGCACAATGCATGTTGTGTATCTATACATGTTTTCTTTTTCTTTCCCTTCTTAATGCAACCAAAGTATTAATTAAATAAAATAACAAGCAAAAATTTAATTTGAGAGAAAACTAATATGGTTCGCTGGATACAATCTCATGAGTCGAAGAATATCATTCTCCCAATTCCAGTGCAGAAGATTAGCCGATCCCACAGGCGGCGCCATTTGTTAATGCCTAAATTTGGATGACAAGCCGGAATGGAGGAATGAATTATTCCTGGCTCATGATGGCGAGATTCGGGTGTCGACACAATGCTCCTCACATTCATACATAAAATAATAATAAATAACCAAATAAAAATAAATAAAAAGAGGCACATAAATTAACATGGGTTGGTATAAAAGTCTACGTCTAGGGCTTGCTTGGGGGCAAAATCCACTATGATTGGCAAGTCCCCCTTCATTTGTAGAGATCTTCTCCTTTTATAGATATCTATTTTCTTCATTTGAATGATAGAGTTGAACTTCCCTTTTGAAACTTTTAGGAATATGAGCCAACTGTTTTTGGTTTATCTGTTTCTTTCCTTATCTCTTCCATGCCTTATCTCTTAGCTTGATCTCTTTCTTTATTGTTAGTGATAGGTTTTCAATGGGTTAGACCCAGTCAATTTTGTTCCTAACAGGTATAAATCTGAAATAGACAAGTCTCGAGCAGACCCAGTTGGTTTTTCAAACTTAGAAATGATTAAAATATTTACTATTAAGTAAATATTTCCTCTGCCTGGGCCACAGTGAAGCCCGCCTCATCACAGCTTACACATTTGACTATTCTTTCAGTCGCCTCAAAAAGAATTTCTTGAATTTCTGAATATTCAACTCTTCTTCAGAAACCAAAGTTTCCAGCTTCTTGGCTTTTTCCACTAATTGGTATTTATCCAATGCCTCTCTAGTAATAAACAAACGTTCCACAATTACACTATTTAGAGGCTGTAGTAAAATAGCTCCAGATTCCTTCATAGCACTGAAGGACCCCGTTGAGTGCATTTCAAGGGATGGGACAGTGGAAAGGTAGACCACAGAATGAATATCAGCAAAAACATGGGTATTAAAAATCTTAAAAACTTGTGGGTTCCCAATTTTGAAGGAATTCCTGCCAAGATGACGGATCCTGCCATAGGTGCCTCTACATGAGCTTCAGGTAACCAAATATGATCTGGTACCATAGGCACTTTGACGGTGAAAGAGGCGAAAGAAGCAATCCATAGAAAGATTTGGCGCTGCTCACTAAATTCTGTGGTTAATGAAATTTGTAAATTGGTGGCTCCTGTTTGGAGAAGAATCAACAGAATAGCTAATAGCATACAAATAGATCCAAGTAAAGTTGAAAGGAAAAACTAATATGATGCCTTGATCTTTCTTTGTCTCAAACCCATACCTCTCTATGTCTCCCTCCGACACCTCATTCGAGATGGGATGGCTTATCAGTGAATCTATCAATCCCTCCCCCAACAACTGATGGCATTAGCGCGAAAGAATCATGCTACTTTGTTGTGCTTGCTTGATAGCTAGAACACGCAGAGCACACAGCTCAAACAGAAGGGCATTAGCACAAAACAAAGACATAGAGGGGCTTGCACGCAGAGCAATAGTAAGCTACTTCACTCAAGAGGAAGAAAGATGCTCTCGCTTAACTCAGATAACGATGAAGCTCGAGCTCATCTCTTGCCAAGCTAGCTCTGATGCTACTGCTAAGCTTTGAGACTTCAAGAACAGTACTTGATTTATTCACTGGCCTTCCTCTTGCTGGTTGACTGCTTTCTCTGGTGCCAACTCTGAAATCGGAGGTACTGTACCAGGTTTACTTTTAAAAAATTAGTTTTTTTTATTATGTGAGTCACATATTTATTTATTTTTTTTAAAATGATTGTGCGATATTTGCACATTCTGTAACTATAAATTTTATTTTTTATCCTATATCCAATATTCATACGTATATGTGGGCCCTTTCTTAAATATTGATTGGTTTTCACTATGCTCCCCAAATCCATGTTGGTTGGTAACTTGGTTTTTTAAGGAGTGTCCCCTCACATGCTCGTATTTTATGGCTCGTACCCATGCCTGATCAAAGTTGTTAACATAATGGTTGGATTATGCATAGCATGTCATTAGATGATCGACTCAATAGCACTTAGGCTTTGTTTAGATACTAAAAGTATTTCATATTATTTGTAAATAGTAGTGAAATAATGTGTGAATAATAGTGATATAGTTTGAAAATGTCTAAAAACAGTTATGTTCCCAAACAGAACCTTAGTTAATCGATTAGCCACCAAGACATCACCTAAGTTCAAATACGAAAAGTGTCCTGCCTTCCAAACTTTAGATCTCGAATCTAGCGCTTAATAACTTCTTGGGGGCCAAATTTTAAGATGGATCATCTCAAATATAGAGAGCAAATCTATGGTAGAAAATAGAATTTTTACTTTTAATTGTAGAGCTTTATTAAAAAATTTTACTATTAAAAAAATATTTATTGTTTGATAAACATGTACCTAAAAATGATCAAATATGCTATTTGTTTTCTTTAAATAAGCTTTAGGCTATTAAAAACACTTTTTAAGCTTCCAATTCTAAACCCAAACATGCACTAAGTGTATCTTAATTAGATAGCTTTTATTTATATAAAAAACCATAAAATTCTACTCTATATTTAATACATGATGCATAAATTATGATAGTTTTTTTCTTTTTAGAAAATCTATTTAGAATACTTCATTTTAACACACAAAGCAGACCACTGATGTGGAAGTTTTCCATATCAACAATGCTAAAAAATATAAGCAGTCCTATTTAAATGCCTATACAATACACTCTATCTACATGTCATAATTTGTTTTGTAAAATTTAAATATAAAATTTATTTTTTAAATCAAATTATGTCATGTAAATGATGTGTGATATAAAACCTTTTAAATAAAAATATTAAAAAATATTAGTGCTTTACTTTCTTTTTAAAGTTATAATAGTATACAAAGTGCGTAATATACCGTCTGTATATGGCAAATCTTTTTTTTCCCTTCAATTCTATACCTAGACGCAACACTCGCTACTGAATTAAAAAATTTCTCTCCTCATGCTCCCTTTCCCTCTTTCTTTCTTCATGCATAGAGTAATAGTCCATCCATGACAACCAATATGCTCTCACTCACTCTCTCAAGCTGATTTGTACACCATTTTGCTCTTCTCAGGCCATTTCACTCCCTTCCTGCTCTTTCTTAAGTTGGTTACAATCTCTCTCTCTCCCCCTTTGATTTATTTTTATTTAGTCAGATATTTTTAGGGGTGTAAATTTTAACCTGAAAATCGGCCCGGACCGGACTGATTGTGCTGGTTTTGGACCAGTCCGGTTCGGAACCGGTTTTGTAAAATGAAAAACCGGTCGAAGCTAGTCCGGTTTCAATTTCAGTCATCTTTAGACTGGATTGAACCGGTACTGTTTAATATATTTTATATTATATATAATAATATAAATTATAATTATATATAATGTTATTATAATTTATAAAATAAAAGTTTAATCTTAAATATGAAAATTTAATTGATCATATGCTTTAAATATATAATATTATAAATATATATTATTTATTAATAACATTTTATCATAAATTCATAAGAAGTTAGAACCAAAAAAGAAAGAGAATCACTCAAATATTATTACTAAATTTTGATGGCATCATAAACTTAAAACTCTCGATATTTTTTTTATAAGTACATAAGACATTAATAGATAAATATAAATTATATATATTAGTATATAATTTATATTAATACAATTTACATTTTATGACCTAATACTAAATACTAATAGTCTAATACTATATTACTATTAGTATTATACTTTAAGTCTATGCATAAATTAGTATATAAATCATTATACTAAATAATCACATATAAAATAATAATATAGTAATACTAATACTAAATTACTATACTAATATTATCAATATAGTCTATCAACAATATAGTTATAATAAACTAAACTCACTATAACAATTAACAAATACTAATATATAGACTATAGTTAATAGTTATGTACTAATACTAATACATAGCAGATTTTTTTTTTTACATAGCAGTTTTTTTACATAGCAATTTTTTTTTATAGCAGAATTTTTTGACATAGCATTTTTTTTTTTTTTTTTTATAAACAGATTTTTTATGATAAATTTGTATTTTATTAAACCAAAAAACTGGACCAAACCAGATCGAAAATCGGTAAAACTGGAGTATCGGTTTTTTAGGATAACTGGTGCGTAATTGGTTTTGAAAAATGTAAAACCGGTGCCTACCGATTCGGTCCTAGATGTTGTCCAAAACCAGATCAAACTGAACCGGTTATACCCCTAGATATGTTACGTTTACATGTTAATTTTCAAGAATCTTCTGTAATTACTTGATATGATAATCTAGGTTTTTAGGTTTCTTAAGTTCCATTTAGTTTCTAAAATATAAACATAAGAACAAATAGAAAAGATCATTGTTTCGAAAACTCTTAAGTGAATATTCATAAATGTTATAGGTTTGATTCCAAATAATTAAGCAAACTTCTTCTTTTTTCTTTTTTTAACTCTATTGTTGATTTTTTTTTTCTTTTCCTTTTAGGAAATGCTTTGGCTTCTGTTGGTTTGGGGGGTTTTGTTTGTCATCGACTCATCTGTATTCTCTGCCCTTGGCATACATACTGAGAAATCATATTTCGTTTTGATCAATGCACCAATTATAATGCAACATCATTCACATATCAAGAAATAAAAGAGGCAATATATGGTGGATAATCATGGCTATAAACATCATATGAAACATTATTATAAATTAGTCCAAGTCGATCATGGTGGGTTAGGAAAACTAAGAAAATGAAAACAATGAAAATGAAAACAAAGAAAATGCTAACAATGGAAACAAAGATAGTGAAATCAATCAAAGCAATAGAGAGAGTCCATAAAGAAAGATAATGAAAACAAAGATAATGAATGGAAAGATAGTGAAATCAAATTAAAACCCTAGAGCAGCAGCTAACAATGTAGGGTTTTCGATTTTGAATGCCCAAAAAAATCTAATTATAAAATCAATTATATATCACTGCATAGATAATGAAACCAATACCCAAAGTAGTAGAGAGAATCCATAAGGAATGGCTACCAAACAGAATGGGAACAAGGAGAATCTCAAAAATGGTTAACAATTCAAACCAAAATAAAATTCATTAATTATAGGCTGCCAATTAGAGAGAGAGAGAGAGAGAGAGAGAATCTAAAAAATGGTTAACAATGCAAACCAACAAAAAATCCATGGCCTTAGAAGCTGCCAAACAGAATGAAAACAAAGATAATATAAAAAATGGTTAACAATGCAAACCATTAACACAGTAACATTATGGTTAACAATTTCTCCAATGCAAACCAGTACAAAATTCAAACCTACAAACACGACAACATTATGCAAACCAACACACACACACACACACACACACATGATACAATTTAACAATTTAACAATCTCAAAAATGGTTAACAATACACACCAACACGGTAAAATTATGGTTATCAATGCAAACCAACACAAAATTCATTAATTATAAAATGCCAAACAGAATGAAAACAAAGGGAAACTCAAAAATGGTTAAAAATGCAAAATAAAACACAAAATTTGAATGGCCAACAAACAGTGTATGAATGGATTCAAAGGTACAAGCAATTTTCTCAAACCAGAATAATGCAGTTGATGAAATTAGTCCAAACTAAACTCTATCGCCCTTCGAATTGTTGTTATGAAGAAAAACTAAGATCCAAATTCAAACCCTAGAGCAACTGACAATGTAGGGTTTTTGATTTTGAATGTCCAAAGATCTAAATACAAACATCCAACAAGTCGAAACTGTGCAATGTCTTAGATGAAAGCAATTCGGGATTTGGGTGTGTTCGATTTGTGCGATAGAGAATGACAGAGTTTAGACATGGAGGAAACCAAAACACAAAACAATAAGTGCATTTGTGCGAGAGAGAAGGTCAGAGACTTGCATGAAATTTGACCTGTGAAGAGGGGCCTCTAAAGACTTGAGAGATGGCCAATACGAACAAGGGCAATCGAAACTTGAAAGAGAGTCTCTCGTGGGATCAACATCAAGAAAGAAACGGATGGGTCGATTGGAGATAATATGGGGAACCATTGTAGCAACCATAAATCAAATCCTTGATCTAGGGATGTGGATGGGAGGGGGTTTTGTGGTTTCCCCAAAAATTTTCCCCAAAATATAGAGATAATGGGCATTTAGGGAAGCAAATAGGAATGCTCTTAGGAGGTTTGTTCATCATTAACTCATCTGTATTCTGTGCCCTTGGCATACATGCTAAGAAATCATATTTCATTATTTTTAGTATGGAATGTGGGCTTTTTAAAATTTCAATTTGTGTTTATGTAAAATCGTCACTTATCCCAAAAGCTTAAGTTGATCATTAGAATATGTATATTTTATTATTTATTTTATATCTTAACACTCTCCTTTACGTATGGGTCAAACTCTCCCTCAATGGATGACTCAACAAATGGAATATTAAATTAAATAAGGTAGAGTGTAGAGTCAGGATTCGAACTTAAGACCTCTGCTCTGATACCATATAAAATCATCACTTATTCAAAAACTTAAACTGATGGGAAGAAGTAAATTTTTTAATATTTATTTTATATCTTAACAGTTTGTAATACTTTTAAGGTTGGTTAACGAAGACAATATATGATGAATCAACACTTCTATCAGCTTATTATGTTCAATATGTAGTTCTGTTAATCTTGTATCTAATAATTTTTTTAATTTTTCTTCTTCTTGTCTAAGGATGGGTTTTGTTTGAAATATTGATGCCATTTGGGATCTTTTGTGCAGATGTTGAAACCTCTAGCTATCATAGTTAAGCATCCAAGAGATTGTAGTTACGGATAATTTCTTGTTCTCTTTCGGAATAAATTTTTAGTTCTATTCTACCAAATTTACGTGATTGCCTGGTTTCAGTGCTTAGCTATATGTAGTTAATCAATTTTTTTATGATGTAGGTTTTTTAGAGTGAAGATAGATGGAAAATTGAAAGTTTAGACAGTAGTGAATGTATAAGAACAATGTAAATTTGGTTTCAGTAAATTGCAATGCTCTTTCATCTTTAATCAGTTTCTAACTTTCATTTGTGTGATAATCTTGGAATGAAGGATTTTGGGATGCATGTTTGAGATTCTTGTAGGGCAGGTTTGGGGTCTCAGATGAGACACAAAATTCTCATCTAATCTCATTTCATTTCATCTCATCTTATTTTCAAATATAATTCATACAAAATTTTCAAACTAATCATTACAACTTTTTCAAATTTTCAAATAAAAAACAATTATAACTTTTTTAAATCTCCAAACAAAAATAATATTATAAAATTATATTCTTATAATATTTCAACTCGATCTATAATATTTTTTATTCAATTTTTTCTTTCTCATTTCTCAAAATCTAAAAAATACTCAACTCAAACTATCTCATTACTATTCACAAACTATCTTATTACTATATAATCACAAAATTCTCAACTCATATCACTCCACAAACCTCTCCGTAGTCTCTAAAACAAGCTTTAATTTACATGAAAGGGAAGCATCCTTTTTTTCTCATCTGAATTATTTGTAATTTGCTTCAAGTTAATTGTTTTAGCTAAAGTACACCGTTTGTCCCTCAAATATTACATGGATTCGCATTTCGTTTGTGAAAATTACTAAGTTCTAATTCCATCCCTAAACAATTTAAATGGCAACATTCCTTGACAAAAAAAAGTTTTAGTGACAGCACTTAATTAGTCGTTTTGTGCATCCTATCCAGAATTTCATGGTTGTAATTATTGATGTTGCAGATATATATATATATTTAGAGAGAGAGAGAGAGAGAGAGAGAGAGAGAGAGAGAGAGAGATGGCACATTGAATTGGGAAAAATGACCGTTGGAATAAAGAAAGAATAATATTTTAAATTGAGTAGATAAAGATTTATTAATTAGGGCATGCATGAGATTGAATGGTTTTTTTAATGCTTCGCTAAAATAGAAAAAAATAGTTTTGTAGTTAATATTTTGAAAAATTTTAGGGAATGAAATATGAATGGTCTTAGCCGTCGGAGAGGGGACTCCAATCGTAGGCATGCTTGGATGTTGATTGAGTACCATGTAAATCAATACTCATTGTGGACTTGAAGGACTTGACCCGCTAGATTACTGCATATAATTTATTGTTCTTAGGTTTCGGGATTTTCTTTTTATTTTAATTTTTTTATAATTAATAATAATTTTATTACCATGACTAGACATAGCCCGAGTACACAGAAAGTATACAAGAAGAAATACCTACACACAACAACTAAAAGGATAGACAAAACTAGATTAACTCTGACACATGATTATCACTATTCATCACATTAGCCTTAGCCCATAGACATAGAGTTTTAAAGAAAAATTCCTTAATTTCTTCCATCGATGGTCAATCTTTGTCTTCAAAACATCTCTCATTCATTTTTAGCCATAAACACCACATGATCAAGCATGAATGAATCATTTTCCAAAAAGCAACAATAGCTAGACTCCGCCCAGCATACCTCCAACAAGCTAGTAAATTCACCACATAATTTGGCATCACCCAAGAAATACCCATCCTTCCAAAAATGATATTCCAAAAACTATTACCCATCTTTTACTGTTTAAGTGTATCTCTGATATATTATTTTTGTGTACTTAGATTGAGCCACTTTCTGATGAGCTTGTATTATGTCTCGATTATATAAAAACTCCCATTGATCCAAGTAAATACCAGTAACTTTGGATTTGGTGCATTGGATTATAGCGCCATGCATGGGGATAAATAGCGAGCTAGGTCTATACACTACTATCAACCATAGGCCCAAAGATAACTACAGATCGAAATGATGGAAAAAGGGAAGAAATAGAGAGCTCAATTATATGTATTCGACTAGACTGTAAGCCCGTGTTTGCTTCCTCCATCTATCCTGAAGCTCTTTTCATCTTATTCATGAAATACCTTATGCTTCAATCAGGTTTTACTTCCATTTATGCACGTTCTTTGGTCATCATTAGAAGATAACAATTGACCTTCTGTGAATTGAAATACTCATTATGGTTCTTTATTTGTCATTAGATACTTATTAGTTATTTCTACTCACCAGCATTTGTTAATAGAGAGTTAATTTACACACAGGGATATTATTTTTTGCAGAAACTATTACTATTATGAAAACGTGAAGGGTTTTTCCAGCAAAAATCTGATCATGGAATGTAAAGTTCAACTGATCAGTTTCTAGGCTTTTTGCTAAGAAAGCAAAAGTTAACATTTACTCCAAAAGCTTTACGTGGAAAATCAATACACCATAGAAAGTTCATATCGAAATTATTACTTTAGATCCTTCCTTTGGTCCCCCCCTCTTTCATTTGGTCCCACTCCTTCCATTGGACACAAGTATTCATGAACTTATCAGTATTTAAGGATTTGCAAGTGCCAATGAATTGTTTTGTTTGCTTGCTTCTTGGAATCGAATCTTGGAAATGGTAATATGACAAATGTACGTGTTGACATGATCAGCTTTGGTATCATGTAGGCATGCATGCAGGATGATGATTATCACTTGGTGGGGCGTTTGACATACTGGATGATGAGGCGGTAATGTTTTGTGGTGGTGGAGGGTGAAGTTCTGGAAATAATATTGCAGTGAAACATTGGGGACGATATAAGTGATTGGCATTTGCACATGTAGCTATATATAGTTTGGTGGAGGTGTTAATGGTAATTTTAGCGAAGATAAGGAACTGCTAATGCTCGAAGATCCAGAGGCAGTGTTCATTTTTTATGTTTTTAGAATTTGATATAGAACTCGAATCAACAGATCAACTTGTGAATGAGAAACTCATGAACGTTTTTGGTAGGACTTCATGGATTTTTTTTTTTTTAAAAAGATATAGATTTCCCAAATTAACATCTTCATCAAATTGGATTTCCTTTTTGGGGAATGTGCTGGTATTTCATGTGGATCCAGCTTATAGTCTTGATAATGCGAAAGTTTTATAGCATACCGATTTATCTTTCTAACCATGAGACAAAGCTAAAGAGCATTCAGGGTAGTACTTTAAGAGGTTTAGGTATTAAGCCGATTCATATTAATGCATTTTGCAGTATTTTGAACAATGCCCTTTTGGAATAATTGTCCTAATAAAAATTATTGGTTAAAATTATACGTATTCGATCCCTAGGGCATTCCCAACATCCGAAATGTCTATATTAATGGCATGATGGCCACACAGCAGCTAGGTACGGCACTGCTCTTTTGACCAAGTCATCAACTTCTTTTCTTCATGTTTGATCACTTGCATTCTTCAAGTGACTTTATGCTTTTCCTGATTCAGACAGTGGTCCTGCATGTCCACTAGCAACGGTACAATATGCCCGGCCCCTTGGTATTTATTGAACGTTGCTTGGAGGTAATTATAAACTCATTCTGATCTTATGGTTTCAGATTTTAATTGGGATTAATTTGTCTCTTTTTTATTTTGATTTTGATTTTGTACGATCTTTATGCTACCCTTTTCTTATAGATGAACATATAAATAGAGATTTTGCATATGACCCCCGGCCCACCTGGAGAGATTAATCTAATCCTTCATCAAACTGCTATTGTCTCTGTCCTTTGTAGTTTACATATGGCATACTCGTTTTCCCAATTTCGTTCTACAATCTTATGAAAATTTCATGGGAAAACTCAAGGCCGGTCACGTGGATTATTTACTTTTACACCAGTCAATAGGAATTCGCCACATAGAAGATGCAAGAAAGATACATATACACCCACACGTAGACCATTCTCCTTCCCCTTCCTCTCTCCTCCAATTTCTTCTTCCCCCTCCCTCTCTCCCACAAATTCTTCAGCAAGTCCTAACCCCTCAAACTTCACCGGCGGCTTTTCCCTTTTCCACCCCCTCCCTCGCACGCAGCACCAATTGCAGCGAAAATCTTCTCCACCAGGAAAAATTTCTTCTTCCCCTTTCCTTCCTCCTTCAGTCTAAGGAAAAGAAACAAAGAAACAATAAATAAAAATAAAAATCTCTAACCTCTATGAATTATTTGATATATACCTAACTCCATTAGGAAAAATTGTTTGCGTTAAGAAAGCCAAAAAACTCAATAACCGATCTTCAAGATATTGCAACAATAGACTTGACATTATTGCATAGCCAAACTTATACTCACTAATTTGTCATACTTGCTTGAGGTATTCTTCGCCAAAATGAAAAATTCAATGTTTATTCATTTTGCAGACTTGACACTATTGAATCACCGAATTTATACTCACTAATTTGACAATACCTTTTTTTTTGTTTTTATAACCAGAATTTCATTGATTCAAATCAAACATCCTACAAATAGAGAGTTTATCAAGCCAAATAGCTTGACTAACAAAAGAAGGACAATAATCCTACCACATGATAATATCATCAATTACCCATGCATGTCTAGCCAAATAATGAGCAGCCAAATTGTCTAACCGATTAACATGCACAACTTGGACATCTTGAAAACCAGTCATTAACCTACGAATTGTCTTGAAGGATAAACTCAAAATCTGTTAGAAACTTTGAATTGGCATGCAAAGCCTTAATCAAAATCAAGCAATCAGTTTCAAGCAAAACTTTTGGAACACCCCATTGAGCACACAGCTGTAAACCTCTTAATAGAGCAATAGCCTCAATAAATTCAGTAGATGAGACTTCCCTTTCAACTTTACTACAAGCTACTATAACATCACCATTATGATCCCTCAACACCACTCCAACCCCGACAATATTATGATTAGGGAAAGTAGCACCATCAATATTCAATTTCAAATAATCCATAGGAGGAGGATGCCAACATACCACCTTATTGATCTTCTTGTTAGAAACATCAAAAATCTACACCTATGCATATTCTTGTTGTAAAGAAATAGTATTATTTACAATCACATTAAGATGCAAAGAAACATGCTCATAAATCCATTTGTTCCTTCTATGCCAAAGACCCCAAGTAATAGCTACAAATTTGGACAACAATAAGTCTGAACCTCTTTCTCGGGCCAAGTTTGCCAAATCCCAAAAAGACAAGTTAGAATTCATATTGTCCATTTGAGAACAATAATCCCCCCACACATTCCTCACTTCAAAACAATAATACAAAGCATGAGCAGCATCTTCCGTACCTTGATTGCACAACACACAGTTTTCATCCTCTAGCACATGTTTCTTCTTCAAATTCAAAAAGGTTGGAAACTTTTCCTGACACGCCCTCCATGCAAAAATCTTCATCTTCTTTGAAATTTTCAGTTGCCATAAACACGTCCAAAAAACAGCTTCTGATCTTACTCTAGAAGACTGCCCCCTTGATTGAAATAGCCTCTGTTGAAGATCTCGATAAGCACTCTTAACTGAGTATCTTCCATTCTTCTCATGGACCCAAAATAAAGAATCATCAGAGTTTACTGAAACTTGCAATTTTAGGATCTGTTGAACCACATTTGGATTGAATAGAGCTCTCACCATCTGCACATTCTACCAACCTGTACTCGCATCTATCAAAGAATGGACTTTTAAGTCCTCATCAACCTCAACAAGGGCAGAAACATCAGAAAAATCTGGTAGCCAAGGGTCTTTAAAAACTCTAACTGATTTACCATTCCCCGCACGCCACCTGCAACATTTTTTCAAACAATCAGGAGCTTCCCAAATTCCCTTCCAAACATAAGAAGAGTTTGCACAAACTTTGGCATCAAATAAACTTGAATTAGGGAAATACTTAGCTTTATAAATATTGTAAAAAAGAGAACCCTCATTTCTTAAAAGAGTCCAACCTTGTTTTGCCAAAAGGGCTGAGTTAAAAAGATGAAGATCTCTAAAACCCATCCCTCCTTGGAATTTGGAAATACACAGCTTCTCTCATCTACACCAATATATTTTATTTTCCTAAGATTGATTACCCCACCAAAATTTACCCATCATCATCTCTAACTCATGACACAAAGACTTTGGGAACAAAAAAAGCTCATAGCATAAGTAGGAATGGACATAGCTACAGCTTTAATAAGAACCTCCCTACCCCCTTGTGATAACAAATTCCCTTTCCATACTTGTAACTTCTGCCTCACCCTCTTTTTTATAGTTGAAAAAGCTTATTTTTTTAACCTTCCAACCATAGGAGGAAGCCCCAAATACTTCTCATAATGTTGTGTATAGCTACCACCCCAAAGTTGCATAATTTCTCTTTTCAACTCATCATTCACATTTTTGCTAAAAACCATTGAAGTTTTTTCTTTATTAATACATTGCCCCGAAGCTCTCTCATACTTGTTCAACAAAGATTGGATCTTCACATTTGTAAGCACATCAGCTTTGCAAAAAATAACACTATCATCCGCAAATAACAAGTGGTTAATTCTAGAAGCACCTCTACAAATCCTTACCCCATCCACAACTTCCCTACCAGCAGTTCTTTTTAGCAAAGATATAAGACCTTCCGTACACAAAAGAAACAAATACGGCGATAACGGATATCTTTGCCGAAGACCCCGAGAATGAATAATAGGGCCTTTGGGACTCCCATTAACCAAAACTGAAAAAGAAACTATTCTAACACACTGCATTATCAAAGAAATCAATTTCCTATCAAAGCCAAGGGACTCCATTATTTGTTCAAAGAAAACCCATTCCACCCTATCGTAGGCTTTACTCATGTCAAGTTTAAGGGACATAAACCCCTTTCTACCATGTCTCTTAGTACGAAGAAAATGCAACAACTCATATGCAATGAACACATTATCTGAAATCTACCTACCAAGAACAAAAGCGCTCTGAGTATCAGAAATCAGATCCAACAAGACTCTCTTAAGTCTATTTGCAATGACTTTTGAAAGAATCTTATAAAGCACATTACAAAGGCTAATAGGACGAAAATCTGCTACCTTTGAGGGGGAAGCTTTCTTAGGAATTAACGTAATGAAAGTGTGGTTTAAGTCTCTAGGAAACATTCTAGAATTCAAAGCTATAGCAAAGCATCAGTAATAGATTTACCTATCACACCCCAGTATTTTTGAAAGAAAATATGAGACATTCCACCTGGACCAGGGGCTTTAGAAGGATGCATCTAGTTTAAGGCTACCTCCACCTTCTCAGCAACATACGGTTTTAACAGCTCCGCATTCATCTCAGTGGTTACTTTGGCCTCAACACTAGATAAAACATCCTCTATTTCCACTCGATCTGCAGCAGAGAATAATTTGTGGAAATAATCAATAATTAAACCATCCATCTGGTCCCCTCTATGCCAAAAACCAAAATCATCTTGCAACTGGGTAATACTATTCTTTCTTCGTCGAGTTGATGCCTTTGAATGGACATACCGAGAATTACTATCTCCCTCTCTAAGCCACATCACACGAGACCTCTGCTTCCACATTAACTCATCCCCTTCAAGCCATTTTTGAACCTCAAGACAAGCTTGTTTATGTTCTTCTAGAAAATTTGAGCCTGAATCATTCTCTTCCAAACACTGCAATCTCCACTTGGCCTTAGCTAACTCCTTCTGTACATCTCAAACCGCAAGCCACTCTCGGGGTGACCATACACCCCTGTCAACAGCCATTTTCCCCCATCAAAGTTTGTAACAAATGCATGAATATGTTTTCTAGAGAAATTAACAATCGACAATTGAATATCGTCTTTCCATAAAAGAGCAAGACCACCACTTCGATCAACACTGTCAACACCAAAACAATTCCGAAAACCCAATCTAAACTTACAAACTTCCAATCGGCAAGAAGACAACTTAGTTTCTTGCAAAAAAACAATTTCGGGAGCTTTTGTCGTGATTAGATCACGAAGTGTGCGAATACTCTGTGGGTTCCCAAGCCCATAGAGATTCCAGCTAAGTAACTTCATTGTGATCGACGGGGCTGTTCAACAGCCGCCGCTACCATCTCTATAAAATCTTCCACCGAAACAGAACAAGAAGAAGACTTACCTCTTTTTGCTTCATCCTCCAAAATCGTGCTCCCCTTCCTTTTCTTGCCAGCATGCGGATGGATTTCCCCTTCATTCTATCGAACGGAGTTGCCATCAACACCCTCTTCCGATACATGAAGTATCCTCACTGCCCTAAGCCTCAATCGATGGCCTCTCTATTTTGAAACTCTGTTAAGGGAAACATAATGGCAAAAAGGCTTAGACATCTTACTACCAGATAGGCCAAAGTCCAAGCCCACATCCAGCTGAGAGTCTTCCAACACCGGAACGTCCGTAAGCCCATTCTCCTCATTATTCGACTTAATCACATTAGATTCATCCGTTTCAACCAGTCCATCAGTTGAAAGTCCTACAATCACGGGAGATACCAAAGCAGTTACACCCTCATTCACCCCAGTTGGCGTGATCTTCGGACCAATTGAAGATTCACCTCTTGCAGATAATTCACCCCTTTCAGATTCCTGATTTTTCTCCCCTACAAGCTCTGTAACAGTCGGACCATCATAACCATTTACGTTACCTACCATCGGTGGAACATGCCCAGTCATTGTCCACGGTTCTGTTGTCGACTGAGCACGTCTCCCTCCCCTGCGAGTAGAAGTGAAGCTCGCTCGTAACCATGAACCGTACAGGAGTTTTGCAGTATCGATTTTAGTTGCATCAGTAACCTCACACTACTTTAACGTATGTCCCAGAAGTCCACAGTGAAAACATAACTCTGGTAACCTTTCGTAAGAAAAACGGACCCAACAGGACACCCCTTCCTCCACAATCATACGCTTCCGACGTAAAAAAGGCTTTGAAATATTGATAAGAACCCTAACTCTCATATATTCCCCCCACTCCATCTCGCCCTTATCTAAATCAACCTCCAAAACCTCCCCCAAAGCACCCCTGACTAGTTTACCGATATACTCATTACGGGCCATCAATGGTAAATCGTGAATACGAACCCAAAAAGGAGCATGCACCAGTTCGAGCTTACCAATCTACAACCTGCCATCAAACTCCTTCAAAAGCACCAAATGCTTATCGAACGACCACAGACCCTCACGCAACACCTTAATTTTGTCTCGCATATCCTCAAACTCAACCAGAGTAAAATCAGTATTAAGATCACGGAATGTCACACTCTTAACAAGACACCAAACTTTCCTCATCGTCTATTTAAACACCTCATGATTATAATGCTTCCTGATCAAAAGCTTCATAATCAAATAGTTAACCCCACGTTCCAGAACATCATCCAGCTGGCTAGTTTCCACCGAAACTGCTTCATTCTCCTTCTCAGTTAAAAAAAAACTCGCATAGAGCTCATCCAACTCATCCGCCATTCCAAAGACCTCGTAGGAGAGACGAGAGAAAAAACCTCTATTCTATGCAGAGAGAGGGAATCAAATAATTCGGCCCACAATTTAATTAATTTTTGCCCACTAATTTGTCAATACTTGCTTGAGTTATTCTTTGCCAAAATGAAAACTTCGATGTTTATTCATTTCGCAGAGTGTAGAAAAATTTTTAATTGTAGAGAGAGAGAGAGAGAGAGAGAGAAAGAGGGAGAGACAGAAAAAGAAAGAGAGATGGGAGATAGGGTAGCAGGGATGTGGGTGGAAGGGTGAGGGAGAAAGAACTTTCTATTACCTATATACAGGTGCAAATTGGATGTTCTTGTATATTGATTGGCTGGTGTAAAAGTAGACCTCCCATCCGACCGGCTGGAAGTGCGACCCAAATTTCATTTATCATAATCTAAGAGTAATACTAGATACAGTCTTAAGGTGTACAAGTTTTACGCACTCCCTTTAAAAAGAGAAATGATATTTGCAGTCTTAGGGTCTACAAGTATTATGTACTCATTTTGAAAAAAGTAGGTAAATTACTCACAATAAAAAAAAAAAAATTTATTTTTTTAATGGTGGACTACACTTTTTTTTAAATGGAGTCCGCGACTTTGCACAACCAGGACTGTATCCAACATAATTACTCATTTAAATCCAACATAATTACTCATTTAAATTAAAAAGAGTGGGATACACTATTAAAAAAATAAAATTTTCACGTGGGTCTTATGATCATGTTTTTCAACTTTTTTTCGAATAGAGTGCATATGGCTTGCACACCCTAAAATTGCCAATATCAATTCTTTTATTATTTCATACGATACTTTAGGCGCATTATTCTGAAGTCATATCTCAATGTGGTTGCCTGTGTTGGTAAAGCATCTTCGCATGCAATACTAGTTGGGGTAACATGGACCTAATAGGCCATGTCATTGTTGCAATCTTTTTTTACGGTTGTGATATCTGTGAGTAATACACATAATCTATAGTTTGTGCTGTGTTGGTTCACGAGTTTTCGAACAATCTTTTATTGATCCGGCCAGTTGTGGTGTTATTTTCTTTATCTTTATTCACATGATGATGAGTTGACGCATTCCATTATTCTCGGATTTTCAATGCTTGTCACTATATATATTGCAGTTGTTACCTGTTACTTTGACATAGCTGGGGGCCCAAAATGCACTTTTACTCATATGTTGCTTACAACTACTGACTCTAATGCTTAATGGCTTACTGTCAGATCTGGGAAATTTTTTAAACATGACCATTTGCATACTTGGGTCTTTTACAAAATATTCCACAATCATATAAATCTAGTTCCTAAACCTAGACCGTTCAAGAAAAAGGGGCATTAAAAAAAAAAAAAAGGGAGAAGAAGAAGAAGAAGAAGCTAAAACTCGATGAATTACCCCCAACACATCAGTACTGGAGTGTTTCACTATAAGAAAAATGCTTATTTACGATCAATTATTTCTAACGAAATGAGTATTTTCATCTAAAATGAGTTTGTTTTAGTTGCAAATAATCTTTTTCATCGCAAAAATTTGATCATCACAAATATCTATTTTTTTTTGTAGTGTTTACACATTCACGTCATCATTTGAATCGTAGAGTTCAGGAGAATTATTTTATTTTAGAGCCAGTATAAGTATTTCTTTTTCAAGACAACAGCAAAAACAATAAAGTAACTATAGAGCAGCTAGCTGCTGCAATAAATCGTAAAGCTTAGGTTTAGGGTAATTTTCCAAATTTCAAATATATCTCCACTGTGAAGTATATGGAGACTTGTTGTAAAGGGACCACTGGGGTAGTCCAAGAGGATGTATATAGAGACAGATATATATAGGTGACTTCTCTGCCATTTCCCAGTTTTCCTCCTTGCCACAAACTTTTGGTTTATTAGTGATAGGGTGCACTGACTTGAGAGGACGAACATTCACATATATGTTCTTCATGGACCACTTCCTGCCCAAGAAATCCAGTTTATATATATATATATATATATATATATATATATTTTTTTTTTTTCTGAACGTTTGGGTTACTTGAGTGGGAGTCACAGAACACAGTGAATTAGATAGCCGGCCCCTTAAACCCCTTGGGACGTTGGGGGGTGGGGAGCGTTTGAACTTTGGAGCAACTATATGATTTTGTGCTTGGATTTTATTTCTAATTGATCAGCACCTGATCTGTTAAAGAAAAAGAATAATAATATACACAAGTCCCAAGTGTTTCATTTTTACATGGAAAACAGATTATATAATAATTATGTGTCTACTAGCTATTAATTACTTCAAATGAAATAATGGCTCTATTATCGGATCATGAAGCTTTAATCACTTCATTTAGGAAGTCATGACTAATAAAAAGATAAAAATAAAACCCAAATTGCATCTCATGAAGAACAAGAATGTCTCATGCATATAGTGGTACCAAAATTAGCAGGAATTGAAGCGAACTTATTGCCTTTTTCTGATTTTTTATTTGTTTAATAGCCTTCTACAGAAACCAAAAGTCAAGAAGATTAGCTAGTTCAAAGCCACACATACAGAAAAGCCCACAGCAATATAGCCTAATGGTGGAGGGGGGGTGGGGGAACTCTCTGAGCCCTAGACTGTCCATCCAACCCGAGATGACATATGGGAGACGACATAAAATAAAAAATCACACATCAGATACATTATAAATGTTCTTGTCGTTTTAGTACCAAAAAACATCGATCCTTGTTTTTTGGCAAGGATGGAGGATATGCCGCTCATGATTAGTGGCTTATATTTTTCCTCAAAACTGCAGGGGGTTGACTGATCTAATCCTTGTCAAGCTAGCTAGCCCATGAGGGAGGGATGACATAGGAGTGATGAATTTCTAAAACCAAGCTAATTCTAGTTTTCGTAGATACTTCTGCTGCATGCAGGCAAGTTAGTCTAGACAATAGATACATAGACTCTTAGGGATATAGGGCTCAGAATATAACTGCATTATTTAATTCAGATTTTGAGGGTTTCTCTTCTTTTGTTCTTTTTGTTTCTATATTTATGTTCTGCATGTTGTGCTTCAATTTCCATAGGAAATGACCTTAAAAGCACTTAAAACTAACAAATTTGTCACATGAGTCTTCTACTATCTTTAGGGTTAGTAAAAGGTATTATACCTTGGTCTAATTATATATGTAGGAATAGGGCACTCTCAACTTTGCACTATTATATTAATGAACTAGATTGGCACCACTCTCGGACAGCAAATATCTACGATCGTCATAATATCACACATATAATTGAAATTGAAGTTAAGATATAGAAAAAATCTATTCATCATCTTTTTTTCTCATCATTCTATGATATAGTATTAAATGATAAGTTTATAAATAAAACATAATAAATAGTATTATAAGATGATAAGATAACGATGAGAAAATAGATTATGAGTAATATTATTTTAGAAGTGAATTAAAATGCAACACACAAATTAATTAACTCCAAATGAGTCACAACTTTTATCCTTGTTTATATATATACATATACTTTTACTTTTAAGAGTCTGCTTTCTTTTTCCTTCCATTTTCTCTTCTATTCTTTTTTTTTTTTTTATGAGATGTTAGGGAGAAGGACTAGATCATGATGAAGGTAGATGGGTCTGAATCTGAACTCACAAGGTCCATCAATGAGCTAAGGTTCACAGCTAAGCTCCACTTAATAAAAGGCATAAATAATTGTACAATATTTATACGTCAGAAAGGAGGGAAAAAAGTTGGAGGAGGGGGGAGCTGGGGGGTTGGTTTAAGCAGTAGTACTGCCGCAGTAGCATTGAAGGTTAAAAAGAAGAAAGAAACTGCACATGGTCCAAGAAAAAGGCAAAGAAAAAGAGAGAAAGAGCCTTTAAACAAGCTCACGAGTCATGACAGTGGCTCTCGATCTGTTGGCCTTTTTGTTTTTGCTGAAGCCATGAAAGAAAACAGAAAACACACCCAGTAGTTGGTTTTCTATTCTACGGTAATTTTTCCCTCGACTCCGTATTAAGCTTTGAATGGTCTCTGCATATTTGGAAAAGATGCTGTGGTTCCTCTGTACACGCTGCATGCCGATGGCGCTGATTCTTATGTGAGAGCGAGAGGTGTGAGTGAATGAAATCATGAATAGGGTTTGTTTGTGTCTGTGCTCTAGCTAGCTAGGAGACGTTTGAGAGGGACGACTGAGTCTGTCTTTAACCCTCTTACAATCGTGGCACTGAAAAACATGGCGCTTTTTTTTTCACATTTATAAGAATCCCAGAGAAATGCAGTGGAAAAGGACTATCCGATTTCGCCCCCCCTCCCTTTTTCTCTCTCTCTCTCTCTCTCTCTATATATATGTTATTATTTATTGTCGAGATAAATCTTTAATGCTTTGAGGGAGGAAGGGTCATCCCCGTTATCTGACATCTCGGCCAGCAAGGACCACCATATAGTCCAAAGACAAAATCTAACACAACCAAAAGCTCAGGCAAGCAAAAATGAGTGTGTCTCGGCTCATTTAATTCAATGAAATAGTCGCAGTTTGAGTTAACCTAGGTAGTAGTGAAGATATCGACTAAATGATCATCTCGAGCTTTGAAACCAGATATATATATAATAATTATCGTGGGATCGAATATAGTTTAATCAAGGAAACACAGTTTGAGTTAACCTAGGTAGTAGTGAAGATATCGACTAAATGATCATCTCGAGCTTTGAAACCAGATCTATATATAATAATTATCGTGGGATCGAATATAGTTTAATCAGGGAAACACATTATATATACATATATAGTTATATATATAATAGTCTGCATTTAGCAAATTAATGAACAAATAACAACAGATGAATTTCAAGATACAACGTACACTCTTCTAATCAACCTGAGACAACCACAACTCACTTGGTATATTGGAAGATAGGAGGAAAAAAAGGTTAACAGAGATTATATGGAAGTAGAGAGAGAGAGAGAGAGATCATTTATGGGTTAGCTGATTTTGCATGATCATGAGTTCGATTCTCGTTCTCTACTTCTCCTTGATCTGTTGTTATGGCAGACGACATGTAACTCAACACCAAAGAGTTCTCATCGGGAGGCACCATTGCAGCTCGGGCTTGAAATTGCAGCTTGCAGGAATGGCAAGTGATTTGGAGAATTGCCGAGTTAACTTGCTTGATTGCATGATTTTTCAGGGCCTGCGCCTTGTCTAATTCACCCTGCGCTTGTTGCCTAAGTTTCTTTGCATTATCAAACTCCTGCACTGCAAGTTCAATCTGTCGCTTTGCTTGCTGTCTAGCCTCTTCGGCATACGCCTTTTCTGCCATGGCTAGCCTTAACTGCTCTCGCGCATGTTCTTTGAGCCTTGAAGCAGCCACCACAGATTTATCACTAGTAACAATATTAATGCTCTCCTTGAACGAGTTTCTATTATTGATGTTGTTGGATTCATTCTTCTCTCCAAATTCACATGACCCAATTGAGAGCTGGAGTTGAGTAGAGTGATTGTGATCATCCCGTTTTGGGGAAACCGAGGAATCAATCATGGGATTCGATGTCGTCGAGAGCTGAAGCTCTAGATTGTGGTAGCTGGGATTCTTCGATGATGAGTTCCCTCCTGCAGTAGTAGGGTTCAAGAACGTGGTTTGATCAGGTGGTACTGTTGGCTTTGGCACTGCTAAAGCACTAGGCCAAGGACCTGTGCTGAAATTGGTCTCACTGGATGGGCTCGGACTTGAGGCCGTTCGAGACAAGCAAGCAGCTGCCTGCAGTGGTTGTGAATCCGGCCGGAGAGGCCCCATGCTACAAGCATCTTGGTGTTCAATGAAACTTTCCACCCTAAAAGCGTCAAAAGAATCATTCAAATGTATTATTGTTTTATGTTAAGAGTAATAGTAGAACAGATTTCTGTGATCCTACACGTAAAAGGGTGCATGGAAATATTCAAAGGATTTGTTCTGAAAGACTTATAAATTGATTAAGATGATGAATACATATCGAAATCAAGGGAAGGAAGAGATAAAGTCATGAGCATTAGCATGCTAGAGAATAATAAATAAAGAACATAAAACATGCATAAATAAATACTTGGACAAATAACTGACTGGGATTGAAAATGGTAGCTAGCTAGAGGAGGAGAGATTGAATTAAATAATGATATTAAACCTCGTTAATCATTTGAGATACATTCCATATGGTCCATACCATCTGTACTGGAGCGATACAATGTTGCTTAGACAAATGGGAAGCTGGATATACAGTGTATATATAAAGTAAAATAGTTAACAAATATGGAACTACTGTTTTGGGTGTCGTGGAACCAAAAGGATTTGAAACCCAACAGCGCCCGTGTGACCAACAGAAACTGATCTTTGGGAAATGTGTTCAACTGTCAAGAACAGTTGATAAAAATTGGATTAAGGTTCTATCAGTCAAATCCAAAACTTTATTTAATAATATTTTTCCTTGGTCAAACCCAAGTTAACTGGAGCGATCAATGAAACCCGTGAGGTTCAGTTCTTGATCATGGTTTTAGAATTATATCCGAAGTATGGAGTGAGAAGAAGGCTAGCTAAACATGACCCAGAAAACCCAAAATCAAAACACAGATCGAATTGACTTTTTTGTTATTTTGCTTAGACGGCCTGATCATGATAAAGGAGAGACGAATTTGGATATAAACCTTCTGTCTTCTTTTTTGTTCTGAAATAATGAGTTTTATTAATTCAAAAACCAGTACCGGAAGCTAGGTAATTAGAGATCGAGAGACATGATGATGTGTTTTTGGGATTTTGGAAGAAAACCTTGAGAAAACACGACCGCAATCACAAGAATGACCTCTGGTGCCACAGGTTTTGAGGTGAGCTTTGTAATCTGATTGAACTGCATAACCTTTGGAGCATTTCTCACAGACCCATTGCTTGTGATTGCTATGCTTCCTCCTGAAATGTTTCTTTATCCCAACAAGATCACCCAGAGCATGGCACGGATCATGGTGCAGGCAGCTTGGCTCGGGGCACACGAAAACTCGCTTCCTAACCACTGGATTCTCTCTCTTCAGTAACTTCCATGGCACTTTGTGCCTTCGCCGGTGCATCTGAAGGTTCTGGTCTCTCTGAAATCCCTGGTTACAGATCTCGCAGACATACCGATCCGATTCCAACAGTGTTTTGGGTGATAGAGAAACCACTTCTGCATCTGGATCTATTATATATTGCGAGGATAGAAAATCATCATATATATATATACACACACACACACACTGAGACACACAGATTAAAACAAACAAGTATGGAAGAGGCTGAGAATATTTTCTATACCTGGAGTTCCTGCCGGCCTTCTTTTCCTCTTGTTGTTACTACCGTTTTCTAAGCAAGAAAATGGATCAGAAGCAGGAACTGAGGAAGGAGTGTTGTTTCCTAACATGGGTGGGGAATTCTCACTTCTCTTCTTTGTGTGATTGCTTCAATAATATATGTAAGACTAAGAAGGAAACCGATCCTCTGATCACTTTCTAAATAAAGATTAATGATAGGCAAAAACCAAACGAGAGAGATTGGGTTAGAGAGGTGGCGGTGGGGAGAGAGAAGATACTGCTAAAAGGCTTCCCTAGGCTAGGACACAGAGAGAGAGAGAGAGGAAGAAGAAAAGCTCCTTCTTTCGGTTTACCTCATCAGCTTTCTTTTTAAATTGGCTTTTAAACTTTCAGCTTTTTTTCATTCAGCTCTCTCTCTCTCTCTCTCTGCTTTCTTCCCAACTCTCTTCTTCAGCAGGTATTCTTGTAGAGCCATCCTTATTAAGGTTCTTCAGAAGAGAGAGAGAGCCAATCACGATGCTTCTAACTTGATCCCACAAGCAGCAAGCAATGGGCTCCAGAAGAAGAAAAACAAAAAAGCCACAAAGAAACAAAAGCACTCTCATAATTCATTACACAGTAAAAAAAAATATATGTTTTTGCATGCAAAAAAAAATACAAGGCCGACCTCCCACAGTGTACACACGTACTTGCAAGTCTCCCTGATCTCTAACACCACCGTTCTCTCTCTCTCTCTCTCTCTCTCTAATCTTCTAAAAAGATCTTCTAAAACAGTGAGGGGTCGAAGATCTAATTAAGTCATTGACCAAACTACCCCTTACTCCGGAACTTATGTACAGAGGCCGATTAATTAAATTTGAAGCAGCCTTTATAAAGGTAAAACTGTGGATGTAAAGTCACCTTCAAGGGTAGAGTGGTCAAAGAAATCATAACTCTCTGTGTGCAAAAGATGCTTGCTTTTTGGTAAACTAGTTGCATCAACACTTACACCAGTACTGATCGATGTTTTTCTTCCCCCTTTTCTTTTTCTTGTTTATTTTTGAAAGTTGGGGGAAGTTAGGGTGAGAAAGATAGCTTAACAGCCAGATAAAGTGGCATCATTAATGTCTTAATTTCAAACTCAAAGATAAATAAAGAAAATATCACATGTAAAACAATAATAATAAATATCACTGCAATAATAATTATTATATATATTATCAAAATAATAATTTCCTATTAAAATGATCAGTCGTCTCTTATATTCTCTTCGTAAATAATTCGTCACAAAGAATGATGATTTGTCTCATATTAAATATATAATATAAAGATCAACATTTAATCTCCTAAAAATATTTACTCTATAGTTAAAACATACAATATAAGAATTAGATGTTATGTTGCATGTGTGGAAGATTTGTAAAGAACAATAATTTCATTATATATATAATAATAATAATAATTAACACAATTACAAAATACACAAATGAGATATATATGAAGTTTGGTAAAGGTCCTATCCCTGGGGATCATAATATATAAGGACATTGAGAAAAACCTTTTTCGATAGAGATCAAGATCAGGGGTTCCACAAAATTAAATGGCTCCCACAACCATCTAATCTTTGCATAATTATTAGCAAAAGGCTTTCTTCCATAAACTAAAAGATAAACCCAAGATTATTTGGGCATATATATATCTATGCACATGTTCATCGTGAAGATTTTTTAAATATGTT
Organism: Carya cathayensis; assembly: GCA_011037825.1. NCBI lineage: Eukaryota > Viridiplantae > Streptophyta > Magnoliopsida > Fagales > Juglandaceae > Carya > Carya cathayensis. The sequence goes on from QGSO01000527.1 coordinate 621,557, forward strand.
TTTTTTTCAATTTAACAATGAAATAAAACAAGAGAAATGATAATTATACAGTCATGACTGCGCAAGTGTCACACAATCATTTTGAAAAAAATAAATAAATATAGAATCTATTTAAAAAAAATTAATTTTTTAATAGTAAACCCTACTCTTTTTCAAAGCGACTATACGACGCTTGCGTATTCGACGACTGTATGTAACATTACTCATAAAACAATCTTGTGCAATTTATATTATTTACAACAAATAGTATTAGAAACCAAATTCAGGGAACCAAAACTTAGCTAACTATCTAGCTAGCTAGATGCTTGTTGCCTTATAGTAGGCTTCTTTTTCTTGTCGTTCTTTTTTCTTGCTAGAGGGGGTCCCCTTGGGTTGGTACTTAGTTTATGATGTGTTTTTTTTTTTTTTCTCTCTCTCAAAGATGAAATGGAGGTTGGTCTATTCCTAGGAATTGTATACAAAATGAACAAATCAAAAGTGACAATTACAATTGGACAATGAATTTACAGTACTACTTCCAAAGAAAAAAAAAATAGAGAACTAATTATTAATTAACTATGTCATCAATACCTAATTAATAGGTATATATAAATGGATCCCATTATATTCAATGCTAAGTTGAGTAAACTATTTTGAGATGCACGCGATCTACCCAATTAAACTCGACACGATGTGATCTAATATATAGCTAATTATATATATATAGAAGATTTACAAGTTTTGACAACATAAGTACAACAAGAGTAGTGCCTATTTCATGGTTACATGATCTATAGTTATGATAATTGAAGTACTTGACGTTAGTCGAAAAGCCATGCATATAAGAAATCTTATATAGAAAGCAAATTCAAATCGATAACATGATAGTCGAAATCTTACAGTGCAGAAAGCTGAAAGCCAAGAAAATAGAGGGTAAGGAATTAATTAAGAAACGTCGATGAATTGTAAAGAGAGAGACGAGAAGTACTAATTTCTATAACTAAAATATTTTACTTTGACGTACATATAGCATGGATGAGATGACGTAATAGTACTGTATATATAAGCAAACCGTCATAATTCCATGCATGAGCTGCAGGTTATAATTCATTATTATTGAAACTTGTAATTAATTAAGATGCAATGGGTGGGTAGTACGTACTGATCTCTTTGTACAGTCTAATTACATCTGCATTAATTGTAGCCAGATATGAGATTTTTTTCCTCGCTTAAATTTTTTTTTTTATATTTTTCTTAAATAAAAAAAAATGATCGAATGTGTAACACAAAATCTACATGTTTGCAAGTACTTAAACAATCGGATCCCAAAATTCCTCAGGCAATTATACGTACGTACGTCATGTGTAATTAATTGGCACCGCTTAGAAGATTAATTACGTACGTTGTAGTACTTGATGTGATGCAGATCAAGTAGTACGTACGTAGGACAGGCCGATTCCTAGCTAGCTCCATGATGAATGATGGGCTGCTGCAATATCGATCAGGCTGTAACATTGTATTGACATAAATATTAATATATATTAATGCTGATGATAGATATTCAAAGTGATGAGGAGATCAGCTGAAGAATCTAAGATCGATATACGATGGAGATAGAGAAATGATAATTAAAACCCCGACGACATTACTTCAAACATCTGTCGACCTAGCTCCTCCAGTTTGGTGGCTGCCGGATTCAAAAAAGTAAAAAAGAACATGATGGGGCCCTGCTTACCATAATTTTCACCACCCTTATAATTATTATAATGATCTAATTTATAATATATTATTATTTTTTTGGATTAATTAAGATGAAAGCTAGCTAGCCCTTGCTATCGATGAACTTTGATCGATCTGCAGGCGGCCCCATGGATGCAATACTTTGATAAGTTTTGATGTAGTTAGGTTGATGATGATGATCAGATCAGATCATAATAAATAATTGTTATAAATATTAATTATATGTCGAAGTTATTAGGTCAAGTTTGAAGACAGAAGTACTTGGGGAAGATGATCATGATGATGGCAAAGGACATATTCTCATTAATTAAGTCACTTGATGATCAGATATTGTGTTTGAGAATCCGACTGATCCCATCATCCACGGCCGGCCCCATGCAATATTCTTGCTACATATTAATTAACAATTTAATACCTACTTAATTAAATTGGCTAGCTAGGCAGGCAGCTGGTTTTACTCTCTCTCTCTCTCTCTCTCTCTCTCTCATAATATTTTGATCTTCTTTAAATATGCATTATTCTTTTTAAGTACTTTAGATATAACATCTCACGCCATAATGGCTTAGAATTAAGCTGACAAGTGCATGTCAAGCCCCTTAAATATATGTTTTAATCATAGTTAGAGGTGGAAATTCCTTACACGATCCGTGAATTTAAAATAAACATGATATAAAATTAACAAGTTTGAGTTTGATAATGATATAAACAGGTTCAACTCAAAACAAGTTGACCCGTTAAAGCACAATTAATAAATTGGTCAATAATTAGTCAACCTGCTTACCTTTAAATTAATCTGTTTAAATTTTATTTCAAGTTTACAATTTTATTATTGTTGGGTTGTAATTTTGATATTCTTTTATATACTTATGTTCTAATTATTGGGATTGTAATTTTTAACCTATGCTCATATTTGTTATTGTTGGGTTCGTAATATTAATTTTATTATAGGTTAAAAGTGAAAATTAAGGTTTCCTCCTTGTGATACTATAAACATGTATTTAATGAACAGTTTAGTACACTATCAATGTTCTGTATAATGAGATTTTTCTCCCGAAGTATCTTTTTGTGATTTCTCAATATAATTAAATCATCTGCAGCTTTGTGGACATAAACACATTTTCGAAACACGTTAATCTTATATCATGTAATTGATTTGCTAGCTTGTGTTTTACTTTCACTTATTTGTCATCGTAGTTACATATGTACCTTGGTTAAAATAATTTAGAAGTAATGCGGGAAGAGTAGTAATATGATCATGACCTAATATTGACATTCCATTAGTATATACATATCATGTACACATTATATAGTGGGGATCGATCAGTGCTAACAAAATACAGAATGGTTTCAACGATTTTTCTGGTTCTGAAAAAGTTGAACCAAAAAAAATCGATCCGTACATATATATATATATATATTTGTATTGATTTTTGTATTTAAATAATGATTAGGTAACAATTAAATTAAAAAAATTAAAAATTAGAAATTAAAAAATGCTATAATGTATTTTTGTGATGTTCGAGAATAAAGTTGTGAAATATTTTCATATTTGCCAAACATACCCTTAATTAATATCGTAACACCTAATTCTTTTTTTTAATCATGTCTGCCGTATATATGTATGTGTGTATATATATATATATATATATATAAATGGTACTAATTAAATGTGACTGGTAAAGCTCTCCAGCACTCAAGCTGATCCTGATCTATCCGATCTTCAACAAATACGTCAAGGATCTTTATATATATAGTTGCCATGCATGCAATATTTGATAATTAAGTTAGACCGATCGATGATGATGATGATCACGAGGAGGAGCTTGCTAGCTTCTGATCCTCTCTTAAATAGAAGTACGAGTTTTTATCGGACAGATCAAGTACTAGTACTACTGCATGGAGCCCGCATGTTTTCAAATTAATACCCAGTTTTATATAAAATAAAACAATATATATTTAAATAAATATAGAAATGATATATATTCATAATTTTAGAATATTTAAATTTTTATTTTTATTTAAATTTTTATTTTTAATGATGAGCTTCACTTTTTTTAAAAAAATAATTTGCAGTTAAAACACGTAAATTTTAAGACTGTTTTTAATATTATTCTTATAAATAAAAAGTATTATATATATATATAATATATATTGGCTACTGCATGATCAGATATACGGATATGGACCATGGAGATAGGGTATGAATGTTGGGTGAATAATGGTATTTCTGGCAGCCAAATAATTTCATTGTGGATAGGGCAGAGGTAATGGGGCCCCAGCATTGACATGCACACTATTCCCCGATGCCCTTGTCCATGTCCTTTTTTTTTTAAAATTATTTTTAATTAATTTTGTTTCTATACATTCGTATTTATATGGCTCATATATGGCTATTATGAAACAAACAAACAAACATCATACTGCACGGAACCTCTTAGCTCCCTGTCTCTCTCTCTCCCTGTCTCTCTCTAACATGAATGATTTAGATCAAAAACATTACTACACACGAGTCTAATTTAGTCAAGGTAAGAAAGTTAAAAAAGAAAAATAGAGACATTTGTTTGTTGATGCAGGGAACGTGTATATATAGTAGTAATACTGTACATGATTTAGATATATATAGATGTATGTATATGTGTTTACATCGAAAAACTATACACACACATATATATATATACACATGAAGACCGGATCAGGTTCATATGTCGACAAATATTTATTAATTATGAAGGCCATGGCCACACGAGGATGTTAGGTGGAATAATAGACATGTTTTTGGTCCAAGAAAATTATAAAAATATCTAGTCGGTGAAATATTGCAGCTGGCGGCCGATCCAATATCCATCGTCGCCTCCAGGTCGTCGGTCATAGGCAAGCCGATCGACGGATATCATATAGAAGATCAAAATATCAAACACGTTCTCACACACACACACACACACACACACACACACATATATATATATATTTATATGTTTTCGATTACATGCATGCAAAGTTTAACATGATTTTATTAATTAATTTTCAGGTCTAATATTCTGATATAATTCCTCACTAATTAAATTACAACCTGTTAATTAGATTTTCAATAGTACTTGTCTAGCTCTGATAATCACACAAAAATAAAAGAAAACTATCTCTATATATATACACATTTAATAGAGGTGGACAGTGGGACCCACACCCTCCTACCCCGCCCCCGTCCGCCGTATCCCAACACGGGCAGGACCGGGACCGGGACGGGATGGGTAAGGATCGATCCCATCCCACCCATGCAAGTAGCACCTTAATGTTTAATTGTGGTGCCACGATAAGAAAAAAACAAGAAGAAAAAAAGGCGAAAGAAACAACAAAACTTGTGGTACTACTCGATCGAAGCTGGCTAGGTAGCTCGCATGCATATATGGACTGGGTTTTCTTGTCCTGGCATCCCCCTTTTTCATCATTCCATGAATATATGATATAAAAAAAAGCATAAAAAAAATTAAGAAATATAAAAAGAAAAAGGAGAGACAAAACTCGAATCTTCCAAACATATATACAAGGTATTAATAATGTTGCAGCTTTAATTTGTCCGACCGTGGACAACAATATATTTAGCCAGAGTCACAGTCTGTAAAAGCAGCTAGCTAGGTTTTGACGACTTTTGATATTGTTATTATAAAGTTAGGCGGAGGAGCTTGCATTTACTGCATACATACATACATATATATATATGGATCCGATCGACTCATTTCAAGAATATTTATTGCTTTTGCTGTATTATAAGCTAAGCAGATCGATAGCAGAAGTAGTACTAGTAAGTACTAGTACTGCTGCTTGCTTTTTTCATCCTCCATAAATATATAGCATTAATAATCTTGTTTTGCTTATAACCATATGAGATAATGAACGATCTTCAAATATTTGCTTTTTATAACTTGTTTATATGTATGACGTCTTCTGCATTAATTAGTATAGAAAATCATGTATTCATGTCTTGGATTTTCTTTTGCAGTAACNATCAATTATCTTTATCTGTGTGCAGTGTGATCTCCAAAAGCTAGCTGTTTTCACATTAATTAACCTGTAATTGATAAAAATGAAAATTCTTTTTTTTAATTAATTAATTAATGTCACACGTGAGACTGTAGCGTGGATTACCGACACCATTAATGGATCTTTTTTAAGGGTGCATGGAAACTGGGGAAGGGGTGGGGATATTTGGGCTTTCCGAGCTTACTTTTTCTCACACCTTCTCAGACCACTTGATCCCAAAAAAGTTGTAGTCTGCATATTATTATCATTATTATTATAGACATACATACATACATACATATATCTATATATATATATATAGATATGTCTTGGATTTTCTTTTGCAGTAACGAATGACTCATCATGTACGATAGATTATTTGTTCATCTGCAGAACTTTTCTGCAGAAAATTAAGAAAGTGTATGTATATATATATACATATATATAATTATGATCTGGAGATTGATATATATCATGGAGATCAAAGAATTAAGTAGAGGTTAAGATCATTCTGATCTCTCGATCGAAATTTTTCATAGTTGGTGTGATCATCTGCAGAAAAATTCATGATGAAATGAGTGAATGATGAAGATTAGAATGATAGCAGATCATAAGAAGTTTTTGAGTCCGTTCAAGTGAATATCAAATCACACAGAAAATCAATACCCATTTTTGTTTTTTCTTTTGAAAATAATAATAATAATAATGATGCCCTTTTGTTGTGGTGCTGCAGGTGCCAGAGTCCACATGCTTTGATGCTATCATGCCTTTGACTAGTGTTGGGGGAGGACAACATGATCATGAAATATTAGATCCTTGGAAACTAGAGAGATCGATCAGATATATATATATATATATATATATATATATGTGATCAACAATATATAATTTCAATTAGTTAATTACAAGATATAAGATGAATAACTGCTTTAACCAATCACATCAGTAGAATGTGTAAGGAATATATAAAAATGATTGTATATATAGCAAAACTCAAATACTAATATTGCTAGTAAAGAACTATAAGATAGAAAGACAAGAAATTAATCCCATGCAAATTGTAATTATATGTATATACCCTTTATTGCTTATTTTCTTTGAAATTTATATTTCCCTGACAATATTTTTATTCTATCTTTTTTTTTTTTAGATCCCTTATAATTTTATCTTCTTTTTTTTTTTTAATTTCTTTGAATCACTTGGGAATATCTTTTTTCAACTCCAAGTTGGATATTCTTATTCGTTAACGTTGCACCAAGTTCTAATTGATCAAATAGTGGAATTAAGTCTAATTGGACCAAGTGATCGTGCATGGAATTCGATTGAGATCAAATGCAAGATCGAACATATCGGCCTATATATCAATTCAACATAATGAAACTTCGTAACAATTGTTCAAATAAAATTATTTTCCATTATTCTTGAGTGTAGTGATCTTGATGCAAGCCATATTGATCAAGAACAAAATGACTCTTATATTAAGATGTGATTTAAAAAATGATTTTTTTTTTTTTTAATGTTGAGACATATCTAATTATTTCTAAATTAAAAAGACCTATCTCATTTGTTGGCCTTAATTAGGTTGCAAAACATAATGATACACTTTAACTAGGAACTCCAATTATAACTTTGACTAGTTCTTTTAGTATAAGTAAGAAGCTCGTCACATATGACTGAGCGCGCTTTTTCTTAAAATATGGCTACATTATAATCGCTAGAGATTAATAACTTGGTTACAAGGATATTTTTTTTGAAGGAAAATGACAATATCCCGATTTTATCGATCATTTAGGTATATCGATATACTTCCTAAATATTAATCAAGGGCATTCTTAAATATTGCTCAATTAAGTTCACTTCCGGCCAATATGATAATGCTATGAATTGTTCCTTGCTTATTATTACTTTTTATTTTCATGTTAGTCCCATTGTTTATGTATGATCTCTTACATGATTTTTAGTCCATAGCCCTCTCCTTTCTTTGTATCAAAAACTCATAATTCAATATTTCCCCCCGCATTACATCCATATCATTTCGAGTTAATTGTGTGTATTTTCCCTCAATTATCTTAAATTCGCTTTTGAGATTCATGATATATAGATAATATTGGGGATTATCTTGCAACATATATAGTGTATATATATGATATTTAAATAATCGAAATGCATGAAATATAGTCACTATTGAATCGGATATGTTTTCACATGTATAAAATATTCCATATAACGTCACATGAGTACTACTTGTGTGATACACATGTACATTAATTAAAAATTGACCAAATAAATCTCTAAATGATAAGGAGATCATCCAAATTAGTAGTAATCATGAAAAACAAATATTTGGTTCATGAATTAATATATATATATATTTGGATCGATATATATATTCAATTTAGATATGATTTAATAGACAGAATTTTCGTTCTTGACATCATGATCATGGACGAATTGAAAAGACTGTCATCATGGGCTGGTATTGTCCCATTTTCGCTAACATATATAGAGACAAAAGCCACTAGATTCCTTCCACGTAACAGCCGTCAAAAACACTTGGCATCCGAACCACTATATACTTGGGACCCACGTACAAGGGTTACTGTGTCCAGCTGTCAGCATCATAGAGAAGGACATCTTGAGTAGGCCGAAGAGTTTTCTCTCCCTAACTCTTGGCTATACGTAGGGTGATCCGACTAATCAATTAAGCACAATCAAGATAGCCCACAGAGTCTTCCAAGGACCCCACCCTCCGATTTCTTATATTTTCACTCACGAAACCTTTACTTCCTTGGCGTCTTCTTGTGCATTTAGAAGTTTCCCTTGTCATTTTCGTCCTAACATTTTTTATTTGGCTTGGGATTAAACACATGACTGCATGCATGCATGAGTTGTTGATCCAACAAAACCAAAGGAAAAACTACAAAAATCATTGATTTGCTAAGAAAATGATAGAGATTAAAACTAGTACGTACTATTCGTGACATTGCATTATTTATTGCATATATGCTTTCAAGTTCCCCATTCCTTTACCCTCTTTTTCGTTCGTTTCATTTGTCCAGCTTCAACATTCTTTTGGCAATAATTTCTTGGCTGCCAATAGGGTTGATGAAGACTCTTGCTGAAGTGTAGCTTTCATTTCGGTAACAAACAAGGGTTAGCGGCTGGCCTAGCTAGTCATCATGATAATGCATGAACGCACTTGGATGTGATTCCCTAACTTTGTGACCGACTAATATTGCTGGTTACTGTTATTCAGAAACACTAAATAATGAATACTTTTTCAAGCTTTTTGTGTTGTTCATCTCAATATATAGGATAGGTAGACCCCCCCAATGAGTAATCAGTACTGCTTATGGAAATCGATCATATACCGTGTTACATATTATATATGGACATTTCTATGCTCATGAGTTAGAGAGTAGATTAATTTAAGGATATTTTGGCTTCCTTTTTCTCCCCCACAACCAGTTATTAGGAGCTAATGATCGATCGATGTTGGGAAATGGATATATTAATTTCACCTTAGCATGCCTTTGATCTGCAGTGAATTAATGGAATTTAGAGATGATCTATGGTAGGCTGATAGAACTAAGATATTGAAATAAAAGACTCAAAAAGACTCGAACCCCATCAGGGAATAATTAAAATGGGCGCTGAAAGGAATATTACATCCTCATCATGATGTATAGATCATCAAGAATATATATTCAGAGATCTTCTTTTTAATTTACACAATAATTAATTGAGAGTATGGTTGTATATTCTTGATCATCATATAAATATAATCACTGGCTAAAAGATAAGACCAGAAAATATACGCATGGAGAAATAAGGGGATGGGTGGGGTATGGAGTTTGGGGGGGGGGGGGGGGGGGGGGGGGGGGGGGGGCGGGAGAACAGAGGGATCACAGAAGCTTGTGGAATATTGAAATAACGTACAGTAGTAGTCAAGAACATAAATATTCTTAAATTGTCTTGTCTCAAAGGGCCCTAGATCTACATGAGTCTTTAACATTATTAATTCAGGTATATATGTGTATGATATCATTGTTTTCTCTTGGAAGTATGTCCTGACTGAAGCCATATTTATGTGTCTTTCTCATGTTGTCATGTTGATAAAATCCTCTCTCTTCTCTCCTTGCTGGCCTTCTCCTAGCTTTTCCCTGCTCTTTGTTTGTATCTTAGTACTTGTATTATTAAATCATGGACAAATATAAGATCTCTCTCTCTCTGTGATTATTCTCTTGTCAATAACCCTTCAACATATCAATGTCTTTGAACAGATTATATTATATATTCCACAGGACAATGAAACATCTCTCGTTCATTATTATATCGAACAACCTGTGTCGACAGTGGCTATAGGAAAGGAAGTGTGAGATGTTGGGTATGGCCATCATGTACTTGATCAACATGTTCTGTATATATATGTCATATATATTATCACTTGATGCCAGTACCTGCGGGTAGATCAATAGAATAGTACTATACTTATTCCAAATTACAACCATGCACATGATGATGGAAAGCACGACGTACAAAAGCTAGCTAATTAAGACTGATCACGAGTAGGCCGGTTTGTTTCCCTTTAATTAGCCAGCTTTCTTTTCATTTTTTATTTTAATTATTTTTTGTACATGTTTTTTGTTTTTTACCCAGTAATTGTACATATAATTAATGATATTTCTTAAATTATTTCTTTATTGAGTGAAGGTGTATATATATATATATATATGATCAAGAGCAGATACGAGTTGGAAGTTGGAACATATATTATATATAAATCCTTGCATTGCACTCAACATGGAAGGTTCAAGGAACCTTCATGTCTTTCCCGGAGTCATGTGGAAACTAGTTGGCTAGTTTTATTCAATTTTTCTTTTTCTTTTTTGTTCTCTTTCAAATGGAGAAATTAATATATATCCCATTAATTAATTTCCTTGGAATTTGCTGAAGTTGACGTTAGGATTTTGACATTTCATTTGAAATGGAAAATTAATATCCATTCTTATTTAGCATAAAAATGAGGTATTAGGGTTATTAAATTTCTAAGTACTAGATTAATAATTAAATAATCAAAATATCTCATGTTGCATGTTTTGCATTCCATGAATAATGTTATGAGATCAGGATCCTTGATCTTATGTGAGAAATATTTTAGTATATTAATTAATCAAAATAAACTTATAAATTGACGTGACTTAATGCAATATGTTAGATTGTAAAATGGATCTAACAAATCATATTAATTTATTAATTTTATGTAAATCCTTTATAATACTAGCACATAGCTAGCACTACTCAATGCACATATTATATATATATATATATATATATATATTTAAATAATAACATTTCTCAATTAAAAAAGGTGAACTAACAAATTAACAAAGACTAAGAATATTAATTACCAGTACCAGGTACATTAAGGAAACGTACTAAGGAAATTGAAAAGATATCATAATTATGTTGGCACTGATCTGGAGAAGATGGCGTGCCCCATTTCACGATCCACATCATGGGGTTCCAAACTTAGAGCCTAGAGGGATCCCACACCACATGACACTTTACATGTTAAAAAGTTATTTTTATTTTATTTTTAATTTAAATTTTATTTTATTCTTGCTAAACTAATTAAGTCATTCTACATATCATCTATACACCACATATTTATTATAGAAAAAATGAAAAAAAAAATAAGTATAATGTGTAGTGTGTAAGGATGATAAATAGAATTATTCTAAAACACCCAACTTTATTATCGATCGATCGATCAGACATTTTTTTGTAAGAACTTTGATCATAGGAACCGCGCGCGAATGTACGTATATATATACGTATGTGTGTACTTGTCAATCTGGTTTACACATATATGTTTGATGTTAAAAGTCCAAACAAAGAGTTCACACACATATGTTTGATGTTAAAAGTCCAAACAAAGAGTTCAGTTCCTCTTTATTTAAGAAAAACTTTTTCTTGGGCCGGGGTCTCTTTTGAATGGTATTCAATTAGTAGATTATATGGAGAACAATAATATTGTTTTGTGTGTGTGAGAGATCGAAAAGAGAGAGAGATTAATAAGAATGCACGTCGGTACTGTAAGGAAACTGTTTATTTGTAGTCAGTTATTTTTTTTGTCAAAATAAGTCTATTCTTATCACAAATAGTATGATGATGAGCGGAAACTGTCCGGCCAAGCCCTAGCTAGCTATATTTATTTGTTATCGCCCGCACGAATTATCAATTTGCATGCAATTCTGAAATATTTTGTCCACAATAAACGAAATAATTTTTCTCTAATGACAAAAACAATATTAATTTTCTCAACACAATGCAAAAAGGATCATGATTTTGGTATGAAAGTTGTTTAGGGGGTTTCTGGTAGGTACTTTGAATATGCACCAATATCCTTGCCATACCGGCCAAGTCACCATGACCAACATTAATTAATGTACAAAAAAAAATTTTTTTAAAAAAAAGTTGCTTTTGAAAGTGGAATTTTGTGAGTAACTCTCATTTAATAAGAACATGAACACACAGACACACAAAAGATTTATATATATAATTCTTAAATATATATATATATATGCTAGTAGTGCATACATAATTAGTAGGCCATATTGATTCTAAAATGTTATGTTCCCCAACCAAGACCCACATACTCACAGTATATAGCACTACTGCAGGGAACTGGCATGGGGGATGCAGACAAGCAGAAGGAGATTGAGTGCAAACAGATCATCCATATAGGTATAAGCACACACTAGGGTTACAAAGATAAGCTTATATATATAAAATGATCAGTAAATTCACCCTTAATGATGGAGATGAGCCAAACAAGAAAGAGACACAGAGATAATCAATCAAAAAGATTTAGTGAATTCTTTGGAAAGGTTTGTCATTTCCTAACCAAACCAGATGATCATATATCATGCAGATTAAGTGCATGGTTTTGGTCATGAGTTTGGTTCCTTAAAAACTTTGCTTTTTTCCATGCCAAAGCCGATAAATACACATGAAAATCCATGATCTCTTTGATTATCTTGCATGCTGATGATCTCTCACACATGCACCCACAAGATTCCCGGCCTATATTATATTGATCTTCTCCAATGAGGAAAACTAAAAAAATAAATATTGGGACGTTAAAGTACTACATGAATTATATATGTATCTAGTAGGACAGGGCAGCGTGGGTTGTTCTCTGCTTTATTTTCCTCTCTTTCTCTCAGCTTCTTTTCATCCCTTTTCTCTTTATCTTTTTGGTACCCTTTTATGGGAGAGAGATGACGACCTTTTTAGTCTCCATGTGCCTCTCCATCACCTTCATAACACAAGGTAGTGGATCATCTCACATGAAAGACAAACAGTACCTAAAAAGTATGGAGATAACTTCCCCAAGGAGTGCATGAAATACTCAGATAAATGGAGGTTGAGAGAATATGTACATCTCTTTGAGATCACATGTGTCGCTCCCCAGTGCCAAAAGCATAAAACTTGCATGCTTTCGATGGTCGTGAGGCATTTTTAAGAAAGTAAAAAACAAAAAGAGTCCAAAAAGAAGCCATAAGTGCTAACATGTCACATACACTAGAAAGAATAAAGATAATAAAGGTGTTATTTACAACAAAAAAGCTTCCATGAATTGACACATGCTTTGCAGGGAAGGATCTATAAAGAGCTTGGATCAACTGTTTTATATATATATATATACATGTTTAATTTAATTTTTCTTTTTCTTTTTCTTTTCTCTTTCCTGGGTTCAGAAAAAATATATATATATATATATGTTAAGTAATGAGAAAAAAGTCTGTCCAACAAACCCTAATCATCAATTGGCATGTTGGGCCGGCCTTCTTTTATCCACAGCTCTCATAATAATTTTCTCAGCTTCCAAAGTAGAATAGTGATATCTCAAGAAACAAACCATGTGAGTGGGGGAGACTTATCTTCAAATCCAAAAAGAGAAGTTTGCATGCCCGGTGCAAAGTCCGAAAGTCAAAGCATCAAATTCAAAAGATCAAAAAGCCCCTCTTTTTTTTTTATAACAAAAAAAAAAAAAAAGCAAGCATATATCGATCCAATTAAACATTGCAGCCTTCGTTGCACGTAAATAGTGAAAACAACAAGGAAACAGGCATGGACAGCTTGGTTCTAGGGTCATAAACGTGGGAGATTTTGGTCGTTTCTTTATATTCATTGCAGTAACATGTATTTATTCTTTGACATCCCCAAACAGGGTCATAAACGTGGGGAATTGATTTCAAAGTTTAGCTAGCTTCATGTACGTGCTACTTGGCAGCTTTGAGCATCATGCACGCATGCACAACATATCCATGACAATTGATAAATACATTCTCTCTCTCTCTCTCTCTCTCTCTCTCTCTCTCTAACTGCATGTTAAAGATGGAAACACTAGTTTGCCAATGCCTCGAGTGTATTGCATATATTGTCAGAGCTCACTGGATCAGAGATATGTACAGATAATTCATGAAACGGGTATTTTTTGCGTATAGTGATCGTAAACTACTTTATTTGATGTGTGTGGGGGGGGGGGGGGGGGGGAGAGAGGATAGGTGTGATAGCTACCAGAGATATTATAGCAATACCAAATCTCTAGCACTTCCCATATGAATCATGAAGCCCTGATTTAAACCTTTGTCCCACCTCCTGGCCTTCTAATTATTACTCCTCATTTTAAGGACCACTACTTCAGCAAACAGATTGTTGACCATGAATAACTTTCATAAGCTGCTCTCTCTCTCTCTCTCTCTCTCTCTCTCTCTCTCTCTAATCTGTAAATGTGGTCATAAGAAAAATAAAAAAGATATGCTCAAGATTAAACAAAGAACAAATAAAGATATTTGCGGCTTAGTCTTTCATGATCTGATCATCTCGATGCTTCTTAATATGATAACGTGATAATATATAACAACAGATTGCCCACCAACAAAAACAAAAACTGGTACGTAGGACCTTAATTTACACTACCCTTACACTTTTTTTCTTTTCAGGCTCAGAAGGAACGGAGAAACTGAGATATGGACATTAATATGCGTTTACTTGTTCATGTTGAAGTAGTACTATATATGGTTGTAATATTAGATAATATTGTCTCCTAGCTAGCTTGTACTTTTATTAATGTTAGATGGCAAAGGAATATATATATATATTTATGGAAGTGTATCATTTATATAGAAATATGATTTTCTTGTCCTAATATTGGACTCGTCATGATCTCGATCGGTTCATGCATGTTCATGAGTACATGTGATGGAGAGATCAGGCAAGAATTGTAGTCCGTACGTCCAAAGAGAATGCGATTTTACTTTGTTAAGTGCAACACGTCTTCGAAGCTGCAGCCCTGTGGTCCTGTGGACAACATTTAAAACGAGAGTGAGAGAGAGCATGCAAAAGAAAAGAAAAAGATCGAAGTTTCGTGCCCAACTTTTTGTTCTAGTACTCTCTTGTGTTACATGATGCATGCATCTCTCCATCTCATATCCCTAGCTAGCTCCCTTAATTAATTATAGATCGAGTTTGGATCCGTACGTACTTGTGTTAGGATCGATCGGAGGACATGTCCAAAAATTTGCTGAAGTTTTGTTAATTTCCTTCATTTGCTCCAACATTGTCCTATTTCCTTACTTACTTACACTACAAGAAATCGTTGATAACAAGAAATTGTTGATATTCCGGCGATTTTATAATCGTTGCAAATAATTTCGTTGGTAAAGGTAGAGTTTTGCCAGCAATTTAAAAATTGCCGGGTGTTTAAAAACCAATCTGTACTCATTACATTAATCAGACTATTGGCAACGAAAGTTAATCGCTGGCAAATCAATAGTTTTTATTCTCTGCATCGCCATTGTGTGGAGCGCGAAAACTCACTACTTCCCAATTTTATTTTTCCCCGCCCCCTTCCCCCCCTCCCCCCACCAAAGACATTTCCCCCCTAACTGCGACGGCTTTATCGAGACCCAACAATTCAGAGTTCGAATCCCAGCGTAGTGCGCACAGCTTCACCAAAAACCAACCTACACGACTGTCCTCCTCTAACGGAAACCACCACTAACAGCAAAGCATCCACCCATTTTGCCGAACGGAAGGTAACTTGCGACTTTAAATTCCTAGCACTGTCTAGCAATTTTTTCCCGTGTATTTCCTGTTCCACCAGATTTCCATTCCCAAAATCCTTCCAACGATTTCAAAAACACTGGTAAAGGAATTTGAAAACTGAAAATATTTTGCCAGCAATTTAAAAATCGCTGCTATATGATATTGCAGCAATTTTTGAATCGCTGGTAAAAGAATTTCTGTTTTTAAATTCCTTTGGCAACGTTTTGGAAATCGCTGCCATTTGATTTGCCAGCAATTTTTTAATCACTGGAAAAGTAATATTAAAACGGAAAGATATTTCCCAGCGATTAGAAAATCGTTGGGATATCAAATGGCAACGAATTTTGAATCGCTGCCAAATGACTTTCTGTTTTTTAATTCCTTTGGCAGCGATTCATAATTCGCTGCTAAAGAGTCCATTTTTCACGGCGATTTTTATTTTCCGCCGCCATATATTGGAAATGGCTTAATAGTACCGGCGATTATCCAATGAGTTTATAATCGCCGGCATATCTAATTGGCGGGAATTTTTGTGCTTTTGCCGGCAATCTATAATCGCCGGGAAAAGTCCAATATGTTGTAGTGGTAGTAAAGTAAATGGAAGCAAAAATGCTATATATGGATCTCTACGTTTTATTGTACGACGTACAGAACCTGCCAGCAGGCTAAATATTAATTGCTGCTGTCTCTGATGATTTTGCTTGCTGATCAACCTGTTTGAATTAATGGTTATGTGTTCATGATTCTCTTTTAGTTCATCATGGTGGGGGGTAGTATTTCTTACTTGACCTTGAAAAATAAGAACAGTCATGGATAGGTATAGCTATTAGAATTGAGCAGTAGTGGCCAGCCGGATCTAATTTTTAAGGCTCGAGAAGGAAAATATGCAGTAAGGGCGGCCATGAAAGATATAAATATTCTGCCAAAACACGATTGAACAATTTAATTTTTAAGGGTCTATATATTGGCTTATATTACTATGTATACCTTTTGCTGCTGTCATCTTCATCAATCCATTTCACAGGAAGAGGAAAAATAAAAAAAACCAACCAAAACAGGCTCACTCGTGAATACACAGGCATCTCTCTCTTTCCTATAGGGTGCCTATTTCTAGTGCCACTCTCAATGCATGCATGGGACGAGTCACCCGAAATCTCGTGTTGCTTATTGTCAGTCAAGCTGGCAAAATAAGATACAGGGTTTCATCTAAAATTCTAAATCTCGTGTTGCTTATCGTCACTACCTTCATTGAATAGCACATAATCCAGATGAGCCGAGCTTTACCGTATAGTGGCCCAAATGAAAGGAAAGCATACTACTTATAATTTCAGATACCCAAGAAAAGGCTGCTGTATGGCTTACTCAGAGCGTGAGAGGTTAAGAGATTGTTCACAGGGCCCATCCCCTTTGTGACTGTCTTGGCTGGCTGGCCTTAAAACTGGACTATACCTAACCTTGACAGATGGCTTTGTAGTCTCGGTTCACTTTTACTCTATGGCCTTCAACCAAAACTCAAGGTTCTGCTAAAATCAGGATTCAGGCATCCTCCCCTAGAGTGGTTGGCAATATTAAGAACGATTGGTGGACATATTTTCGCAAGAGTCAGGGAGTTCTCCATATAACAAGTTACCCAAAAGATTAAGGTTATTCAGATCCCTCTAGTTCAAGAGAATCATTTGTGTCACACACAGATTAAATAAATCCTATGGTACAAAAATTATTACCCCGTAAAGTAGTGGCAACATTCCACTAAGATAATGAAGCTTGATGAAAACCATTGAAAAGGTATGATACCCTTGATTTGGTTGCAAGAGAGATTTGTTAACTTCATGTTGGAAGAAAGGTTCCAAAAATAGTTGGGGATGGTGTTTGAGATTCCTACATTAGACATATCGAGATGTGATGGTTTGGTTTTGAAGCCATGGAGGAAAAGCCGGCCCCGACGTTAAAGAGCAGACCCAAAAAAATGGGAATTTACCTATCAAAAATAAAAAATGGGAATTCAAACTTTATTTACACTATATAATAAGAGTAATGTTATACACCACACTATCATCTCACTTACATCTTAATATAAATGATGTGGCGCATTTATCATCATTGGATGATAAAAAAGCATGGAATAAATTATCATTCAATGGTGGTAAATGTATAACATCTTATTTAGTGGGATACAAGTGGGATGATAGTATGATGTATAGAATTTTTCATATAAAAATAGTTTGAAGCCGCAGAGATGGATCTAAGTCTAACAATATATACACAGTTTCAAAAATTATGAACAAATGTCCAAAAAGCTGGTTGTCATGCAGTGAATTTGTCTGCCAAACCAGAATATACCTTCATTTTAAAGTAGCTCAAAGACCAACCTAAGCTCTCAATCTACCATCTGAAAATAGTAAAAAAGCAACTCTCCAAAAACCCAAATTCTTCAGTCAGCCTCAGACGGTTATCCATATGTGCGGGTGATGCGGATCTGGAGCAAAACAATGATTTAATAGTTGTTAGAAGACCAAAACCAAAAAGATTCTCTAAGCTCTTTTTTTTCTTGTTTGGCTTCACGCCAATTTGCAAGTCAGAAATCAATTCTAAGCAAAATAAAATGTATTGACATTAATGATGTTCATTTGTACAAATGCTTTTCTTCTGTTGCAGTACAAACCTGATAGCAACACCAAGACAGAGATCTTGCAACTAGGGTTGTCGGGTCGTGTCAAGACATGTATATTATACTATATAGCTCAACCCTAACCCGACCCGTTAAACTTATCGTGTCAAAATCTCAAACCCTAACACGACCCATTAACATAACGGGCCGTGTCGTGTCAACCCGTTTTGACCCATTAGTGAATATTATGAAATAGGTTAACACGATACAATACAACCCATTTTAAACTGTTTATGTAAATGGGTTGAATAAGCCCGAAATTAATCAGTTTAACCTAATTAAATTTAGCATAATTTTATATAAATTTTAAAATCACAATATATATAAAAGTTATAAATCTAACTACAAGTCCAATCCAAACAATAAAAATATCGAAATTAAAATTCTAACAATTTTACTTTTAGGTATAATGGTATAATTGTAATTTTAACTTTCTTAACGTGTCATAACGGATTGACTTGTTAAGCAATCGTGTCTTAACGGGTCAACCCATTTTGACCCGAACCCATTAAAACTAAACCCTAACTCGCTATTATCGTGTCTTGTTCGTGTTCGTATTGGGTTAACAGGTCATGTAACATATTGCCACCCCTACTTGCAACTTACATACCACAGAGCCTGCAACTGAAGTTAAGAGCATGCTGATGGCCGAAACACTAACAACCTAGATAATCCAAGTCCATAACTAAGATATGAAGATGATCTAATAACATATTACCTGTGCAAAAGCATAAATTGCTCGCAAGATTCTAGCATAATCAGTTCCAAGCATTTGAATGATGACGTCTGCCAGAAGTGTCCCCCAAAGCCTGCATTAGACATCAATGGATAAAATTTTATGACAATATCCCAAATGAAGAGAGAAAAAGAAAGGGGGGGACTTCAAGAGCAGGCAAGCAGTCAACAGTACTTGATTCAAATTTCAAGGCTACATTCCAGTGTTTAAAATGTGCGTAAAGCACAAAAGCCTCAAGACCGAAGTGCATTTATTGAAGCGCACATGAGACATATTTTCTGCACTACTCAAAAAAGACAAATCTGTCCCTGGTCCTCCACCCCATCGTGGCAAAAAAAAAAAACCCAATAAAAAAAAAGAGTAATATCTTTTATTATTTTGCCCTCAAACTATTGTCTTCATCTCTCTTTGCTCTCTGAAACCCAAAAGGAGTGCACTTTTTAACCCAAGAAGGTAGCAGGTTTAGTTCTCTTTTGTTAAAGAACATGTTAAATACTTGAGCAGATAAGCAACGTTAACCATACAGAATATTTTTTTTTATAGGTATAAATAACTTTATTAATGAGAACTTTAACCATACTGAATATTTTTTTTATAGGTAAAAATAACTATTAATGAGAATGAAATAGGTGTTGCCCAAGTATACAGGGAGTATGCAAAAGAAAACACCTAAATACAGAATATTGTACTCATTGTTTGGTTGTTTAATTACATATTAAAGAAACAAAAATAATAATTAAACAACACATGAGGACAATTTATCAGAAAAGTCAGAGCACCAAAGAGTCAATACACTGGGCCAAGTAAAGCCATCATGCTTCTAAAACCCAGATATCTTGATGCAGCACCAGAAAGGCCCTGTCCACAGGAACAGAAAGAAGTTCTGATTCAGGAAAAAAAATGCAAAATGCGAAGCGTCTAGTTGTCCTATATATAAACATACACATAAAAAGACATAAATTACCATGATTATTTTTTCAAATTGAGCTGCTATAATTATCATCTAAAAATTANGGCACAAACTTCTTTAGCACAAGCACAAGGCTCTCAACAAGTTGAGTTCATAGTCTAAATTTTTTTAAAAAAATTAAAAAAATAAAATAAAAAAAGAACTAAACCTTTTTTTTATTTCTCTTTAGAATATATTATACCTATATTTAAAGAATGGGCATTTTATTTTCGTCAGGACCATGCTTTGCACTTTGTGCCTCAGCTCCAGGCGGCCTTCACACTTAATGGGCCTAGTTCATATTATAACACTGCTATAGTCTCTTAAAGAATTAATAATTAAAACAAAATAAAGGGAAAATCACACTTACCCAGATATCTTGATGCAGCACCAGAAAGGCCCTGTCCACAGGAACAGAAAGAAGTTCTGATTCAGGAAAAAAAATGCAAAATGCGAAGCGTCTAGTTGTCCTATATATAAACATACACATAAAAAGACATAAATTACCATGATTATTTTTTCAAATTGAGCTGCTATAATTATCATCTAAAAATTACTACAGATTTTTCAAAAAATTGTTGTCGATGATTAGAAAAAAGTATTGACCTGTTTTGCTGCGAGCAAGGCTGCTCGTGACTCTAGGTTAATCGCAGCTAATTGTCCACCCTAAAAACAAAGAAGAAGATCATCCAGTAATCTCCATAAATTGATTACTCCAGAATTCAGGCATGTAGAAGAGTCATAGACAAGTTAAACAGAGCTGATTGATCAGTAGCATGCCAAAGTTAATCACAGTCCAAATGACTAAATGAACACAATAAATGAGTATAATTGATAAAAATTGTATTATCACATGAAGTTTCTCACATTTAAGTAAAGTTGAGAGAGAGACCACTGAATCATATTTTGCAGCAGAAACAGAACCGGATCATCAATCAAACTAAACAGATATATTGGTTATATCCACACATATTAATATCGGACAAAACTTTATCATGGTTGTGTGCACAACTACATATCTATGATGTCAAATTTGTACCTTTTTAATGAATTCCTTTTTAATCTGATAGTTGGCAGCTTCTACAAACACCTTCCCTGATAATCTCCTTGCTAACTATCAAAAAGAGAAAACCAGTTCAGAGATTCAACCAGGAGACCCAACTAAATAAACTGACATACCCTTTACTTACCAATTCATAGATCTTTGCCAAAGTAAGCATACCACCACCCTTCACAATAAAAAAAGGGCAAAAGGGGATCGAGATCAAATAGACAGAGAGTTCAACAACAAATGAGGCAGTCTAGTAAATCAGACAGTACCTTCAAAATCATTGACCAAAGCTCTTTCACAGCATCAAGGGTGTGCACCTTCCCCCGATTAAGTCCAAGTTCTAGACTTCCTTGATCATTAGATGTCTTAGAGGGTTCAAATGAGCTCAGAAAAGATCCCAGTTCTTCACTACAAGAGAGGCAATTAAAAGTTTTAAATTATGAAAGTACAATACAAAAATTAATTTTCAAATTAATTAGTTTTTTATAGTAAGAATGTAAGCCGGTGGTCTTGAACCCACAACCTCAACTTCCTCCTGTTCTTACAGGTGGAGGAATCTCTTCACCTATAAAACATGATGGGGGGTGGGATACTATTTGAGTTAGGTTCTGCTTGGTAAGTGGGATGAAAATTTTGAGTTTAAGATGAAATATTAAAATATTATATTTTAATATTATTATTTTTTTGGGATTTGAAAAAGTTAAGAAAAAGTTGAATTATTTATTATATTTTGTATGGGGATTTGGGAAAGTTGTAATGATGAGATGAGAATTTTGAGTTTGAGATGAAAATTTTTTGTTACCAAACCGAACCTTAGAGCTCACTTGAAACTTTCTTAGAACTAATTGTCCTCTAATACTTCATAATATCATGACAAATGGCAAAGAAACAAGTTCCATTCATGAAATTATAGAACTGAAACAAAAATACAACAGAAGGTTAACTAAAGGCTATCAGCACAGTGCTAGTTTGAACTGGGAAATCTATACAAAGCATTGTTTCAGCAGTCAAGAAGACTGGCACACAGTGCATAATACATTGCATTAGCCTGGAGCCATTTAATGGCGCACTATGTTACTTGAACAATCACTGATAAAAAAAAAAAATACTTGAACAATCAAGTATATGTGAAGAGACATTTCTCTCCAGTCGCTCTGGTTGGCAAACCATGAAGCCTCCTCCTTCAGTGCACCTTCCAGCTGATCCAGAGGGGAGGCAGCCCTTTTCCCCCAGTATCAGCGTGGAGCCATTTAGTGGCGTGCTATTTTACTTGAACAATGAAATATCTGTAAGAATACCTTTCTCTCTAGTTGCTCTGGTTCGCAAACTGTGAAGCCTCCTCCTTCAGCACACCTTCCAGCTGCTACAGTGAGAGAGATAAGCCCCTTCTCCCCCCTCCCCAGCATCATTGTCACCTCTCCTTCCTTTTCGACAACTCAGACTCTTGCTTTCCTCCATTTTCTCTCATTGTCATTTACCGGTGGTCTAAGGTTCACCCACCTCCAAAGCGAGGCAACCACCTGACCTCCTAACCTCCCCCTCTTTTTTCTAATTATTATCTTGTTTTCCTCCACCCCGCCTCAGATCTGACCGTTTTAGTTCATTTCTAGAAGCCACGTGCCACTCTGCCTCTCTCCCCCACAAGCCAGTCCTCCACCCCCTTGAATTTCACCACCATTATGTTAGGTGTGTGGAGCTTATTCACAACCTCCTTTCCATGGCAACCACCAGTATATCTGGTTCTCTCACCTCCATTATTGACGATCTCCAGAGATAACCAATGGTCAGAAAATGTAGAAGTTCCAGATTGCAGCTTCAGCATTGCTTCACGAGCCAATCCTCCACCCCCTGCAATTTCCCCACCATTTTGTTAGGTGTGTGGAGCTTATACACAACCTCCTTTCCATGGCAATCACCATCTGGTTCTCTCACCTCCATTATTGATGATCTCTAGAGATAACCAATGGTCAGAAAATGTAGAAGTTCCGGATTGCAGCTTCAGTATTGCCTCAGGCGGTCCCTGTCTCCTTTCATAAAGATTTCCTAGTTCACCATCCAAGGAGGGGGAAAAATATTCAGAAGCCATAATTACTCCAAGCCAACATGCAGCATTTTTAGCACCACCACGTTTTCTCACAAACTTGAAAGTTTTTCATTTCGTTTTGTCCATAGACACCACATTTGACATCAAGTAACCAGCCTCCGAGCTTCCACCGTACAGTGACCCTCATCCTAATTTCTCCAAACAACAAAGTAACTCCACAACCCTTTGGGGCATCACCCCAGCAACGTCGAAAACATTGAACACCAAGGCCCAAAGGGTATGTTTGGTTAAGAGAGATTTTGAGAATCATTGATAATTTTTGAGAATTTTTTTTTAAGATGCTTTGTTTACTGGGGTTTGAGATAGATAGGAAAATCTGAATAAAAAAATTGAAATATGTTTTGCATTGGGGTTTGTGGAAGTGGTTCTTGAATATAATTTTTTTGGGCAGATTTTATTTTTCTTTTGGGTTAATTACTATTTTAGTCCCCGCGCTTTGCTCCTAAGACAAATTAATCCCAAAACTTTAATTTTGAACTTTTTTTTATGACGAGGTATCCAAGAACTTTCACTGCCCTAGATAAGGCTCTAGTTCTCGACCAATCCCCGAGGTAAAAGACATCTCTGCCAGCAAATTTGTCACCTTCACCGCGGTGCCTTGTTCGCAAGGATCAGAGATCAGCCAGGAGCAACCCACCTGTAGGGTCTCCTTTAGACGCCTTCCTCGCCCAGATTGAGGTCTCTAGGGAGCCTTTTAACCTCCTGCTCAGGAGGGTTTAATTTTGAACTTTATAATCCCCAAACTATTAACTTCGATCAAATCGATCCCTCCATTAAAAAACCATTACAAATGCATTAAAATTCCACACCATCACCAGTGAGGAAGTGACACATTTCATCTAAAAATTAAAAAAAATAATTTTAATACGAAAACTTAAAATATGTGGCAATCTAGGTTTTTGAAGATGACAAGTCACTTGCAATCATATTTCACAATCTTCTTGCTCAAGTTCCATCCGTAAAGTTTTTTTCAATCTCTACCTCCTTGAGATAAATGGGATTGAGATATCAAATGGAATAATCTTTCTACTACAATTATGATTTTGAAAGGCTGGAGAATTAAGTAGGAAAATTACCTTGAGTAATTCTGCAATAGATGAAGAAAAATTTCGATTTCAAGGTCTTCAGTTGACAATTTGCTTGAGCACCGAATGTTTAACTTTTTTCTCACAGAGAGCAAGACATTTCTGTATGATGGTCTCCACCCCCTACAAAATAGCACCAAATGAAGTGAAATCAAGCAGATACTCAAAATGAAGCTCCTCTTGCAATAATTATGTACAGCATGATTTAAACTACAAGCATATAGATTCAATGACCACTTTCCACAACCATGACCAACAAAAGTTCAGCATCTTAGTTCATATCAACACAAGCTGCAAATGACTCCAATAAGTTAGCCAACTCGTTGAGTTTTTAAATATCAATGCTAGCAACACACCAACATAGTCAACTTCAGGTGCCAGCACCAAATTACCTTAATGTAGAACGGGCATCAGCAGCAAGAAATAAAAATCGCGACTCTAGTTCTGCTATAAAGTCTTCTCGCTCTTCAAGATCTTCTTCAATCATGACATGGTCCACATCAGCTCTACTTGTTATTGATTTTATTAAAGGGCTGAAGTAGCTGACCGTCAACAATATTCAAAACCATTAAAGACTTAATGTATCAGCATCATATGGTGAATTCAGATTGTTAAAACATAACTCTACGTTTGTTCACTAAGAAAATGAGTGAAAATTACTTTTATTTCCATTATTTAAAATTCTGGAAACAAATAACAGCATCTAAAAATAGACTAGCGCAAAGTCTTTGATTCGATTGAAATATACCTTCATTTATTGGAAGAGTACAAATTAACACTTAAGAATAAAAAATAAATAAAAAATAATGTTTTCATCTTTCTCAAACTATTTCTCAGTAGCCAAACAGAGCGTACTCACTACTCACAGGTGAAAAACGTAGAAATTTTAATTAGAAAAAAATGGATTTACCTGGGGCCAAAAAGGATCCTTTCAAGCTCATATAACTCAGAGTCCGAGGCAAGTTCAAGAACTCTCCGAAGCTCTGGGTCAGATGCACCTGTATAATTCACCAAGCAGTTTTAGAATAACAAAATCCAAACTGGACAACAAAAACCCGAGAGAGAGAGAGAGAGAAGCACCTTGCCCTCTTCTTGAAATGGCAGTATAAGCACAAGCCACAAGTCTCAGACCATTTCTATGTCTGGGTGAACCAAAACCCTGAAAAATCAAGATCCCATTTGGCAGCTAAGAAAGCGTACGAAAGTCTTAAAACTATGGCACTTGTGGTGCTTAAGATTGCACATTATAGAGGACCCAAAAGAAAAAAGAACCTCTCCACTAGGCCTAAACCCAACCAACAGCTATACGTGATCAAGAAAGAATTATGAGGAGCAAAAGAAGCTTACTGGGTATGTGAATTTCGCGGTGGTGTTTGTAATTGGAGAAGCGGAGGAGAAAATGAGTGGCAGAGCTGCTGCTGCTGCTGCAATAGTCATTCGCCTTCCCGAAGTGCTCGTAATTGATAGCTCAGATAGTCCCTATTTTTTCACTCTCGAAAAATGACGATTGAAGAAGACCAGAAACGAGCTCGATGGCGGTATGAAATCGAGATCCAAGTTTTGGGTTTTTGATTTCGTTGTGTTTCGCCCGGTGAATCGAGATATATATTCTGTATGAAATCCCGTATGCCAGCCTCCTGTATGTACTCTGTTCCGCGTCAGCTGGCCACTGAATTAGATCGCAGTGCAGCTTTGTAGATAAATTTTCTCTCTCTCTCTCTCTCTCTCTATACTAGTAGAAGCAAAACGTCCAATGGATGTTTTCTGCAATTGCTCTAAATAGAACAGCGTCTTCTGCAATTGCTCTAAATAGAACAGCTGTCAATCATCCTGTATTATCATCTATCTCAACATAGGCTCGACAACTGGAACAAATAAAAGTAGAATTGTCAATTTTAATGATCTATTCATATGAGGAAATTGTTATATCAGAAGTTATAAATCAAAATATGAAGGAAACATATATACCGTGGTTGTGCGATTCTGGAGTTCTTGTAAATAACACAGTTAGTGAAGAATTCATCAATATTAAATCGCTAACCTTATTTTTCAACAAAAACGGTGGTCAGTTTTTTAGATCAGACAAGCACCGTAAGCTTTTTCAGGTTTTCTGTAGCTGTCAGGCGCCGCAGAACTATGATGCTACATCTTCTTGTATCATGTAAAGAGACGCTTTACGAGAGATGCTGTGAAGCAATAGAGGTGCTTAGTCATAATTTTCTCCATAAAAGAGATATTCAGCTCATTTTCATTCGCATCCCATCTTCTTTACTTTTGTATATAAAAGAGATATAAACTATGCATATAGTTTCCATACTCTTGAGTATGGCTTCAAAAAATGGAATCAGGGCGCTGAGTAGTTGGATCAAGTCTGTAGGGTGAAGAAGATGAAAAGGGAGTGGTTGGAGTAGGTCCCACGGCCTTGTATGCATGCCAGAAAGATAAAGAGAGGGAAAGCAGTGGTAGGTTCATCTCTCTTTTTTTTTAATCAAAAAATAAAATAAACAAATACAAAATAGCCGGTTATACCACGGTTTTCATAGGCAGTTCTGTAGCAAAACTGTGGGCGAGGAAAGAGATTACGGAGACCTGCAAAGACAGAAAGGAAAAAAAGAAGGCACTGACTGATCCTCTGATGCAGCTGTAAATCACATAGTTAGTGGAGAAGTCATCAATATTAATTCGCCAACCTCCATATTCAACAAAAACGGTAGCTACGTTTTTACACCGGACAAGCACCGCATTATTTTTATAGCTCTTCTAGAGTTGTCAGGCGCCGCAAGGCTATTCTACTACATCTCTTGTCTCTTGTAGAGAGACGCTTCACGATAGACGCCGTGAAGCAATAGAGATGCTTCGTCCTTCCTTTCATAATTTTCTCTATAAAAGAAATATTCAGCTCATCTTCATTCGCATCCCATCTTCTTTACTTTTCTGTAATCAGTCTGCATTCTTACTCTGCAATCTCTCTTTGCATTCTTACTCTACAATGGCCCAACAATCTTCTCGTAACCAATACGTGAGGTATTCTACACCATTTTCACTAGTTATTTCTGCTTTTGCTGTAGGTTCTATAGTACAATACAATAATGATCTGGCTAATAAGTCAGATGTTGAAGCTATCTACGACCTTGTAAATCTCGGTACCCATTACTCTTCAGCTATTTATGCATTTTCTCAGCGACTACAATCCAAACCTTATGATTTGGATAAACTCAATGAGAAAATTTCTATCCTTCAGCGACTTCTTCAGGAGTCTCACATGAAGATAGAAGCAATAAAGTAAGAGAATAGGAAATTAAAATCCTTACTTAATTCTTCTTTTAGATTGCCTACTCCTTTAGACAGAGATGCCACGCAAATTTTAGAGGAGCAAGATCGTTTGAAGAATGAGGCGAAGAGCCTCAAATTTCTGTAATTTTGTTTCGAGATAATAAAATAATATCTCAAAAATATTCATATTGTGTATCTATCTTCTGGTAGATATTCTGTGTGCTCCATTTTATTTTTGGTAGATAAAATCATATTCTGCCAGATGAGGGTTGCATTCACTTCTACGTTTAAAGTGAAAACTAATAGATCTAAAGGAATAGATATAGATCTGTCAATACACAACAAAAATACATGTCCAACACCCAAAAAAATCACTTTTTTTTTCTCTTTCAAAAAATCAACTCGGAGATGAAAATAAAAGAAAGATGACTTAGAAAATAGAAAAATAAAAATAGAAGGAAGCAGTTTTGATGGTTTTGCTTTGCCTTTTGTGGTTTAGAGGGTGCAAAAGTGGTTTTGTTGTTCTGGTGAATACCTTGAATTGCAGCAAAACTCGTACAGCTTTCCTCCGCTTAGAAAGGTCACCTGCGTGTTGATCTTGTTCTCGATCCTCAACATGAACAAAAGAAAAGAAGAGAGAGAAAATATTTACTTTCGGAGAGAAGAGGAAAGAGAAAGTGAAGATGAAAGTCTGAAAGAGGAGATGCAGATGAAAGAGAGTATGAAAGGGGGAAAAAAAAAGCTGCGGCTACCACCAACTACAAGATCAAATCCACCAAATGAGCTTCATCATCTACTTCAATCGGTCACCATTTAACTGTAAAAAAACTCCAACACCCAAAAAAATCACTTTTTTTTTTCTTTCAAAAAATCAACTAATAGAAGGAAGCAGTTTTGATGGTTTTGCTTTGCTTCTACTGCTGCTGCTTGAAGGATGGTTGTTGTCCGGCTTGCTTCGCGACTATTGATGGCGGCAACCAAGGCTAGGCGAGACGGAGAGAAAGAAAAGACAGGGCCTTACCAGAGAGAGAGAGAGAGAGAGATTTTTCTGAAAAGTAAAAATAGAGAAGAGTAGAGAGGGAGTGAAGAAAAAAGAAGCTCTGATCCCATCACCATTACTGTCGTTGGAGAAAGGCCAAATTTGATTGAGGAAGGTGGGACCTAACGTGGGGAAACCTTCTGTCTTCTGTCGTTGGAGAGAGAGAGAGAGAGAGAGAGAGAGAGAGTAGAGAAAGAGGGAAGAAAGAAGAGAGAATAGAGAAGAGAGAATTATTCAGAACAATAATTCTGTGTGGTGGACTCATATAATTATTATTAACATGTAATAATAATTTTTATTATTATTATTAATTTAATTAGAATATAATTACTATTAACACCTGACCTAACCTTACGCCCATCCATACAAAAGCATCCTTATCCTTTCAGCACTCCATTCGGCCGCCCCCTTCTTTCTTTCCCCCCCACTCTCTCTCTGCCTTCCTTCACTTTTCGTATTCTTGTTCTTCCGTCTTCTCTCTTCTCTCATCTAAGCCCTCTCTCTCTCTCTGTCTCTCTCTTCCTTCACCTTTGTTATTCTCGTTCTTCCGTCTTCTCTATTCTCTCATCTAAGCCGTTTCTCTTTTCCATCTGTATTCCTATGCTTTCCAAAACAACACACAAAACACAGGAAAAAAAGATTCCAAATAGTCAAACTGGAAAATAATATTATTTTTTAATATTATTTTTATTTTAAGATTTTAAGAAATAAAATTATTTGTTATATTGTAAAATAATAATAATTTTTAAAAAATAATATTTTATTTAACTTTCAACTTTTATTTAGATTTGGATAGTGAGTTAAGATCAATGTTAAAAATATTCAATTAATGCCATAAAAAATTAAAAATTGCCTGAAAATTCAGAATAATTATAAGGTAATTTTGTATTACCTAGCGAGTGAAAATCATTTGGAAATTTTGAATAATATAAGAAACGAGCCGTATAATCTATTTGAGGTAGATAGGAGAGGATGCATTTGTCTTTTCACAAGAGGAAGAGAGGGTTTTCATGAGAGAGAAGAAGATTGAGAATAAAGGTAATCCTGAAAGATCCTTATCTCCTCTCTAAGTAATTATTTTGATTTGATTGGAGCGCCTATTTATCAATAATCCGAGAAGACATCATTAAAGTAATCATATTCTACTATATTAAATGTTACAGTACATATATAGAATCAGACAATGTACATGTTGGAGGTCCAAGTCCATGAACAAAAGTTGGCAGGCACTTAATGGCCCTACACCTCATCAAGTGGACGCAAAGTTACTCGATTTATCTTTGTCAAATGCTATATAATATTTGGACAGTAGCTACAAATGATGCATGGGTGTGTGCCAGCTATTGATGCTCTCTTTGTCATATCAAATAAAATAAAATAAATGAGAAGATACGATATATATATATAATATTATATATATATATATATATAACCATTTATTTGCATATCACATCATATAAAATTCCTAAAGCACCTAAAGCAGTTTGAAATATGCACATCCTCGATCTCATCTCCCTCTTGATTGATTTCAGAAATCAACCACACACCTGCACAAACAGTTAAAAAAAGTTTAAAATATGATTATTTATTTGTAGATCACATCATAGAAAGTCCCTAAAGCAGTTTGAAATATGCACACCCTCGATATCATCTGCCTCTTGATTGATTTCAGAAATCAACCACACCCCTGCACAAACAGTTAAACAAAGTTTAAAATATCAAGTGGGTCTATCCCCTATAAGATAAGATATAAAAATCTATTACTCATGTCCATATCCATTTATTACATACATCGATCTCAAGATAAATTATTTTTCGATTCCAAACAAACTTACAGCTAAAAAAAATGGATGATCATAAAAATAAAAGCAATACAATAACGAATGTAAGGAATATTTTAAAATGGTATTTAATAAAAATAATTATATTTTATAATATCTTTTTTGATTGATCGACTGCATGGTAATAGTACCAAAGAAACAGGAAGCTGCCATTATTCCTTCCTTACTTCAGAGGACAGAGCGAAATCAGACGGGCTTGTAGAAGAACATGAGCGACGAAGGGGTAAAGATATCAGAAAACTTCAATCAGCATCTTCCTTTTTTCTATTTCCTTATTTGGATGAAAAGTATGAATAATCAATTTGAACGGTTCTAATGCAGACGCCTGCACGAAAATCACACGAGAAAAAGCAAGTACGCAAAAGAAAAGTAAGAAATAAAAAGAAAAAACAAGTACCCTTTATAACAATCAACAAAAACCCAGTCCTCTTCCAGCCTCATAAACCTCTTCTCGAGTCCGAAAACCAAATCAACGAACAAAGCTCAAAAAACTCAAGCGCTATCGGCGTAAAATTAGTTTTGAGTGGAAGGTTTTTTTTCCTTCCTTTTTGGATGGGCCAGTCGTCTTTGACCGTCGGTGCTTCGACGGAGCTGAATCGCCGTGAATTATTCCTAAGCAATCGTTTTAACTTCCGATCTTCGGCTGTTGTTCCGGAGTTTGAGCCCAATGAAGAGTTTGCCGAGGCTGACTTCGTGGAAAACGTCGTCGCTGGGCTTGACTACACCGCCGATCTTCCCGATGAGTGCTTGGCCAGCATTTTTCACTTCCTCGGATCTGGTGACCGAAAACGCTGCTCGCTCGTTTGCCACAGGTGGTTCCGAGTCGACGGTCAGAGCCGCCATCGTCTCTCGCTTAACGCTCAAGCTGAGATACTCTCTATCCTTCAGAGCTTGAGTTCTCGACACCGACTGCTGGAACTTGCCCCCCTCTCCTTCAATCTCAAAATTAACACAAAGCAAAGATCGATTGGTCGGATTGTCGGGCTGGACCGGTCGAAGGCGAAGACGCTACGGACCTTGCGGACGGCGAAGCTGGAGGGGGTCGGGGAGTACTTGACGTGCAAGGAGGTTGCCGTTCAGAGGAGGGTTGCGATGAACTTGGCGATGAGTGATCGGTAGAAAGACCAGAGCTTGAGTTCTCCGACACCGACCGTTGGAACTTGCTCCCCTCTCCTTCAATCTCTAAATTAACACAAAGCAAAGACCATCGATCACAAGTATTATATATATATATATAAACCATGCATGCACGCACACAACTTAGTCCAAAATTCCTGCAAAAAACACAAAGCAGGATCAATTAAAGAAAAAAATAAAAAGACAATAACTCAATGACTTGCAAACCAAAAAAAATGAAATGCATACATTTTTTTTTTAAGAAAACAAACATGCAAAAGAAAAGAAAAATAGAAAATAAACATGCACAAAAAAAAAATCAGAAAATTACCCTTTTCTTCAAAAGCAACGAGAGAGTGGGGGAAAAACCAAATTTTTTGCTTTAGGGGTGGTTGAGCCGAAATCAGTGGCTGCTGGAGGTGGTTCTCATTGTTGGGGTTGCTCTGGTGGTGAGGCTCACGGTGGCGTTTCCGTGAGAACTGCAATTGGGCTGGCGTCCGTTGCTTGTCCAAAATTCTTGAAAAAAACACAAAGCAGGATCAATTAAAGAAAAAAAATAAAAAGACAATAACTCAATGACTTGAAGGATGGCCAAGAGAGAGATGATTGGCAG
The DNA here is from genome assembly GCA_011037825.1 of Carya cathayensis. Taxonomy (NCBI): domain Eukaryota; kingdom Viridiplantae; phylum Streptophyta; class Magnoliopsida; order Fagales; family Juglandaceae; genus Carya; species Carya cathayensis. Next base: position 653,887 of record QGSO01000527.1, read on the forward strand.
CGGAGACGAAGAGATAAGGATGGCCAATAGGTTAAATGCTGTCTCTTTCCCCATTTCCCTTAATGTTGGCTCTTTCCCCATTTCCCTTAGAATTCTCTCGATCTTCTCTATCTCATGTTTGTGGGAGTAGGTGAAAGGGTGGGTCCCTGCTGCCCCCCACTCCCTCTTTCTCTCACAACTCCCTCTTATTTCTTCTTCATGCTCATGGGAGTAGGTGAAAGGGTGGGTCCCTGCTGCCCCCACTCCCTCTTTTTCTCATTTCTCACAACTCCCTCTTATTTCTTCTGCTCTCACTCCCTCTTATTTCTTCTACTCTCAGATACCATGAAGATGCCATAAAAAGATACACAAAACAAATTATTATTATCTTACTATTCATTCAAATTTTTTATTATCTTTACTGTGTAGGAATTGAATTATTATATTACTATGCATTTTTTTATTATCTTTACTGTGCATTTGAATTTTTTATTATATTTACTGTGTAAATTAACGAAAATGAAAACGGAATGTTACTGTGTAAAGTGTTAACTGTTTATTATATACGGAAACGGAACGACAAATATTACTGTTGTTTACTGTAGTTAGCGCATAGGCGCTTATTATAATAGATAGATATAATATGATAGAATTTATTATTATGGAAATGTAAATAATTTAATTAAAAAACTCTCTAAATTATGTTTTATTTTTTATCCTCTAAAATATTATTTTTAATGGGTAATAAGCTCGATATAATTTAAGCTGCAAATTAAATCCATAGCAGTAATTTATTTCTATAACCCACAATTGGAGATTTTGAAAGTCTTATTATTTTCTTTTGCTAAACCAAATCTTCCATACCCAAATGCTTGGTTTTTGTTTTCTCATAATCTTTGGTCCCCATTAATCATCAATTTGGCTGAAAAAATAAAAATTAAAAACTTGCCATAAGTATGATGGATGGTGGGATACTAGATAGGGATTATATGTCTTAGCCCATTTGCTTAAGGATGGTGAGGGTATAATAACTGTACACTCCACTAATGTGATTGATTGCGTTACTTTTTTTTAATATAAAATAATTGTTTATACCAACACATCCATTAAGTGCTCAAGGAACACGTACAAATAACTATATGTAGCAGAATTCATAAAAATAGAATGGTAAAAAGCTAGCCACTTCAGAATATCCATGGAGGAACCACTTCTCAAGAAATTGAGTATGCAAAGAAAAACATCTAGGCTCCCTTTTTAGGAGAGTTTTGGATTCAATATTCATCCCCAACTAATCTATCTTATCTCTAATCATTATAACTTTCACAACTTTCGTACAAAATACAATAAATAATTAACTTTTTCAAATCTCAAAATAAAAATAATATTTTATTCAACTTTTATCTCTTCTCATCTCAACTCACTATTCAAACCACCTCTACTCTCTTGATCATCTGATTTATCTGAGTCCTCACTGCCTTGATCATTTTCTTGCACAATGAATTGAAGGTTCAGAACAACAATAACCAATGCGTTTGCAGTAAGGATAGGAAGAAAATACTGGTATGGGGCATGAAAAAGGGAAGGGGCTGAAAATGTATCTCATTGATAGTGTCATCCCAGTTAGAACTTAATGGAAATTCCACAATGATATTCATCAACCCCAATTGAAATCCTCTTCAATTTGCAGATCAAATTGGATGGTCCAATTCTAGCGAGAAAAATAAGCATATCGTGTGATCTCTACGATATTTAGAACTACATGAGCATTTATTGTATCACTTCTACATCAAACCATCCAATTTGATTGAGAAGTTGAAGAGAATCGACATTGGTAGTAGATAAAAGTGCAACAAACGCTGACTCTAGATCTTTTCCACAGGCGCACACGCTGGCAGATTATTAGAATAAAGAGAAACCATAGAAGATGCTGAAGATTGTATTTGAGTTTTGATTTGAGAATGATACAAACTTTTTCGCTGAACTGTTGAGCATATCGTTTTTTTAACATGCTGCTCTTGAAGCAAGATATCTGATCAACCTGCTCCTTTTTTCAGTACAGGCACTACAAAATTACGGTTGATAACTTCTCTACACAACACCTATGAAAAAGGAGAAAGAAAGGAAATACCAGATGACACTTGACAAGGTGGTCAACTAACTACTCGCACTTGATCGACTGATAAATGTGGCGGACAAACAGCAAAGCTGCTCGAAAACCTACAGTTCCAAGCATGAGGAAGAAACCATAGCAGATGCAACCCATGTAACCAAAGAAAAATGAGGTTTGCAGAAACCCGGACATATCGGAGCGTGCATAGTAGTAATATAGGCAATAGGCATAGATAAATATGCCAGTTGATCCCCCGCATAGAAAAGACCTGTGTAACAAAATCAAGCATTAAAAGGATCAATCTTGGAAACAATGTATCAGAGACTCCACTCTAGGCATACAAAATCTTTAATTTTAATGAAGGCATGGAAGAATTTAATATTTTAAAAATTCAAGCAGGGCCAACTCTATTCACTGGAAAATTCAGAAAAAAAATAAAATGGACGATAAATTATCCAACTACCATGCGATCCATCTCTCAAAATTCAAGCCAAGAGTCAAATCATTCTTGTTCACATAAGCCTTTACAGATTGACCAATAGCTATACAAGCCAATCAAAAATCAACGAGACTGCAAAATTATCATACCTACATGTATTTATAACTCAAAACAACTTCAGCAAACACGACTGCTCGGAAATTTTTTGCCACTACCAATCTAAATAGAAACTTTGACCTCTTAATCTTCAATTACTACAAAATTTAGGAAATTCAAGAACTTGCAGAGCTCTAATGAGGTTTCACATAGTAATAAATTAAACAATATTGACATAGCAAAAAAATTAATTATAAAATTTAGCAAAACTTCAACAGGGTTTCACATGGTAATTTTTCATTAGCAATTGCTTTCGAGCTTTGATGTACCACCAACATTACAACTGCGGACACTTCTTCCTTCAAAACCTACATTTCAAATCTATTTACTAGCTCTCTAAATCTCAGGATGTGTTACACATTCTTACAACTTAAAAACTAAATCCCTGACTGAAAAAGATTTTGCAGTTGTAACACCCAACCCCAAGTAAGTTGCTCAAAAGTGAGTTCACAGAGGAAGAAATAATAAATAAGCAATAGGCAAAGTCCTTCCATATTAACTACCCAAGCTTAACAAAAGAAAAACAATCCCAAGTCCAAAGAAACGTTAAGATTTTCTTGAAGTCAAAAACAGCTTAGAAATTCAAAAGTGATGAGAAACAACTGAAAAATAGAGTATAGGAAAAAAAAGCTACATATTTCATTACCAAGTGCTCTTGATGGGGAAAAACCAGCCACAAAGGTATTTTCCAATATTATTCCATAAAGATTTGGGCACTTGAGAGATGGCGAATTGTGATTATATTTACCACTTGCATCTTTTGGAAAATCTGAATTTATTGAAGATAATTAAGTGCCAAAAAAGGTGTAGAAAACGTCATCCAAATGTACCTTTCTGGACCTTGTGGCTAAGATCATGTGTAGGAAAATTTATCCAAATTTTTCTAGCCATACTTATCTAATCAGTCTCTACATAATTGCAAGACACCAGCATATGGAGCTGCTTGATTATTCAATTTCATTGCAATATAATTTCATGAAATTTTGAGCAAACATCACACATCAATGCTTCATTTTCAGGCTTCGAAATGCATAATGAGCAAGAAGAATACAGTCACGTGATTATATGAAATGCCATTAAAACAATAAGAAAAATAGTAAATAAAGCAGTAATGGTAACAACTCAAGGTAGAGTAGTGAGCAAAATCAAATGGATCCAAAACTAGATGAACCCGTTGACAAAATTCTTAAAGTCAGCAAAACATCAACACAGAAAAATGACAATGGATGCTTACCTCCACCACCACTCGTGATCCTCAGCAGCAAGTTGGAAGTATGTCAGTGCCACGGTAATGAAAGCAGTAACTATTAGTAGAATAATAAAGACAATAAACAAGATGCTGTAAATAGTATATATCCTGTGACCCCAGACACTAGCAAATATATAGTAAAGTTCTATGTATATAGCACTGAAAGGCAGAAAGCCTGCCATTGCCATCTGTGGAATTGCTCCCCGGTACCATGGCAAAGGTGGAATCTCTCTGGGATATTTGGTGGTGCGGCAAGGAGCTTGGAATTCAGCCTTGCTATTCTTCCCAGCAATCCCACCCAAGACCAGCAAAGGTGATGTTACTAGTGTCCATATAAGAACTATCACCACAATTGTGCCAAATGGAAGAGCAGCAGTAGCATTATATGCAATTGCAACAGTGTTCAGAAAGCAGAACATTAGAAACAGAGGTCCGCAAAAGAGGCATCCAGTCAACAATAGGTTCCTAACCTGTCATGTCAAAAGACTGAATATCAGATTAATGAATTGCATAAAATTTAACAGCTTTCAGCTCATAATCAAATTGTTTGAAGAACGAGTTCGTGCACATACCCAGTTTGTTCCCTCTAGCTGACAATAAAAGGATGTTGCAATATAGCCTGCAATTCCTGATGTGAGTGCATATATGACAACCAGTGCCGTAAATAAAGCCCCACGGTTGTAGGGATAAAATACACCAACAAGTGCCAGAATAAAAATGAACACCGTACTGCATGGGAAGCAAAAACACCACACTAAGTAAATATTAAACAACACGAATATGTTTATTCGTATGGGGAATGTCCTAAAATTTAGCTTTGGCGCTATAAAACAGTTAGATCAAAAAGTAACTTACAGGGCAAATAGTTGGGTACCAGAACCCAGGGCAGCTGCGAATAGAGACTTGTACTTGGGGTACCTGAATACATCTCCATGGATGTATTTCCATCCAGTCTCTTCCTGGTCTTCAGCTGATTCCTCATCATGGGCATATCTTTTATAGAGAACCAAAAGTATAACTTAGCAATGAATCAAGAAAGACAAGATAAAACCTACTAGGCTAGTACACTCGAAGCAAACAGGCAGATCCAATACACAGATAAATTATAAATGATTCTTACTTGACAAAATCATTCTTGAGGACTCGCATGAGAATTGTGGCAAGAAACCCAGTTAGAAGAAGCACTGTTACACATGAATTTATAATGGAGAACCAATGGATCTCCAGATGATGAGGAAGCGAAGAAGACTGTGAGTACTTATCCATCCTCTTGTCAAACGGGGTATTTGTTTCCTTCCATTTCACAGTATACAAAAATTCCACATCAACTGCTTTATCCTCTGTAAGGTCTACAAGGGCACGTGGGTCTGTTCGGACATTGATTTCAATGACACGGTCCTTGTTATAAAAGATATCGAAATGAATATGCTTATAAAGATAATATCTGTACTCGCTTGGGTCTTTGCCCTCCTTGTCGACCTTCCCTATGAAACCCCAAATGGGTAAGTCATCATAATACATCTGAAAGTAGTAATCCTTGATCACAGCAGCTCGGAACTGGGCCACATCTTCCTTTTTGAGTTTTTTACGGCAAACAACCTCAGAATCTTTCTCACTCCGGAAATCAAGTTTGTAGGGGGCATCAACTAAACGATCACCATTTAGCACTTCACCAAGAGCTTCCTTTTTCTCTTTCAGATGATCTGCAATTGGATCCAGTTAATTAAACAAGTTTCTCCAGAAAATTAATTTATGTTTCAATGGAACAAAAATACCTTACTGAACTGATACAAACCTGGTATACAGAATGGAAGATCAAAATAGCGGTATGTTTCACTGCAAGAAGAAAACAAAATATATATTATTAGCCAGATTAGAACAGAAACTTTCCCCATGTTCAAAGAATCAAACATTAAACTAGCCACAGTTCGATTCAGCAGATTCTACCATGAACGGCCTGTGGAAAACTTATAACTCCTATTCAATGAATGCAAAACACAATTGAACTTCTGAATTTACATCAGAAAAGATGGCAAAAACAGTTTTATCTTATTATAATTCTCTGCTGCTTTGTTCCTCTTGAACTATAAATGAAAATGAAAATACAAATAGCTTATTTCAGGATCAGACTATCGTCTTTGCCGAAGTAAGATCAGGAGCAGGGTTATATTCGTTTTTCCCATCTATATAGGAGAAAACCTATATGGTTCTTGAAAACGAAACAAAGGATGTCATTTGCGCAAAGAAAAACAGAGGCTTCTCTGAAATGTGTAGAAGCATCACAAATTGTTAAAGACTAGATCCGGCTCTGGGATCAAATAACAGACGAATAATATTTTCAGAAGGAAAAAAATACAAGTCCGTGTTCCACATCAACATTCCCAAACCCGCAATGTCTCCCAATCTTACATTATACTGTGTTTGGAACCGCACAAAAAATGAATTTTAGCAGAAAAACCTGAATTCACATCTCAAAAGATTTACGGAGCTATAGAATTATAACTAGAAAAACAGAGGCTTCTCTCAAATGTGTGGGACCATCACAAACTATTAAAGACTAGATCCAGTTATGGATCAAATAAAAGACAAATATTATTGTAAAAATAGAAAGAAACCCGCGTTCCACATCAACATTCCCGAGCCCACAATGTCACCCTACCTGACATTATACTCCGTTTGGTAACCCGCAAAAACGTATTTTACCAGAAGAACCTAATTCAAATCTCAAACATTGTAGGAGCTAAAGCATTATAGTAAGACTAAGCTTTGAAAACCATATCTTAATGTCATAAAGCATTAAAAACAAAACTTTCTCACGCTACAACTTAATTTCTTTCCCCACTGGAAAAAAGGGATTCCAGGTGACAATTCGCGGTGAAACAGTGCCAGTAATAATCAGCTCAGATCCAGCTGAAACAACAGCCGATAATGTACGAGTCCATGACTACACGACAGGCATAGGAGCTCGCAGATCGAGCTCGTAAGGCTTTGCAAAGAACAGCTTACCTGGGATTGTGAAAAGGGCCGACCTTATTGGCGTAGAGAGGCACTGGATCTCCATCCTTATACCGGTGATCCGATGCATCAGACCTGACCTGATCCGCAGCAAACAACACCAGCAAGGCGATGCCCACCACCATCGCCAGAGTCTTCTCCATTTCTCCCCGAACCCAAACCCTAAAAACCAAATCTACAGAGAAAACCACAGAGAGAGAGAGAGAGAGATCTGGGTTTGGAAATTAGTAGTTGGAGCACCTGTTCTGAAGCGAAAACGGTAGGAGATAAATAATAAAGCGTTCGGAAAAAAGAAGTAAAAAAAAAAAAAAAAGTCTTTGAAAACACACTGAAAGACACGTAGTGCCTCACTCGGATGTGTGATATCTCACCTAAACGGGGCCGTTTCTTTGTTTTCACTTTCTCCTGCCCACCGTATATACTGTATTTTGAGATAGGTAGTTATTATTGAATAATTTTACTTTTTTTTTTATTTTTAAGGAAAAATACGATTTTTATTTTACATTAGAATATCAAGACTCAAGATGAAATATAGATAGATGGATAAATTATCTTTATAACAATTATTGGAAATTTATATTACCGAAAAATTAATCAGAAAATTATAAATATTATAAGAGGGTTTCGAGATATGCTTAGTCGGCAAATGAAAGTACATAAATTGAGATAATTTGATATAGTATTTTAGATTATATACATTAATTTATAGACTTATTTTTGTAATATTTTTTTATCAACCTAACACTATTTTTGTAACTTTTTTTATAATCTACTGTTTCCATATAAGAAGTTCTACTGTCTCAAAAAGATTTTACAAACTGACATGTTTTTATGTAACACTTTCGGCGGCAGAATGAGCAATTGTGTTGAGAGGGGCTAACTTGTTTACTGTGTGACACATTTATATAAAGAATAATGCTAAATACAGTCTTATGGTGTACAAACTCTACATACACCCTTTGGAAAAAAAAAATGGGGCTTACTATTAAAAAATAATTTTTTCATGCTGGTCATAAATTTACCTACTTTTTTTAAAGGGAGTGGGTGTGACTTGCACTTTATAGGATTACAAGTATCATTTTTCTTATGTAAACTAAATGAAGATTGAAAACTCATACAAACATAACTATATTTAAATTATCTCTCGGTAATTTGTTACATACACATAGAAATAAAAATTTAAAAACACAACTTAATATATGTTTCATATTTTTTATAATAATTTTTTATAGAATAATATTCATCCATTATTATTTTTGTAATGAAATGTTTAGAATTTATTTTCTTTATATAAACTATCAGGGGATTTTTAGAATGTCATCTTTTATTCTAGTATGTAAGTTATTTTATCAGATTTAATACAAAATCTAGATATTTTCATGTCACATTAAACATATAATGCTATAATTGAGAGTTTAAATAAATTTTTTTCTTATTCAATGAAATCTAAAGGATAAAATCTTTCACTATTTTTCATATAGATAATCAGATCTTAAATGGTTTTTCTTATATTTTTACTTTGAATTCCATATTAAGAAATCTAATATTATATAACAAAAAATTTTAGGATCATATTAATAAATTTATTATTTCTCGTAAATTAGTTTTAATTTTAATTTTGGAGATACCACATTCTTGAAAATAGATAATATATAGAAATTAAATAAAATTTTGGGACTATAAAGAAAAAAAAAATTGGAGAGAGGTATTTGTAGTATATTGAAAATTTTAAAACTTTTAGCGAGCGTACGGAAATTATAAATTTTTTAGATTACCATGTTCTATATTTATAGAATTATGTATTAATTCTAGAGAGTATTTATAGAATTACATATCAAAGTACAACGTGGTTATGCTACCGAACACGTTATATCTATTTTACAATTTAATTTATCATACCAATTTACGTTGATTCGTGGATTTATTTTTATAAAAAAACTTTTTTACTACTAAAACATTTATCATCATGTCTAAGTGGAGCCACGTGATTGGTGGCGATATTGTGAGATCCGGTGCGATATGGCAGTCAAACGCATTGGGGGATGATCGCTACCTTCCATCTTTCCGACGTGGATCGGAATTTGATGGCTAACTGCAAAGATGTGGATTTAAAATGAGAGAATTTGAATTCAATTCCGAAGAAGAAGGAGGAGGAGAATAAAAACAGACAATCAAATGACCAATGCAGTGCATTTATGACCGCAAAGAAAGAGTATTGACTATTGACTTCACATTTAATAATATTTTACTATGACTTTTTTTATTTTTAACAAGGAAAATGCTTGGGTGCCGCCCAAGTTGACCGCCCGGGTTGACCGCTGGGTAAAAAAAAAATTTTTTTTTTTTACTTAGTGATTAAGGAAGTGATTTTAAGTGTATTGGTGTATTTTTTTTTATTTAATGAGAGGGGCTAACTTTTTTACTGTGTGACACATTTTTATAAAGAATAATGCTAAATACAGTCTTATGTTGTACAAACTCTACATACACCCTTTGGAAAAAAAAATGGGGCTTACTATTAAAAAATAATTTTTTCATACTGGTCATAAATTTACCTACTTTTTTTAAAGGGAGTGGGTGTGGCTTGCACTTTCTAGGATTACAAGTATCATTTTTCTTATGTAAACTAAATGAAGATTGAAAACTCATACAAACATAACTATATTTAAATTATCTCTCGGTAATTTGTTACATACACATAGAAATAAAATTTTAAAAACACAACTTAATCTATGTTTCATATTTTTTATAATAATTTTTTATGGAATAATATTCATCCATTATTATATTTGTAATGAAATGTTTAGAATTTATTTTCTTCATATAAACTATCAAGGGATTTTTAGAAAGTCATATTTTATTCTAGTATGTAAATTACTTTATTAGATTTAATACAAAATCTAGATATTTTCATGTCACATTAAACATATAATGCTATAATTGATAGTTTAAATAAATTTTTTTTCTTATTCAATGAAATCTAGAGGATAAAATCTCTCACTATTTTTCATATAGATCATCAATCTTAAATGGTTTTTCTTATATTTTTACTTTGAATTCCATATTAAGAAGTCTAATATTATATAACAAAAAATTTTAGGATCATATTAATAAGTTTATTATTTCTCGTAAACTAGTTTTAATTTTAATTTTGGAGATACCACACTCTTGAAAATAGATAATATATAAAAATTAAATAAAATTTTGGGACTATAAAGAAAAAAAATTGGAGAGAGGTATTTCTAGTATATTGAAAATTTTAAAAATTTTAGCAAGCATACGGAAATTATAAATTTTTTAGATGACCATTTCCTATATTTATAGAATTATATATTAATTCTAGAGAGCATTTATAGAATTACATATCAAAGTCTAACGTGATTCTACTACTGAACACATTATATCTATTTTATAATTTAATTTATCATATCAATTTACATCGATTCGTGGGTTTATTTTCATAAAATCTATTTTACTACTAAAACATTTATCATCATGTATAAGTGGAGCCACGTGATTGGTGGCAATATTGTGAGATCCGGTGCGATGTGGCAGTCAAACGCATTGGGGGATGATCGCTACCTTCCATCTTTCCGACGTGGATCGGAATTTGATGGCTAACTGCAAAGATGTGGATTTAAAATGAGAGAATTTGAATTCAATTCCGAAGGAGGAGGAGGAGAATAAAAACAAACAGTCAAATGACCAATGCAGTGTACTTATGACCACAAAGAAAGAGTATTGACTATTGACTTCACATTTAATAATATTTTACTATGACTTTTTTTTTTTTAAACAAAATCTACTTACAAACAAAAAATTTTTATTTTTTATTTTTATTTTTAACATTCTTAATCATTAAAAAATAAAAATATATATAAGTTTATTAATAGTCGCTTATTTAATTATTAAATAAAATAGATATTAAAAAGTTAAATTAAATACATAAATAGTAGGATTAAGAAGATAAATTCATGAGATCATTTAGCATTAAATGGTTTCCTCAGACTTTGATGATCCAACCCTATCCAATATTGTCCTTGCTATAAAATAAAATTGAAAAAAAAAAAACATGGGTCTTATTGAGTTTTTTTTTTTATTTATTGTAAATGGCCTTTCCACTCTCCAAACTAGTTAGGCTGCCATTGTATAGGTAAAATTGAAAATTGCATTGTGATGTTGTGTTCCTCTTATTTTTACAATTAAATTTTTGGAAGGTTGAGATATGATACATCTCACAAAATAAAATTTACAAATTGATATAATTTGGTGCGGTACGTCAAATTGCAAAATTTTTTTATGATAAAGTAAATTAACGTGTTACATTTAGCTATATTAATTTGTGAATTTTACTTTTATGCAATTTTATTATGAATCTAACACTCCTCCTTGTGGCCTTGGTCTTGGTTTAATTAAAATAATTAACAAACTTAGTATTTAAATATGTTGATGTAACTTTTTGGCGTGACCGAAGTGCAACAATATGGTCAAATGGCTTAAGATAATGGCTTGGGCATTCATATGGTGCTCGTATGCTCATATATGAAATAAATAATAAATCAAGAATATAAAGTGTAAATAAAAAGGCAGAGACAGATATTTATGCAATTCGGTATGAAACCCTACGTTCTTGGGTTGTTTTAGGTGAAATCTATCATGTTTGATGATTTTACAATCTTTTCATGGCATTGGCTTCCCATACTTTCAAAATAATAGAGAAAAAATGGTTGATGAGAGGTTGAATAAATGCCATCTTGTAGAAATCTGGAGAGAGAGAATATCAAAAGAGTCTAGAGAAGTGCCTAGATTTGTAGAGATCCCCCCTCCCTTTTTTAATAGAGGTCTTTCATTTTTTGGAGTAGATGAATCCTACTTGCGTTATGTCACTTTCCCATTTTTGTATGTCAGTCAACCTTTTTTGGCTGTATTTATTCATTATCTTATTCTTTCATTTTATTTATGGCAATGGGCTTCCAATGAGCTGGTCTCTAGTTCATTTTATATCCAACATAATCTCGAAATTTTGAAGATCAACTTGTCCAACAAGAAAATCTTGAGAATTTTTGTATAAAAATCAACCATGATAAAAAAATTCTATGAGAACAATAGAAAAATTCTTGTTGTTGTGCAATGCAACTTAGATCTCCGACTGTGGACCTCAGGGAGACTTAAATTCCTTGTAAGGGCCTCTAAAAATGGGCGCCTAGGAAGTTTGTTTATGTGAGTGTATATCTGACAGCCGAGCAGATGACTGATGATTGTGTGTGATTGTTTATCAATAGCGAAGAGTGCGCATTTCATATTTGGTGACTGTTTTATGTTTTTGTTGGCTCTAGTAGATTTCTTGACCTCTGATGTGATTTTAAGGTTGTGTTGTTGTTTTGGTGTTAAAGTTAGAGTTTGTTTGTTGTAACCTGAGCTAAGTGGTTGGGGAGTTAGCCAACCCTTTAGGCCCATCTCAAGTAATTATCAAGCTCGTCGACTCATTTTTTTTATGCAACCTACACAAAGAGGTTATGGAGCTTAGAGGCCCATTCCTGGAGGTGACCCATTGGCGGTGAATATGGCAAGAGAGTTAGCCATGGTCATATGTGCATGCACTAACATTTCTAGCTAAGGCAGCGGGAGGATTGCTCAGCTGCTTTGTTGAGGTAGTAGAAGGAATGCTCAACCACTTTGCCGAAGTACAAGTGTTAACCTCAATCTGTTAACCTTGGTCACTTGTTTTGTAGAGGGCTCAAGGTGAGCTCAATGCTCAACCTTGCACATTGTGTGCATGGACATACAATGCTTGTGTGTGTAGCGGATGTCATAGTGCTCGTCACTAGAAATTTTAAATCATAAAATATACAAAAAATGATAAGGGACTTATCTTCCTAAATGTCTTAGCATGGTTTTGTTGGACGACTCCTTTTTTTTATTTAGAACTATATTATTCCTCCTGATGTAATCCTCCATTGAGTGCATGCCTCTTATGTGAGTAACTAGCATTTGTTGGATCAAGCAACCTTTTATTTGGAGAGCGAAAACTGTTGATGCAAATTTTTGGAGTGGCCAAAGTCCAACAATACGGTCGAATGACTCGAATTGTGGCGCCACCAAATCCCCACGTACCAACACGGGGAATTCGAGACGTCCGGATGGTGACAACCCGGGTCACCATCCTATCGACGGGTGCCAAGTGTGTGCAAGCGACAAATGTGCACAAGAAGATACGCAGCGGATAGCAAAGTCAAATACTAAGTACCAGAATTTTTTTTTTTCTTAAATAAAATACAAACGGTTCAAAGGCACATAATAAAATATTACATGATATAAATATTGTTTTAAAACTAAGTACAAAGCATAACTTCAAATCAGAACTCCGGCGGAGCCGTATCCTCGGGCTCAGCCTCCTCCTCCTCCTCGAACGCTGCATCAAAATCTACGGTACCAAAAATGGTGCCGCAGGTAAGTAAAATCCAAACACCACTAGATAAAAGCATATTAAACTCAAACAACAAGTATGAATGAATGTCAATGCTCCAAAACTCATAAATCATATTTTCCACGCACGCCAAAAACCCATTTGGCTTAAAAACATAACCTTAAAAACCAAGCCTCGCCATTATCCCAGATAATGGCCCAAACCACCATTTTCCCCGAAAATGGATCACAAGACCATCGCCATTTTCCCAGAAAATGGCCCATATCCGAAAACCATGAAAACCAACCAATTATGCATGCACCATGATCTCCCCTAGGGATCATCCGCACACTCTGGCTCTGTGCCACACCGCAGGTAACGTCTACGCGTGTGACACCTACACGAGCGATGCCCAGACTCGCGCCTCCAACTCGCGCGTACCTGGCCAGGCCATCCTCTAGTCCCCGCCACTAAAAGGACCACGGAGTCGACACGACAGCGTTACCGTATCGTGCGATCCGGTCGTCGCCCGGCGACAACCCAGGGGATGTCACTCAGTATTATCCACTCCCGAGTGACCAGAGGAGCTCCACCGAGATAATAACCCATCCCGGCTTGGGCTCGTGATACGCACACTCCCAAAAATCATTTACGCCAATAAAACATGATTTTTCCAATAAAATAAAATACAAGTGCATGCATCATGTAAATGCCAATTTCAATGCTCGACAAATAAATATCAACCATAGCACAACAAATCAAGCAACTCCGTCCTCCATCCATCCGACCCCCGAACTCCTCGGACTCAGTCCGGAATCAGCGAACCAACCAAATAATTTATTGAAAGAGTAAAATACATTTAAATCTAAAAGTAGCGTTTGGAAAATACTTACAGCGCTATATAGGATTTTTAGAAGGTTCGGCGCGAAGCGAACGGCGATGCGAAAGCAACGTAACAGTGCAAATGCACTGTTCCCGTGGGTCGCAAAATACCCACTTTTGACCGGGGACAAACCAAGACACCAAATTGATAGGGAAAGGTCTAGAGATGTTTATGAAGCTAGTGGAAGTGAGTTTTGGCCGTGGGTGGCGGCGAAAACGCCGGTAGGGGCGGAAAAAGGGCAAATCGGAGTTGAGCTCGTGGGAGCCGCTCCGGTGACCGTCTGAGGCCGGGGATGGGTGGGTTAGGTCGGTAAGGAGTAGGGGAAGAAGTGGTGAAGAGGTGGTGGCCGGAGGTGGAGCGACGGCGGCGGATCGAGCCACAAACCGTGCGGCTTGAGGAGCTTTTTCCGGCCAAACGGCCGGCCGGTTGGGGCTGGGAACGGGAGGGGATGGTCACCGGCCGGAGGGGAAGCGACCGGTGGGGGCGGTGAGGGACACGGCGCCGGCGAACGGCGGGGCTGGGCGGTTGATGCCTCACGGCGTGGGTGAGGAGAGAGAGAGAGGAAGAGAGACGCGGGGAGAGAGAGAGAAACCGAACGGGAAAAAGAAGAAAAAAAGAAAAAGAAAAAGAAAAAAGAGAAAAAGAAAAAGAAGAGGAAAAGAAAAGATGAAGGAAAATTAATGAGGTCCAGTCCTCACGTCGGAAGTCCAAAAACTGATCAGCCGAAAACGGTAAAAACATAAAACGATTAAAATAAATTAACACTACATCAAATAAATAAATAAACACCAATAAAATATTTTAAACACATCAATAAGCTAAAATAAAATAAATAACTAGTAAAACCAATTATTTAAATTTTTAAAACCAAAAACAAGCCAAAATAAATTAAATCACAATTTAAATCCGACAGTCTAATAAAATCCATTTAAAACTCGATAATTTAAAATAAAAGCACCATAAAATATTTAATTAAATTAAAATATTTCTTCAGTGAAAATACACATAAAAGCGGGTCATCACACGAATGGCCCACGATGATGACTTGGCATTGATACAATTCACGAATGCTCATCTATGAAATAAATAATAAATAAAGCATATAAAATATAAATAAAGAGAGATAAAAATTTACGTGATTCACCGTAAAAAGCCTATCTCCACCGGTAACTGAGTGTGAAATCTACTATATTTGGTGATTTTACAATCTTTCATTACCTTCTATATCTCCTAATACAATGGAAAAAGTAGGTTTAAGAAGATATTGAAGAATATGTCTTCCCCTTAGAAATGTGGATAAAGAATCTCAAGAAAGTGTAGAGAAGTACCTATATTTGTAAAGATCTCCTCCTTTTATAGAGGTTTCTTTCCTACTTTAGAATAACTGAATTTTAGTTACTTTATGTCACTTTCACATTTTTTGTATGTCAATTAACCTCTATTAACTTTATCTCTTACTTGTCTTATCTTTTCCTTTTACTTTTGGCAGACTGACAATGAGTTTTCAATAAGTTGAATTCTAGTTCATTCTATGTCCAATAATATCTGTATATTTTTCTCATGGTTATATTTAATTTCAGAGTGAATATTTTTAAGTTAAATTACAAGAATTTATCAAAATTCATTCTACACATTTAAAAATAACACTAATCACAAGATTTAAAATATGTAATAATTGAGCAAAAACTCTCCATTCTCTCTAAAACTGTCCCAAACAGAAATCAGCCAGAGGGTGACGAAGTTCCACCTCCGTCCCTCATTCCATATGATTTAGACCAAATGGGTGTAGTTTTCTTTGTGTTTTTTTCGATTATTCCCATTCAAATGGTGATGAATAGTTGATATGCTGCTATTTGAAGCCTCGAAAACCGCCCCACCTAGGATGCCCAAGCTGCTGATCGTTCAGATGGACGAAAAATTTTGTCAAAAGGAGTGGCACTTGTGCCTCACAAAAGTTGCACGTGTGATCCACGCACCACCGCAATGGGAGCCTCCTGCAGCACCACGCCCGACAAACCTGGATTTAGGGCATTCAGTTTCTTCAGAATGACTTGTCCACCGCTATGTTAGGGTGGCGAGTGTCCCTCACGCGCCCCCACAATGTTTTTTCATTTAGTTTTATTGTTGTTTTATTGTATCTTGTTGTTTTGTTTTCCTCTAAGGGAAGGTGCGGATCTGTAGCTTTATATGCTATAAATCTTTTATTTTCTCATCTTCATGCATGGTTTTGTGTTTTGTGTTTTTTTATTATTATTTAAAGGTAGTAACAAAACCCTCCCCTCCTCTGGATGGGGGATGAAAGTCCTCTTCTCCCTTGGAGAGA
Source organism: Carya cathayensis (assembly GCA_011037825.1). Lineage (NCBI taxonomy): Eukaryota > Viridiplantae > Streptophyta > Magnoliopsida > Fagales > Juglandaceae > Carya > Carya cathayensis. The sequence continues at coordinate 670,447 of QGSO01000527.1, forward strand.
GATGAATGAAAGTTATCTCTACTTTTGGCAGAGTGTTTTTCTCTACAGTTTGTTTGAAGAGAGTTATAGAAGTTAAGATAATATCAATTTTAAAGAAATTTGAGTGCTGGTAGGAGCCCCAACAGAAACTAATTGGCTTGTATGGTGTATCAGGTCACAGTTGTAACTTCACTTTTATTAATGAAGGTTTTCTATTTATAAAAAAAAAATGTAATAATTGATTTTGCTTAAACTTTAGTTGGTAAAAAAGATCTTACAATGGAAACACCATTCATTTTCGTTTTAATGAAATATTGGAATTGCTTTTTTTTTTTTAAAAGGAAAATTCATTTCATTCATTTATCAGATAAAGTTATATCCATGACCGGATATATACAGGAAAATTCCCAAATCACAAGCCAACTACTGCTTTTGGAGATCCACCAATATATAAATTCCTTTATGACTGGTATGGTCTTAACTACTGTTATAGAACTTTATGGAAAAACCGTCTAAGAGATAACATTATGCCTAAAACAGATACTTATATCCCACCTTTCATGGGAGGAGATGACTTAATCTTTACGGACAAAGAGATTTTTTTTTTTTTTTAACTAAACAAAAGGAGACAACAATAAAACCGGAAAAATAGATGTGAAAATGACGAATTACAGTTTAGATCTACTCCAGTAGACATCAAAATTAGTCATAAAAGTCAAATCTAAACGATGTGATCATATGTTCTGCCACTATCTTCCCAACAATCGGCCTAAGAAGTATCTTGTGCTATTCATGCCTCACAAGAGGTGCAAGAGGTGCTGAAGAATTGTAGATCTATTTTTTCAGCTTTGAAGGAAATAAAATAAATTTAAAAAAGAAGAGAAATGAGGGAGTGAGAGGGAGAAGAGGAGGGATAGAGAGAAGAGGGAAGGAGAGGGGGAAGGAGAAAGAAGAAGGAGGAGGAGCGATTTGGAGGATTTCTGAGAGAGAATTTGAGAGGGAGAATATCGGCATTAGGGTTTCTGAGTTAGGAAAAAACTCTTACTCTTGTTTTAATGAAATATTGGAATTTGCAATGAGATAATCTATATGATTTCCTTAAATTACAGATTTATGCAATTAACATAATAATTCATAATTAATTTTTTGACATTTAGGATCTAATTTGATAATCATCTACCATTTTTGAAGCAAGGGTGTCATTGATGCATCCTAGACTATAATTAAGTGAGAAAGAAAAACATAAAGATTTGTTGATTGGTTGATAAAGTTCATCAAAGGAAAAACAATGGAAAGTATTTATGATTGGTATAAATTTAAGGTATGCAAACCATGCACACATCATTTGAAAAAATGGGACTCAATTGAAAAGATCTACTTTTACATGATGTGTCTCACTTTTATTCATAGGGCATACATGAGGTTTACTTATCCTATGTTTGTATCTAACATTACTCTTAATACTAAAGTTTGTGTTCACAACTAACTTGATAGTGTAGATCACCATTTCGCATCTGCACAGTGGGTTTGTCAACCCAAATGCACTCTGAAAAAATGACTTGGATCAAATCTTTTGCAAGAAATCATTGGGAAACGCTTGCAGAGAAAATCTCTTATATTGTCTCTGTTTTTCTTTCTACTACACAATACGCTACCTCTTAGCTTGTATACTCCACAAAGTGAAACACATCTATAATGAACCACTCTAATGGTCTATATCTTTAGGAGACATTCTCAAAAACATCCATTCATAAAGAAAAATATATCCAATACAAGAGTAGAGAAGTAATAAACATGCGATTTTATATCACATATTTCCCTCATTCATCTTCAAAGAATAAATTTAGAACATTCTTATGTCTTAGCATCTATTATTTTCACATTCAAAAGAAAATAACTAGTATGAAGTCTACATTAGGGTATTGAGGTGATCTCAGATTATTTGAATTAATTTGTGAATAGCAGTGTTTTACAGATCTTATTAAGATATGTTTGAATGTATGAAATAAGGTAATATATGTGTTTGAATGTATGAAGTAGGTTGAAATATATTTAATTTTTTATAAAAAGTTGAAAAAGTAGTAGGTGTCCTGTTTTAAATCCCCTGGAAAAGTTGTGGATGAAATTCATAGGGCATTTTCACAACTTACATTAAGCACATATATATATATATATATGAGGCATGCTGTTGATTGAAGTTAAACCCTATCATTCTTTTTTCTGCAATAAATCCTCACTTTTTTGCCTTGATCAATGGTAGCTTTTTGGACAATCAGATTTGGATTCATTAGTCTTTGGTTTGAAAATTGGTTGGGGATAGATTCCAATTGGTTTGCAAATTTGTATTTATCTTATTTTTCTCAAACTTTTGGAACTGGCTTTGCATACTCATGCAAGACATTCAAATTTGAAGAATGACTTCCATTTATTCTATATTTTGGGCACTTTAGAGTCAGAGGTGGAATCAAACTCTAGGTTGGGGATGAATTGGTTTTTGCATTGTTCTCAACCTTCGTGGAGGTATGATAACATATGGAATAAAAATATTGCTTTTGTAGAGCTTCTAAATTTCGATTATCTTACATATTTTGTGAAGAATATTGTTTGGTTGATTGTTTAGCTACCTTGGATACTATTGGTTGATATGAGCTTTTCCTAATAGATCATCTCCCTCCTTGGTGACAAATCTACCTCAGACTGCATTTTAAATATGAGAAATGCTACAAGAAAGTCGAGCATTGGCAATGGCTTATGCTTCTTTATATTCATCTTCATATTTGTATAATATTTCTCTAAATTGCTTTACATTGAATTATGGATATTCAAAATTTTGCATAGTTATGAATAGTATTTCTTCCAGTTTGAAGAAGCACCATTTACTCTCCAAACATTATTTTACTGTTTTTTCTCTCTCCTACCCATTAAAATCAACTTTGTAAAATTTGTACTAAGATGATTTTGATATATGAAATTTGTATTAAGTTGATGATACAAAGTATTTTTTAGTATGTATAAATATTTATTGATAAAATTGGTTATTTCGATATATGAAATTGGTAATATTTAGATATATAGAATTTGTATTTTTGAGCACATTGTGATAATTGTAATATATATAAACATAATAATTTTAAGAAAAAGATAAAAAATAAAATAAAATTTAAATAAAATAATTGTAATAATAATTTTATTATTATTTGGTTCAAAGATACATAATCCAATGTGAGAGTTTTTCTTTATATGCAAAATCAATCTACAAAAGATGTGATTTTGAAGATGCATATATAGAAACCAATGCTAATGTATACCATATACCTCCACTTAATCAATATGTGATTTGTTATTTTTACCCTTCTATTTAAACACACATATTTAATATATAAGATAGAATGACAAAAATGGCAAATCACATTGATGCTGCTTGAGTCTTGTTTGATGACACGAGGCGGAGGAGTGAGATGAGGAGAGCAGGGTGGGTGCTTGATGGTGTGACCTCGATTGTAGATCTTTACGCTTGCAGACATACTGGAATGGTTGAGAAGGTATCTAATTCTTCAATGACAAGAGGGGTTGTTCCTATTGTATTTATTTATAATAGACTAGCATTATAGTTTAATTATTGAGCCCATAATGGGATTGGCCTTTTTATAAACACATGGAGGCCCCTACTCTCACCCGAATTAAATAGAACTAGCCCATTGAGTTCTATGTGTTCAACTAACCATTTTCTCATCTCTTTGAAAATAAAGGGCTCAGACACGTATTGAGACACACTGAAAAAAGGGGTAGAGAGTAGCATTGCTCTTTTGAAACAAACTTTCCTTTTCTCTTTTACAGGAACTCTTAAAGCTCCATAGAAAACACATCACAAATGTTTAGAGGTATGTTTTCTTGTTAATTTTCTTCACAGATTTGACAAGAGATCTTGGTGATCTTGGATTTATTTAAAATCCAACAAGTGGTATCAGAGCTGACTTGTCAGATTTGTGAGGAAATAAGTTCATGTTTTGTGAAATATTTATTTTTCGTATTTGTATTTTTTTCACCACTCAAGTTCATCTTTTCTTTTTGTTTTTTGAAGTTCTTGGGTGACCAAAAATTTCATTTTTGAGTTTTTTGTTGCCAATGCCGGTGCGTAGCTTACCGGAAATGTCAAAAACCGCCACTTTTGGTGGCCAAAATAATTTTTTTTTTGTATTCTCGCCTTTTTTACTAAAGTGGACTATCGGAGACATGGGAGGACATCCGGCGTCTCCTCATCCAGATCGGCTGGAAAAATGGTTCAGTTGGCTGAACCGGTGGCCGGAATAGTTGCGGCACCAGAGTTCTTTTTCGCTTCAGTAACTCGGGCCAGAAGAGTTAATTATTTGGATAGGGTTTTAATTCAAGTTATGGGCTTGGTTTTAAATTTGGGTCCTTTTCTATTGTGGATTGGATTTTTTTTAATAATAATCTGGCTCATATGTTGTATAGACCCTTGTCCTAAGGGAGTAGTTTTGAGAAAAATAAATATGGGCAAAGCCCATACGTACAGGATGATGGATTAAATATGGGCTGATAGACCAAGTTTGACTGTCCGATTTGACCAAGTTTTTGACCGCCCAGTTTGACCCAATTTGACCTTTTTAAAAAATAATAATAATAATAATAAATAAATAATAAAAAAAGGGAGAATATTTTTTGTTCAAATGTAGTATAATAGTACTGTTGTACTATTTTTTTTTTATATAGATAATTTTATTATGATAATAAAGAATCTTATATGGAGATTATGTCATTTTGTTGTAATACCGATGGTTTGGAGTGGTTATGTACCCACCTCTCGTGGGACTAGTGATAACAAATTATCGAAGTTGTTATTATTGATCATGCTTCCGCTTAATGATATTATACTAAGATCCATACAAATAGTGAATTTGCCCTGTTGGCAAATCATTATTTGGTAGGATACTTAGGACGATAAAGATAATAGTGGCCTAGTCCTATCCTCTCGGTAGCGGATCATTTAAGTCCTTGTATTTAATTATTCTGCTTTATCATGCTTAAGAGCCTTTTAATGTATATTGGGCTCTAACATAGTGTGTAAGAGTCTTTTTTTTTTTTAAATAAGACTCTGGCATGGATATAAGATTGCCTAATTGAGACATTTATGGGTGCATGTTTCTTGTTCTACATGCATAATAATTTTTATTATATTATCCTCAGCTTATGGCAATGTAGCTATGTCTCTCTCTTTATCTGCCATCAAGATTCTGACAGGAACCAATTATGAGGATTAGTATGAGTCTCTCACTATTAATTTGGCTATTATGAATTTGGATTTGGCTTTGAAGATCGATGCGCCTATTGAGCCCACTAGCGAAAGTTCTGCAGCTGAAAAGACTCCTTATGAGCAATGGGTACATTCTAATAAGACTTGTCTCATGATTATAAAGTATACTATTGACAAGTCTATCAGGCAGAGTATAGCTGATACTGATAGTGCAAAAGAATATCTTAATGGTGTTGGGAAGAAATTTACTAAGTTTGACAAGGCAGAAAAGGGAACTCTGATGAAACTTCTTACTACCACAACCTATGATGGGGTTAGTGGAGTCTGAGAGCACATCGTGAAGCTTACTCATTTTTTTAACAAGCTCAAAGGAAAGAAAGTTGAGTTAGCAGATAGTTTTCTTGTATGGCAAGTGCTTGAATCTTTGCCACCTCAGTTTGATGCACTCAAGAACATTTATAATGCTCAGAAAGATTAATGGAGCGAGTGAAATGACTGCTATTGTAACTCAAGAAGAGGAGATGATGAAAAAGGCCAAGTCTCATGCTGCTTTCATGGTAACTGTTGATAAAGGAAAAAAGAAGTTCTTCAAGAGTAATAGTAGCAACTTCCGTAAGATGAAGAAATATGGGAAGCCTCCTCAACAAGCTAGTATGAGTGTTCCAAATGGGCTTGAGAAGGAAGTTTTTAAGGGAAAGTATAACTTTTGTCATTTGTTTAGGCACAGGAGGATTGATTGTAGGAGATTTAAGGCTTGGTTAGATAATAAAGGAACTAAGGAATCGCAGAAGACCAATTAACACAGAGTTAGTAGTAAATATGGGCAATGGGGTGAAGGTTAAAGTTGAACACATTGGTACAGTCAGACTTATTTTGGCTTCTAAACATGTTTTGAACTTGTCTGATGCTGCTTTTATACCTTCTATCAAAAGAAATCTAATCTCTGTGTTTGTTTTGGACAAATGTGGATATATTTTTCATTTAAAGGCTACAATCTTTTATGACTGTGTTATAGTTGGTACTACTACCTTGTATGATGGTTTATATAAAATTGACTTACTTCCTACTTTAAATCCTACTTCTTCTAGTGTTTCTGTTGTGAATACTGTAGTTGGCTCTAAACGTACTAGATCCAATAAGAATTCTTCCATGTTGTTGCACAAAAGGTTGGGTCATATTTCTAGACAAAGAATGGAAATGTTGATTAAAGATGGCATTCTGGTTGACTTGGATTTTTCTGATTTTGAAACTTGTGTTACTTGTATCAAATGGAAACTTCCAGCGAAAACCAGAAAGTAAAAGATTAGTAGAAGTTAGGATATTCTAGATTTAATTCATACTGATATTTGTGGTCCCATTTCACCTGCCGTTTTGGGAAATTATAGATACTTCATTACCTTTATTGATTATTATTCTCGTTATGGTTGTATTGAGCTCATTCGAGAAAAATTAGACTCATTGGAAGCTTTTAAGGCTTTCAAGGCTGCTGTGGAACTCCAGAAAAATAAGAAAATCAAAGCGGTAAGATCGGATAGAGGAGGAGAATTTTATGGAAGATATGATGAAACTAGTAGAAATCCTGGACCTTTTGCTAGATTTCTTGAGGCATGTGGTATCGAGGCTCAGTACACAATGCTTGGAACTCCTGAACATAATGGTATTGCAAAAAGAAGAAATCGTACTCTTGTAAATATGGTGCAATGTATGCTTAGTCATTCCACTTTGCTTGAATTTTTGTGGGCTGAGGCTTTGAAAACTGCTGCATATGTTTTGAATCAAGTGCCAAGTAAATCAGTTCCTAAAACTCCATATGAGTTATGGTCAGGTAAGAGGCTCAATTTGCATCATTTCCGTATTTGGGGCTGTAAAACGGAAATAAGGCCTTATAATCCTTAGTAGAAGAAACTTGATCCTAAGACCATTATTAGTTATTTTGTTGGCTATTGTGTGGGATCAAGAGGCTCTAGATTCTATTGCCCTTCTAATGTTACTAGAATTATTGAATCTGATCGAGCCATCTTCTTTGAGGATGTTAGTGATAGTGGGAATTCAGCAACACGTAAAATTGTATTTAGGGAGGAGCGTGTTGTTATACATGTTCAGGTTACTTCCTCATCAGTTGCTGCACCACCATTGGCAGAGGGAACCAGTACTATTGTCCAAGACCAGGTTGTTGACACTATAGCTGATGTTGATATGAGAACAGATGATATTGTTTTGAGGAGATCACAGAGAAGTCGTAGACCAACAATTTCTGATGATTATATTGTCTATTTGCAAGAGCATGAGTTTAATATTGGTATGTCTCTTGATCCAGCCTCTTTTAAGGAGGCCATTGATAGTCCTCAATCTTCATTTTGGATGGATGCTATGCGTGATGAGATGGCATCGATGTGTCAAAACGGTGTATGAGACTTAGTTGAACTACCATGCGGCTATAGGCCAATTGGTTGCAAATGGGTTTTTAAGACCAAGTATAATTCTGAATGTCAAGTAAAAAGGTATAAAGCTAGGCTTGTTGCTAAGGGCTTTAACCAAAGAGAAGGCATTGATTATAAAGACACTTTCTCGCCTGTTTCTACCAAAGATTCTTTTAGGATGATTATGGCATTGGTAGTTCATTTTGATCTCGAGCTGCATCAAATGGATGTCAAAACAGTTTTTCTTAATGGACATCTATTTGAGGATGTGTACATGAAGCAACTAGATGGTTTTCAAGTGGAAGGAAATGAACACATGGTATGTAAGCTTAATAAGTCCATTTGTGGGCTTAAGTAGGTATCGAGACAATGGTACTTGAAGTTTGATGAGATTGCTACCTCTTGCGGTTTCAAGGAGAATCTTGTTGATCAATGCATATATTTAAGGATCAGTGGGAGTAAGTATATTTTTCTTGTTCTTTATGTTGATGATATATTACTCGCCACAAATGACATTGAGCTTCTGTTTGAGACATAACTCATGTTGTCATCTCATTTTGATATGAAAGATCTTGGTGAGGCCTGTTATGTTTTGGGCATCCAGATTTTTCGTAAGAGAACTAAAAGCGTTCTTGGATTGTCTCAGAAAACCTACATTGATCAAGTTCTAAGTAGGTTTAATATGCATTCTTGTTCTCCTGGGAAAGCACCTATTGTAAAAGGTGATAAGTTTTCTAAGTCTCAATGCTCTTAGAATGATAATGAGAGGACTCAAATGCAAATGATTCCCTATTCATCAGTTGTGGGCAGTTTGATGTATGCCTAAGTATATACACGACCTGATATTGCTTATGTTGTTGGTGTACTTGGAAGATACTTGAGTGATCCTGGTTTGGCTCACTGGAAAGCTGCAAAGAAAGTACTTTGGTACTTGCAAGGCACTAAAGATCTAGTGCGTACATATCAGCGATCTGACATTCTTGATATAGTTGGATATTTTGATGCTGATTTTGCAGGTTGTTTAGATGACAGGAAATCCACTTCTGGTTACGTTTTTATGATGGCAGGAGGAATTGTTTCTTGGAAAAGTGTCAAACAGACACTTACAACTTCCACTACAATGGAGGTAGAGTACGTAGCTTGTTATGAGGCTACATGTCAGGTTATATGGTTACAGAACTTTATCTTGGGGCTGGGTGTTGTGAACACCATTTCGAGGCCGCTGAAAATATTTTGTGACAATTCTGCAGCAGTTGCTTTCTCTTGAAACACCATAAGCTCTTCTCGTTCCAAACACATTAATATTAAGTTTTTGTTTGTTAGAGAGAAAATAGCCGAGTCTTATATTTGTGTTAATCATGTTTCCACAGAACACATATTAGCTAACCCACTAACTAAAGGTTTAGCTCCAAAACTATTTCAGGAGCATGTGACTCATTTGGGATTGTTAGAGTCTTTTGTTGTAATTAGTTAGTGGGAGTTCTGTGATCATTGACTGTTTGCTTATATTGTTTATGCTCATATTCTGTTTTAAATATATCCATGTCAATGTATGTCTGAGTCACGCGCATTTTGGACAGGACGTACTTTATATATTGAGACATTTTGATTAGTTTCATGCCTGAGTCGCGCATTTTGGACTAGGCGATTGTTTATGTAATGAGATATTATATTTGGTCTCATGCCTGAGTCATGCGCATTTTGGATAGGACATACTTTATGTACTGAAACATATTGATTAGTCTCGTGTCTGAGTCACGCGCATTGTGGACAAGGCTTATTACCTGTCAGATATAATCGATTTAGTCTATGCCTAAGTCAGGTAGTGGTGAGTATAAGTTTGGTGTCATATATCCTGTCGATATAGTTATTAGACTAGGTGCTGCAACTGCATTTTGGACAAGGCCTATTGCTTTAAAGACATTCAAATTTGTCTCTGAAGCTTATGGAAATGGGTGTTTGTCACTCTTTTGATTATTTCCATAATACCCTTGCATCTCATTGGCCTGAGTTACGTGATTGCAATTATTAGCCATGTGTCGTATACCCTGTCGGTGTATCGTTCACTAGCTTGGACTTGAAGGCACATTTTGAACAAGGTTTTTTGGTTTTGAGATGCTTGTTTACGTTTATGTTGTGATTTATTATAATGCTGTCCAAGTGGGAGAATGTTGTATTTATTTATAATGGACTAGCATTATAGTTTAATCATTGAGCTCATAATGGGATGAGCCTTTTTTATAGACACATGGATGCCCCTACTCTCACCCCAATTAAATAGAACTAGCCCATTGAGTTCTATGTATTCAGCTGGCCCCTTTCTCATCTCTTTGAAAATAAAGGGCTCAGACACGTATTGAGACACACTGAAAAAAGGGGCAGAGAGTAGCATTGCTCCTTTGAAATAAACTTTCCTTTTCTCTTTTACAGGATCTCTTAAAGCTCCATGGAAAACCCATCACAAATGTTTGGAGGTATGTTTTCTTATTAATTTTCTTCACAGATTTGACAAGAGATCTTGGTGATATCGGATTTATTCAAAATCCAACAGTTCCTAGAGTGGAACATTATGCTTGCATGGTTGAGCTCTTAGGTCGTGCTGATCGCTTGGATGAAGCCCTGAGACTCTGTGGACGGCATTGCTTAGTGCTTGCAGGACTTATTCAAATGTTAAACTTGGGGAACATGCTGCAAAGCGATTCTCAGAATTGGAATATGAGAATGATGGGTCATATACTTTGCTTTTGAACATATACGCCAATGCCAAAAGTTGGAAAGATTTGGTCAGAATCAGATCTCTGATAAGACATTCAGGGATCAGGAAAAAGGTCAGGCTGCAGTTGGGTCTAAGGAAGGAAAGGCACCGCAACATTCTTTGTGAGAGCCAGGTCTCATCCACTGTCTAATCAAATATATGAGATCCTTGAGGACCCTAATTCAATGCATGAAAGCCATGGGGTATATTCCTGAGGCAAGCTACGCTCTTCATTATGTTGACGATGAGGAGAAGGGTGACCTTTTTAAACACAGTGAGAAGTTGGCGCTTNTCTATTATGTGAAGAAAGAATTGAGTGGACTTTCATGAGGTAGTAATTATCTTCCTTGCATTAAGTATCAGCATGCCTCCTGAGAAGTGGATGCTTATATAATAAAGCTAAAATTTACCTCAACTTTTTTAGATAGAAGTTCATAGCTAATGAGTTTGCTTTTTGAACAGTTAGCATCATAGCACCCATGCGATTCTGCAAAAGATGAAAATGCTAATTAATGACAATAAGCAAGGCAATGGTAAATTCATAAGTTTGTAGAGAAAAATACGTAAGACGCCACATTGATGGTGGAAAAGTTAATGGGAACTCCAACACGAAAATATGTCAACATAAATAGTATTAGAAAAAAATGGTTCTTTTGAGTGTCATATGACAACTTTCAATATTACTGCATAGGGTACTGTTTTATTCAGAGGATTTTTCAAATCATCAACATAAATAGATTATAAGCATAATTCAGCACCTTTTGAGCAATAAGCTCAATTAGTTGCATTATAAATTTCCCCAGCCCCTTCGCTTGGACAAGGGACTCAAGCTGTAATTCATATATATAAAGAACAGGTATCTCCTCCTCTAGAGTAAAGCGGTAGTGTACAAATCCAACCATGTGTCCCTTATCTTCTATGCAACTTGTATAAGTTCGTTCCCTTTCTGTCTTATAGGAACATTCATTTGGAATCTCATGCACAAATATATAGCATGCTTCCAGGACAACCATTTCCCTGCGCTTGACTTTCTGTTCTGTTGGCCAATCAGATCCATATGGCTCCTCCATATTGTCCTGAAGATTTCAAAAGGTTAGTCAGTTGTGCTCATGCAGAAACAAATAATGTAATACTACATTAATAGACAGATGCACAAAAACATATGTAACTTTCTCATTCGACATGGTTAAGTTATATAAGAAATAGTCAGCCTTCTACTACCTTAAGGAGGCTCATAATGTACTGCTTGATAGGCAAGGAGAGCTTATCCCCGCAATCCACTTTCAAGTGTACAGATAGTCCTAGAAAACAAATTAAAGTGGACCTTACAAGAAATATTCAAATTCAAACAACAATACCATAAGATTAACTTGGACATAAAAACAGGGAACAGACAATACAAAAATCTCAAAGATCACAAGCTCATTGCTCTTATAGGAAAAATGAAAATTAAGAAGACAGTCCAGATGATTAACTTTTCCAATTTTTTGTAGCCATATATAAAATGATAACAGAGTCCAAAAACGTACAAAGATAAGAAATCATGAAGACTGCAAATATAATAAAAGACTGGAAGTATCCATTAAAGATATGTAATTTAACTATTTTGACTCTTGGAATGCTAGATTATCAAAACAACATATGGCAAAATCATGCCGGAGAAAACAGAGAAAGTAACCCAATGCCAGTGACCCACAAAAGTACGATGAATGTATTAAAAACATAATGAAAAACCCTTGATCATAATATGTGGAATATAAGCTGGGGGATATGTGAGACCGTTTCTGTTGTAGCTGTGGAAGGGCGAGAAAGAAGCAAGAGGGTCTTTATCAGCAGAGGCTGATTTGATACACTCAGCTATCACCTCCTTCTTCTCGAGAATCTACAAGTACGAGACCCAGATGTTAATCGTATAGAAGTGGCTCACACTCATGTAATTCATAGGTTTAACAGAAGACAGGAAAATTTAATTTACCTCTTTACGCTTAACTCTCTTTTCTCTGTTGTTGTAACTTGTTGGAATGTTTGCTGAAAAGCCTCTTCGCCTCCATTGCTGCCGAAGGGCATGCTCTATTCATAAAACGCCAATTGTGATGGATTCAATCTATGAACAAATCTGGCGATACAATTACAGAACATATTGTTAAGACTCGTTCATCCAAAAGTCCAAACACTGTTGGATATTAAACTTTTAATTAGGCCTGCAACCCGATTAGATCCAGGCAAATTTTGGGCCGATCCGACCCGACCCGGATACTGGACATAATGAAAATGATCCAATCCGATTCGTGTGTATCGGGTCGGGTCGATCTGGTCGGTTTCTGGAGGGCTCCAGACCAGCCACTACGCAGACTTCAAACACAAACTCCAAATGAATTCTAGAAAAATTCCAGCAAAAGCCAGAAACATGAAAAGCCTTCCCCAACAAATTCCACTCCCATAGTTTCGAAAACTAAAACTTGAAATGATTTATGAGAATGGTTTGAGGTGACTCTGTGTCTTGCTCTGAAACTCCGAATTTATAGAAGAAGATGAAGCAGCAACTCCAGAAAACATCCACCTCGTGCTCCACCTTTGCATATAACCCACTCGCTCCAGAAGAGAAAACAAAGACAAAACCATCATGGGGGTAAGAATCAAGTTGGTTTGGGTTTTACAGTAGCTGATTTATTCTCAATTTTGCAAACGACGGAATACGATTGGTTGTGAAGCAACGGGCACGAGCCTCTTCTCAAATTACTTTGTCCGGTCAATCCTCACCGACACTACCACGACGTCGCATGCAGTATGGGCTCCCCTGTATTTGTCTTCTACCTAAAAGAGAATCTGAAGAAATAGAGAAGAACAGAGGAAAATTTCTATTTTGATCGGTAGAACAGAGGAAAAAGAACAAGAAAGTTTTACCTTGGCTATTTTGGGGAGGTTGTATACATTAATCCAAATTTTCCCTTGACCTCCCTGCCGTCAATGTCCAAGATGTGGGTCTGGAACTCAACGCCAATGGTGGCCTTGGAGTGCATGTTGAACTCATTACGCGCATAGCGGGAGAGCAGGTTGGGGCTTTTCCTCTTTGAAGGTTCGAGAAGGGCGACGAAGAATAGAGATGAAGAACGGCGACGAAGCTAGGGTTTGAGGAGAAGAACTCAGCTCGATTCAGTCTTCGGTTTCGACCGAATATAGATGCAGCCAACCCGTTATTCAACTTGATCCGATGAACCTGACTTTTGTCGGGTGGACCAATTTCGGATCATGCGGACGGATCGGCCCAGGGCTGATTATGCACAGGCCTACTTTTAATATTCATGATTATAATATTTCATTAAGTTTTTGAATTCTACTTCCACAGCAACCCACTCTATTGACACTAATGGTAACCATTTCGCTTTTAGTGACTTCACTTATCTATAAATCTTCAATAACTTAACACTATACTTATATACAATATCAAGACATTTTAATTCAATCTATAAATCGTTTCTTCCATTATTTGAGTCCGTAACGTAATTTCTACTCTAATACTAATAGTTAAAGACATAACTATTGATTTAAGTCTTTAACTATTGATTTAAAAATCTTAAGATTGTTAAATTTTTATTAATTTATTTAAACATTTAACCTTCATATCATAACACACAACACATATGGCATACATAACATGCATCGATCATGATGGCTATGCGTTTATACATATAACATAATTCTACTATGCCGTTAGGGCGGTACAGTTTAAGTATACCGCTCAGCAAATTTTTTTTTTTTTTTTTCAGTTAGTAATTAAGTAAATGATTTTAAATATATTAATGTATTTTTTATTTTTTTAAAAATATTTAAATATATTAAAAAATATAAAAAAATAATAATAATGGTAAGAGCTGGACAGCACGTTAACCGAACCCATACATATATGTATCGACTCCATCCGACGAGCAAGTTGCGCGCCCGCCTGCAATCAATTACATTCCATCGATTTTGGTATGCTCCTTCATCATCAAGCTCTATCCTATTCACCACATAATTGCGATTTTTATTTTATTTTTTATTTTCCGAGTAGTAATGAAGGAAAACTCGTTTCCTAGTGGCATGAATGAACCGACGCCGTTTCGAAACAAGATGATCTCTCAAAAGTCAAAACGGCATGGTGGTCATTCAGGATTTTTGTCGCTAAAATGCCGATGCGAGTTATGGATCGTCGTGAATTGCAAAATATTGTTGGTTAACTGCTGTTGTTTGGTTGCTGCAGTTGTGAATTCCATCTATTATGCTAGATGGCATGGATGTTGATTGTTGGTTCTCTAGTTCTGGCCTGGATAGCATCTCTGTGCAAAATTTTCCATGGATCAAGCTCATCTTTCAGGAACTCCTTCTTGAATACTGGTGGGGAATTTATAGAAGCGTTAATTCTTTCTTGTTGGAATCTTTGGACGAGTTCAATTCGATAATACAAGTCTAATGCGTTGAAGAATGCTTTTCTGTAATTGAAATTTAGGTGGAGCTCTTCGCAAGAGAAATGTCTTGCTGGTTGTCGCCCACCCAGATGATGAGTCTATGTAAGCTTTAATGAAGTTTTAATTATTTGATAATTTTTTTATGATTATATATAACTAGTTTCAGCTTTGAAGTACCCTTTTTGCCTTGCTATGTTGCTGTATGAAGGTGTGGTTTCAAGTAAGAAGCCATCAATTGAACTGATGGTTCGAATTGGTTATGTGATTTTATCTTTCGTTGAATTATGCAGGTTCTTTTCTCCGACAATAAACTTTCTGACTTCAAGAGGGCATAATCTGCACGTATTGTGCTTGTCAATGGGTAACACACATTAACCTACAAGTGACTCTTTCATGTCATTCTTTCACATTGAGATACGTGTACTTGTGTATCAACTATGTGGTTTTAGAATTCACCTGCCATATCCGTGGAAAAGAAGGCGATCAACGTTCTAGCTATTTAAAAATTGTCTTGAAAATTATATTGCTCCATCCATCCCATAATCATGTACGTACAGATTTTTAGACTGTCCTAAAATTGATGATAGTTTCCAAAAATGAAAGTCTCATCCATTTTACTACCTATATCACTGTCAAATCTGAAACTACCTTATTTCAAAATTAAAATCACCCTTGTTTCAAACCCACGTCCGACTTTTCTTCACCCATCCAAGGGAATTTTAGGAAGATTATTTGTTTCATTAAAATGTTTACTGTTGTTACTTTCATCTTTTACGGAGAGAGAGAATAAGAATTTGCCCCTTGATATAGTTTTCATACCACATCCAACTAGTTTGTCAATAAGTTTGGCATTTACATGCTGGAAGTAGGGGAAGGTCGAGCTCTCACAAAATGTATGGGTCTCTTATACGTCATATGATTCTTTATTGTTCATTAGATTAGTTTAATCAGTTGCATATGGTAGTGAACTTGTTTTTAGTTGCTATTAAAGTATCCTTCTTTGTAACTGATGACTCTCCTTTCTTGTTTCACCGTCTTCTGTTTTAATGTACAAGAGGTTCTTCATAAAAGGGGACTGTTTTGGGGCTTGGTGACTGTCTCCTAATTACAAGAAGTTTTTGGCGTAGCCCATGGATCTTAATTGCAAATTCTGCTCAGAATGTTGTTTGAATTCCAATTTATGGATGGTTGTGGCCCATGAACTCTGCCTCAATTAACACTTCTCTCCCCAGAAACCTGGGGTAGAGTTGGTTATGGATTCATGAGCCAATCACCTGTGTCTGTAACTTGTTACCGTGTCCTACGCCTACCCGAACTTTCCAATCAATCAATTCCCTATTTCAGGGGCATCTCGTTGTTAGGTAGGACCAGGGATCACTAATCAGTCGAACAAGTCCATCCCTAAATAAATTAAGTTAAAGCATCTATGTTCCAAGCTGCTTTCTCATGATATCTAAATTAATGTAGGATAATCTATTCCTTGATGGATAAGAATCCAACTATGGTATTTTCCTTTTTCTAGTTCTTTTTTTGTTCGTCTTGTTTACTCGTGGAAATTTTAATTGTTAATGTTTGTACTACAGTGTGTGTGTGTGTGTGTGTATTGTTTTGTAAATTATCTGTAGGCTTTTGGGGTGGGGAGCATGGGATCTTGTCCAATGATAATTATCCTTTAACATACTTTCCTGGTTATATCTCTTTTGCTTAGTTTCATTTATTTTGTAGGTGATGCTGATGGCAAGGGCAATATCAGAAAGGACGAGCTCTATCAGGCTTGTGCAATTCTCAAGGTTATGTGCTGTGTATCACAAAAGTGATGCTATTTTCAAATTCACTTAGAATTTAATATAAAATTCCAGTTCCAGACAAGAGTGGAGTGTTAATATAAGGTTTAGAGCTAAACCCCAATCTCCCATCACATGCATGTCAAGCCAATATTTAATTTACTTTGATGGTGCCAACTTACTGTGGTATTCCTATAAGTCAGTCAGATCAAGGATTATTCAGCAGAAAAAGTGAGGATTATTTTCTTCTATATCTAGCAAAAATATTCTCTTATTCACTCTTCAATAACCTTTCATCTTGAGGATGGCAAAAAAGGCAACTAATCATCAAAACAAAAGAGAATGTTGCTAGTCAAAGAATTTCATCTAGGCATTGGTTTCGATTGCATATCCTCTAAAACTTTGTATGCAGGTTCCACTTCAACAAGTGAAGATTATGGACCATCCAGATTTGCAGGTTATATTTCAATAACATTTTGGAAGAACCTATACGTCTGTGTCATGTTTGAAATATTGTTTGAGGCACAGCTATAATCTGACATGGTGTCATTTTTAGGATGGTTTTGGCAGGGTTTGGAACCATACTTTACTGGCTAAGATTATTGAAGGGGAAATTATGAGTTATGGCATTGACTTGGTGAGATTGTTATCCCTATTACTGGTTAACTTTTTTCTTCATTTCTTATTTATTTGTGGATGAGTTCCTTTCTTCATTTAATTTGTGATCTCAAAGATTTTTTTTTTTAATTTTTGTCACAAATTATTGTTTATGTACACTAAGATCCCATTTTTCACGTGGGCTTTTCTCAGATTATTACTTTCGATAACTATGGTGTGTCGGGTCATTGTAATCATTGTGATGTGCATTATGGGGTATGGTAAGTTGAATTCTGATTGCCGTATTTACATTATATCAACTTTTCCATAACTGCAAGAAATTTCCAAATTGTAGCCGTTATATCTTAGAAAAAATTATCGTAGTTTACTCGTGAGTCCTATTAGGTACCAGTTCCTAAATACATTTTCTGTATGTCCGTTTGTCTACCTATTTTAATGAGTCATTGTGTGCCCACCCTAGATTTATTCAGCTAGTTACTGAGTATCAGCAAAGTACCATTCACAGTAGGGCAGCGTTGATGCTTATGTTACTGTCACGTTTATACAAATATGTTTTGAGATTTTTTTTTTCTTCATTATGTCAGCAAGTTCTTGCATAATGGTCCAGGAAATAATATCGAGGCCTGGGAACTTGTAAGTTTTCTGCCTTCAGCTTTATTCTCAGATATAATGTTTGATATCATTTTAAAAAACAACTTACTTTTTTCAGGCATCTTGTACAGAACATCACAATTCTTGTGGTTTTTTAATTCATTGTCCTCAGGTCAGTACCAACATTTTGCGCAAGTATAGTGGACCACTTGATATCTGGTTGTCGATTATACATGCCATGCAACACTCGGGTGAAGTGATGCATTGCTTGCTAAATGAACAACCCCAGAAGAGCTTCCTCGCAATGGCACAACACTCAAGCCAATGGGTTTGGTATTTATTCTGTCCCTTTTCTTCCATTGAAATTAAGAGAAGACCTTTCTTGTTAGGAGATGCACTTGTGTGCTATTTCAAAAATACTGCCTTGCCTTTGATGAGAAACCAATGCCATTTTTATCAATCATGAGAAAATCCATATCTTGAATTTCTGTCTACTTTAACGGAACATATTTTAAGTTAAATGTGACCATTTTTTATCTCTCTCAAAAGATTATCTTCTTCTACTCTGCAGGTTTCGCAAGCTTTTTGTAGCGTTTTCCAGTTACACCTATGTGAACACACTCAGAAAGATCAAATATATGTGACGAAATTGCTCCCACCGGAAAGAGTTTGATGCCAGGTTACAAGCAATTCACCTTCAGGATACAACAAAGTCACCAACTGTATACAACATTTCTGAAGATTTTCCTTCAAAGTTTATCTACAAAATTTTGCATGTGACTGAAAATAATGAGAGAATATAATGTTTAAATTCATGGGTTACATTCTCTATTTGTGGAGAATGAAGTGGCACATTATAAAAAGTCACAACCCATAACTTATGCCTTTTCAACGGGTAATTATTAGTTTAAAAAGAGTGTAACGTTTTATTTAAAGACTAAGGGATATATGCTTGATCAAGTGGATATGTGCCTCTCTTTCCCATGGGAGGTCACCCACCGGTCCAACGGCACTTTCAGTTGAATTAATTTTTGAAGCATTGCACCCAATCAAGTGCCTCTTCGGACGGGTCGTGTAGGCTCTAAGCCCACTGGCAGCATCTGTTCATGCCCTCAAAGTCAACATACCTCAATCACTAAGCCATCCATCTGACTAGGCATAATAAAGCCCCAAGAATGTATAATAAGTCATTCAGTAATCCCACATATTTAATCTCATAATCTACCATACATATATAGCAATGCAATGGAAGGTGTGGTGTGTTGGATGAGGTGTGCAAGAAACGGAATGTATAATAAGTCATATTCAATAAACCCACATATTTAATCTCACAATCTAGCATAATAAATATAACAATTTATGGAAGGTGTGGTATGTTGGATGAGGCGTGCCGGAAAGGGATAGGTGATGTGGTTTAGTGGAATTTGATTGTGGCTACTTATGATCAAGGCGACAACGCCAAAGAATGCACTAAAACTGTATAATTGAATGATTGCAGATACTAGAATCTGTCCGGATGCAGTTAGCATTGTAAATACCCTTCCGGCATGTGCTTCGGTGGGTGTGTGGTCTCATGGTAAGGCGGTTCAGAGTGGTTTCGGTGGAGGATGCTTTTGTTCTGACTTCTGTTTGAGAAGAAGCGGGAGGAGAAGAGCAAGTTGAATGCTGTAACATGTAGTGATTGCCGGGTATGCTCAGATGTATATGACCATATTCCTGAGACGAGCTATGCTCTTCATGATGTTGACGATGAGGAGAAGGGTGACCTTTTTTAACACAGCGAGAAGCTGGTGCTTGCCTATGAGGCTATAATAGGCATACTAAAATTTCGAGCACCTGTCAGAATCACCAAGAACTTGCTGGTCTGTGGTGATTGCCACACTGCCATTACACATTTATCTCAATTCTCACCGACTTCTCATTACAAAAATTCTTAACTAAACTCTGACGCACCAGAAGAGGAATTTGGAATGAAATAGCAAGCGCTGATAATTAGCTTTTGGGTGAGGTATCTATTCAGGCTATTGAAATGCAGCAAAATATCGTTTAATGGAAGACTGCCTCCTCTAGTGATGATGTCCAACAGCCTAAATTAATGACCAAACCAACATTGAACTGCAAAAGGCACCATCAGTGGACCATATCTGCTGCCACCAAGATCGTTCTTTGAGTCGTTCCGTTGTCTTGGTTTCAAAATCACAATGTTGATCTGCTGATACATTGTGGTTGGCTCATTTATCAGCCACAATTTGTTGCATGCTTTACTTCTGAGCAATATCACCGATCTGCCCATACAGAATAAAAGGAAAGCATGAAAATGTAAACAAACAAATAATCACTCCAACAATGAAATTAATGAATATAAGGTTTTGGTATGCAGCAAGGAAAAGGAGAGGCAAATTCAGAAAAATATGAAATAAAGAGGAATATAAAAGGGAAAGCTTGTCAAAAAGAATAAAGCCACATGACTTATCAACCCTAATACTGCTATGGCAATGATTGTACAAAGATGCTTGAGGACCATTACAGTTGAATCAACATTAATTTCCCCATCCACAGTGCTTTCTTAATTAAAGCGTGTAAGGTAAACGCCACAAGAACCAATCATTTTGGTGTAAATTGATTAAGAGAGCGTTTATTGAAGCTTTTGTTTAAAAATTACAAAGAATAAGGCCCAGTTACTTCATGATATCGATCAGTTATGGCATTGGAACAAATAGAATAAAATGTCACCTCCAGGATAGCCTTGGCTTCATGATCAAATGTTTTGCAAAGAATTTCATATCTCTTCTCAACTCCCATCTGCACAAAACAGCAAATGCCTCCTCATTTTTTTTTAAATAAACAAATAAATAAGAAAGGTAACATAATGTAATGGAATGAATGAAAATTCTATACCAATGGATCAACTCTTGACGGTGAAACAGCTGCTATTACATATCTGCTGACCAATTCTAGCAAGAAAATGTCAAGCAGAAATAGAAAAAAATCGATTGTGGATATGGCATTAAGGTAAATAACGAAATCATAAACTAAACTTCGCATCGCGAGAAAAAAATGATTTCCACATTCCACAAACACAAGTTGGTTTCTAACGATTATATTCAAGGTTCTCAATCACCACATTGTCTTATAATATCCTATGTTAGTCCACCTCTATGGCCTCTTCTACAGGCTATTTGTCCAAACCGGCAATACATGAACCAGAAATTTGATGACATTTGACAGATTGATCTACTAAATGTCTTGTTTCTTTTATTAAGTAATACAAACTTTACCGAAGAAAAAGGAGAAAGTTAAATGTCTCTCACTAGTTCAGAGGCCAGAAACCATTTCTCCAGTTCCTAACTGTGTCTGCATGTTGCTGTATGCGTGCAGATTCATAAAGCACGTACAAAGAGAACATTCAGATGCCACATCCTCAGTTATAGATCAAGTGAATAGCCTGCTCTGAAAGCACTCATGCATTTCTAAGGATAGACCTAGTGATTTGACTCAAACAGCATTAGTTACTCTTTGTCCAAGTCCCAAACATTTACACCACAGATTTTTTTTTCTTTCCCTCATGGGTAAACTACATCAGAATCCAAAATAAGTAGGTAAGCCTTAGAAAAAGAAGGCCATCAAGTTTCTTCTGTGTTTGTTTCTTGTGGAGTGAAGCATGGAGTGGTGCTAAGTGTCTATTATGTGAAGAAAGAAGTGAGTGGACTTTCATGAGGTACTAATCATCTTCCTTACATTAAGATTCAGCATGTCTCCTGAGAAGTGGATGCTTGTATAATGAAGCTAAGATTTACCTCAGCTTATTTAGATAGAAGTTCATAGCTAATGAGTTTGCTTTTTGAACAGTTAGCATCACAGCACCCATGCGATTCTGCAAAAGACGAAAATGCTAATTAATGACAATAAGCAAGGCAATGATAAATTCATAAGTTCGTAGAGAGAGAAAAAAAAAATTATTTTGAGTGTCACATGACAGCTTTCCAATATTACTGCACAGGGTACTGTTTTACTCAGAGGATTTTTCAAATCATCAACATAAATAGATTGTAAACATAATTCAGCACCTTGTGAGCAACAAGCTCAATTAGTTGCATTAGAAATTTCCCCAGCCCCTTCGCTTGGACACGGGGCTCAAGCTGTAATTCATATACATAAAGAACAGGTATCTCCTCCTCAAGAGTAAAGCGGTAGTGTACAAACCCAACAATGTGTCCCTTATCTTCTATGCAATTTGTATAAGTTCGTTCCCTTTCTGTCCTATAGGAACATTCATTTGGGGTCTCATGCACAAATATATAGCGTGCTTCTGGGATAACCATTTCCCTGCGCTTGACCTTCTCTTCTGTTGGCCAATCAGATCCATATGGCTCCTCCATATTATCCTGAAGATTTTGAAAGGTTAGTCAACTGTGCTAATGCAGAAACAAATAATGTAATACTACCATTAACAGATTGATACATAAAAACATATGTATCTTCGTCATTCCACATGGTTAAGTTATATATGAAATAGACTATAGTCAACCTTCTATTACCTTAAGGAGGCTCATAATGTACTGCTTGATAGGCAAGGAGAGCTTATCCCCACACTGCGCTTTCAAGTGTACAGATAGTCCTAGAAAAAAATTTAACATGGACGTTACAAGAAACATTCAATTTCAAACTACAAGACCATAAGCATTAACTTGGACATAAAAACAAGGAAAAGACAATACAAAAATCCTCAAAGATCACAAGCTCATCGCTCTTACAGGAAAAAAAAAAAAAAAAACAAATATTAAGAACATAGTCCAGATGATCAACCTTTCCAATTTTTTGTAGTCATATATAAAATGATACCAGAGTCCAGAAACATACAAAGATAAGAAAACTTGCAGACTGCAAATATAATAAAAGACTGGATGTAACCATTAAAGAAATTTAATTTCCCTATTTTCACTCTTGGGATGCTAGATTATCAAAAAACATATGGCAAAATCACGCTGGAGAAAACAGAGGAAGTAACCCAATGCCAGTGACCCACAAAAGTACGATGCTTGTATTAAAAAAATAATGAAAAACCCTTTATCATGATATGTGGAATACAAGCTGGAGAATAAGTGCGACACCATTTCTGTTGTAGCTGCGAAAGGGCGGGAAAGAAGCAAGAGGGTCTTTATCAGCGGAGGCTGATTTGATACACTCATCGATTGCCTTCTTCTTCTCGAGAATCTACAAGTATGAGACCCATATCTTAATCGCATAGAAAGTGGCTCACAATTATGTAATTCATAGTTTTAACAGAAGCCTGGCAAATTTAGTTTACCTCTTTACGCTTTACTCTCTTTTCTCTGTTGTCGTTGGAATGTTTGCTGGGAAGCCTCTTCGACTCCATTGCTGCCGAAGAGCACGCTCTATTCATAGAAAGCCAATCGTGATGGATTCAATTCTATGAACAAATTTGACGATACAATTAAAAAGAAAAAGGATACATACATGGTATTTATATCATTTTTTTGGAAAGGTAATTTCATTATTAAATAACAAATACATGAGGAAGGCGGCAGAAACCCAAACAACCTAATGCATTTTTTTTTACAGGTGAAAAGATATTTTATTGATCCACATAAAAAGGCAAAGCTTGAATATATAGAAAGTATACAATAAAGAGCTTAATTACAAATTACGTGCTACGGAAAGTAGCATAAAAGTCATTAAAACTCATTCCGTTCAATACAATAGAAGACGCCTATAATAACAAAGTATGAAAGAAAAAAATCCTCAAATCCAGCTGGAGAGGGTTCCCTATCCTCAAAGCAGCACTCATTTCTTTCGTTTCATGTATACCACATTAGACATAACGGTACCATCTTCCAAATAGCGGCAATTTGCCAATTGCCTCCAATCCTTTGCCAGCAATAAAATAAATCTATTACCTAATAACTCAATATAGTAGATACAATGCAAAATTAAGAACCTCGTGGAGAAATGGCATCAAATAACTGGTCCAGCATCATGGTTGGCATTGTGAATATGGCTGTTAGAAGCAATCTATTGATCAAAATACTTAAAATTAGGGGTGTCAAATCGTGTTAACGGGTCGTGTTCGTGTCGTGTCAAAATATGTATATTATATTATATAGGTCAGCCCTAACCCGATCCATTAAGGTTATCGTGTCAAAATCTCAAACCCTAACACGATCCGTTAACATAACAAGTCGTGTCGTGTCGTGTTAACCCGTTTTGACCCATGAGCAAATATTACAAAATAGGGTAATACGACACAATACGACCTGTTTTAAACTGTTTATGTAAATAGGTTAAATAAGTCTGAAATTAACCCGTTTGACTTGATTAAATTTAACATAATTTTATATAAATGTTAAAATCTCAATATCTATAAAAATTATAAAACTAACTACAAGTCCAAATAATAAAAATATTGAAATTAAAATTTTAACAATTTTACTTTTAGGTTTAAGGGTATAATTATAATTTTAACTTTCTTAACGTGTTATAACGGGTCAAAACGGGTTGACCCGTTATTAACCCGTTAAGCAATCGTATCTTAACAGATCAACCTGTTTTGACCCAAACCCGTTAAGACTAAACCCTAATCCGCTATTATCGTGTCGTGTTCGTGTTGAGTTAACGGGTCGTATAACATATTGCCACCCCTACTTAAAACATCTATTGTGATAAAATCCCACAAAGAGAAAGTGTGCTCTTGACTCTAAATGTCTCAATGGACAATTAAAAATCTCCAATCCCACATTTTGCACTATTGGACAGTGTAGGTAGACAAAAACCACTTCCCAGCAAAAAAGTGATGAGAGGGCTGGAAATTCTAAAGATAATAATATCTGAGCTTCCAAACACTTGCACCAAAATACAAACAAATAAACAAAAAGTAAAATGTAACTACTGCTTATAGTGGATAGAGCGTTTGGGATAGGGTGTGAGGATGTAGGGTTGATTTGAAACACCAGGTGCGCCTGCACATGGAGGCCACGAATCAATCAATGGGGCCAGGAAACGAGTGGCTAAGGCAACAAAGGTGAATAGAGTCAATAGGCGCATTAGTTGAGTTGAGGATTGAAGGGTTGCAGTCTTTGAGAGTTTTTGGGACAAGGTATAATTTCATTATCTGCCTCAATGCCAAATCCAAAATCGATTTTTTCCATTTCTGCTCGATATTTTCTTACTAGCATTGGTGAGCAGATGCATAATATTAGCTGTTTAACAGTTGAGAGTTGATCCATTGGTATGGAATTATCATTCCATTACATTATGATTATGTTACCTTTCTTGTTTATTTGTTTATTTTAAAACATTTTGAGGTTGTTTGTGCTGTTTTGTGCAGATAGGAGTTGAGAAGAGTTATAAAATTCTTTGCAAAACATTTGATCATGAAGCCAAAGCTATCCTGGAGGTGACATTTCATTCTATTAGTTCCAACATCATAATTGATCGACATCATGAAGCAGCTAGGCGTTTCTTTGTAATTTTTAAACAAAACTTCGATAAATGTTCTCTTAATCAACTTACATCAAAATAGTGGGTTCCTGTGGTGTGTACCTTACACGCTCTAATCAAGAAAGCATTGTGGGTGGGGAAATTAATGTTGATGCAACTGTAATTGTCCTCAAGCATCTTTGACAACCATTGCCGTCTCATCTTTTAGCATGTATACATTGGAACTGGTCAGCAGTATTAGGCGTGATAAGTCATGTGGCTTTATTCTTTTTGAAGAGCTTTCTCTTTTATATTCCCTTTTATTTCATATTGTTCTGAATTTGCCTTTTCTTTCCCTTGCTGCATACCAAAACCTTATATTCATTAATTTTATTGTTGGAGTGATTATTCCTTTCTTTAGATTTTCATGCTTTCCTTTTATTCTAGTTGGCTAGGGGTAAAATTTGGGCTTAAAATTTTTAACTTGATCTTACTTATCAAAAATTTTTTTTTAACTTGATCTTCTCCTCCCACGTCTTCTCAAACAGAGCAAGAGCATCCTCAAATCTACCAATTTGAGAGTAACCAATTACCATAGCATTCCAAGAGACCACATTCTTAACCACCATCCATTCAAAAACCTTGTTTGCTTCATCCATCATCTAACACTTGGCATACATATCCACAATAGCATTACCCACAAAACTATCCTCCACTAACCCACTCTGAATTGCAAAACCATGAACATCCTTACCCTAAATACCACGCACCCACCGAAGCACATGCTGGAAGTGAATTTATAATGTTAACAACATCCGGAAGATTATAGCATATGCAATCATTCTACCAAACATTTTTAGCGCATTCTTCGCATCACCACCTTGTACATAACCAGCCACAATCGAATTCCACAAAACCACATCACCTGTTGTAATACCCCATATGATAAAGATAAGGATAGGTGGTGTATGGGATCCCACATTGCTTGAGAATAAGAAGTTATTGCTCTTTAAAAGGTTCTAATAGGGTTTCAATTGTATCATTGACTAGTCCTTTTTTAGTATAGGTCAAGTGGTTTAGATCTTCCATTGGAGCGTTAGAAATGGTATCAGAGCCTATCCCAATCAAAAATGTGAGACTCGAGCCGTGTCATTGACTAGTCCTTTTTTAGTATAGGTCAAGTGGTTTAGATCTTCCATTGGAGCGTTAGAAATGGTATCAGAGCCTATCCCAATCAGAAATGTGAAACTCGAGCCGTGTCACCTACAATGGACAGCCCAACAAGGACGTAGGGAATTTAAAGGGGGTAGGTTGTAATACTCCATATGATAATAATAATGATATGTAGTATATGAGATCCCACATTACTTAGGAATGAGAAGTTCTTGCTCTTTATGATGCTCCAATAGGGTTCTAATTGTATCATTGACTAGTCCTTTTGAAATATAGACTATGTGGTTTGGGCCTTCCATTTGGGCTTTACACCTATCCCTCTCTGGCATAACTCATCAAACACCAGGCACACCTTATACAACGCACAACAACTTCCATACATTGCCACCACCACATTACAAATAATCACATTGGAGTCAAACCCATTTGTGAACACAACAACATGGACCAAAGTGATTCAACGATACAATAGAGGCCCGCCACAAGCTTTAAAAACAAAAGGAGAAAGTGTGGTGCTCTGACCTCCACCTGAGTCTCTGCATTTTTCCCTACAAAACCTGCACGTCTTCAAGAAACTCGAGACGCACGGTGACGGCACGCCTTATCAAGGCATTCCACCAAAACACAATGGAATATGTTGGAACAAGGCATTTGAGCACCGAAATGGCCTGCCCTGGAGCTTCGCAGACTATGTAGGTGCCCATGAGGCCAGTGGCCATGTCTGTGAGGCCCTGGACCAAGATTTGGTGATGGAGGAGCTTGGCTTGTATCAAGGTCTTGCATTGTTTCAAAAGCAAGGCTGTGATGAGAGGAATTGTGGGTGTTCTAATATTAGTACAGAAGAACAAGATGGTGAAGGGATTGATCCAGTCAGGTTCGGTCTACCGGTTCGCTGGTATTTTTCACACTCCTACTTATGCCATAAGTAAACATTGGAATTATAATTTTAAAAAATGATATTCACAATTATATTGAAAAAAATAAATAAATAAGAAATTTACATAAAAAGAAAAATTAATTTTTTAATAGTAAACTTTATTCTTTTTCAAAACGACTACATAGTACTTGAACATTTTACGACTGTATGTAGCATTACTCTTTCTATTTTATTCTTCTTACTAATTAATTTTTTCTACTTATCATTCATATACCACACATTTAGTAAAAACATTTAAAAAAATAAAAAAATCATATATGGTGTATGGTGTGAGAATAATGAGTAAACTTTTTCTTTAAACACATACATATGATGTGTAAATATGTATATTTAAGTAGAAAGATAAAAATAACAAATTACACATTGGTGTAGTATGAGGAGGATAAGTAGCGTTTCTCTTGTATATAAACAAAGATAAATATGGTAAATCCAAATAATTTAAGAAAAGTTTGGATAGTGAGTTGAAATGAAAGTTAAAAGTTGAATAAAATATTGTTATAATATTATTTTTTAATAATATTATTATTTTAAAATTTGAAAAAGTTCGATTGTTTATTATATTTTTATGAGAATTTGAAAAAATTATAATAATTATATGAAATGAATTGGAAGGACTTTTGAATTCAAACCGGTTCATGTTCTTATATATTGTCTTGTCTCCAGTAGCATTCAGGCTAGTTTCGGTAAAAAAATAAATAAATAAATTCAAAAATATTTGACAATCTTTTTTTTTTTAACAAATAAATATTTGAGGAGTTTTGTTACATACAAGCAAAGTCGCGTACTAATATGCGCACAAATACCGATTTCTTTATATTTAAAATATAAATTAACATTGGTTTCAATAAAATCTACTTTTTGACCAATTACATTAGATTGGTGCATATATTAGTGCGCAGTTATACTTGCAACGAAATTTTTCCAAAGTGATATCCCAACATACATATATATATATATATCTCAAATAATACAAGAAGCAGCTCTAATTTACGGGTGTCAAATCTTGTTAACGGGTCGTATTCGTGTCGTATCAAATTGTGTTAACGGGTCATATAGGTCAACCCTAACCCGACCCGTTAAGTATATCGTGTCAAAATCTCAAACCCTAACACGACCCATTAACATAACGAGTCGTATCGTGTCAACCCGTTTTGACCCATTAATGAATATTACGAAATATTTTTTTTTATAAATAAACAAAAAAATTAAGAAAATATTACGAAATAGGTTAATATGACACAATACAACTCATTTTAAACTATTTATGTAAATGGGTTGAATAGGCCCGAAATTAACCTTTTTAATCTGATTAAATTTAGCATAATTTTATATAAATGTTAAAATCACAATATTTATAAAAATTATAAAACCAATTATAAGTCCAAAACTACAATCTAAATAATAAAAATATCGAAATTGAAATTCTAACAATTTTATTTTTAGGTATAAGGGTATAATTGTAATTTTAACTTTCTTGACGTGTCATAAAGGGTCAAAATGGGTTGACCCGTTATCAACCCGTTAAGCAATCGTGTCTTAACGGGTCAACCCGTTTTGACCCGAACCCGTTAAGGCTAAACCCTAACCCGCTATTATCGTGTCGTGTTCGTGTTGGGTTAACGGGTCGTATAACATATTGCCACTCCTAAGCTCTATAACATGTAAGGGGATGTTTGGAAATAATTTGCATCTCATCTCATGTATCTCATTTAATTACATCAAATTTCTTTATCAACCATCATTTAAATACAAACATTTTCAAACTAATCATTACAATTATTCCAAAATTTAAAACAAAAAATATTTGAGGAGTTTTGTTACATACAAGCAAAGTCGCGTACTAATATGCGCACAAATACCGGTTCCTTCATATTCAAAATATAAATTAACATTGTTTTCAATAAAATCTACTTTTTGACCAATTACATTAGATTGGTGCACATATTAGAACGCAGTTATGCTTGCAACTAAATTTTTCCAAAGTGATATCCCAACATACATATATATATATATATCTCAAATAATACAAGAAGCAGCTCTATAACATGTAAGGGGATGTTTGGAAATAATTTGCATCTCATCTCATCTCATTTCATTCCATGTCATTTATCTCATTTAATTACATCTAATTTCTTTCTAAACCATCATTTAAATACAAATATTTTCAAACTAATCATTACAATTATTCCAAAATTTAAAACAAAAAACAATTCAACATTTTCAAATCTCAAGACAAAAATAATATTAAAAAATAATATCATAATAATATATTAACTTTATAATATTTTTATTCAACTATTTTTATCTCCTTTTCCAAAACTCCATAAAACATCATAACTCAAATAATTTCACACAAATAATTTCACTACTATTTACAAATTTTCCATCTCATCTCATTCTCTAAATATCCCATAAAACTCTTTTAATTAAAAGTATATGTTACTCCACAAAAAAACACATCAATGAACTCCTTCAACATATAGTAATAGCGAACTCCAAAAATTCTCAAAAGTCATCAAGATTCCAAAATACCAATCAAAGAAAAAGATATATTTTTCGAATGAAAAATGATATTTGTAGTCATAGAGTGCATTAGTGCCGCTCAATCTATTTGAAAAAAAGTGAGTAAATACTAGACCCCACATGAAAAAAACTAATTTTTTAATAATGGACACACTCTTTTTCAAAAAGATTGCACGCATTTACACACTACACGACTGTATCTAACATTATTCTTTCCGAATAAAACTCTTTAATAATTTCTTGTACCCTTGATGCTTATGCCACTACGCTTAACTAAATTCGCCTTACTTCCTATTCTTGATCCTCAGTTAAACCATCAAAATCATCTGAAAAATATTGAAAGTAATTAAGTGAGTTATCAATAACTCAGTAAGCGGCGAATGTATACTAGTGTGTAAACATGAGTCGATTGCAAAATGCAGAAATAGAAAAGTCTCAAGAAAAATGATATTGGTATTATCATAAACATTTCATTATAATAATAGTATATTTGCAAAAAACCTTAGGCGTAAACGTATTGAACACATCATAAACAAAAATAGAGGTATGTTTACTCTCGTGACAGGATTGTGCACATCTGCAATTAACCAAACATGATATAAATCACTATTTTGTCATCAAGGTGATGTACTCAGAACATATGTCATGTTCACCCCACTGGCAGGGTTATGCATTCTACAGATAACCAAATTGAACAAAAATCCATCAGCAAAATGATTGAGCTAAGA
This sequence comes from Carya cathayensis, assembly GCA_011037825.1. Lineage (NCBI taxonomy): Eukaryota > Viridiplantae > Streptophyta > Magnoliopsida > Fagales > Juglandaceae > Carya > Carya cathayensis. The sequence goes on from QGSO01000527.1 coordinate 701,109, forward strand.
ATTAAGGCTATAACTATAACTTGTGGCATGGCTATATGCCACTAATATTACCCACGATAATAGGGGTGGACAGCGAGGGCTCGCCCCATGCTACCTCGCCCCGCATAGAAGACCCCTAGTGGGGGTGGGGGTGGAGGGCGGGTTGACCCCAGTGAAGCCCCACTCCGTACCTCTTCCCTATTTAATATAACAAATTATATTTTAATATTTATATAAATAATTTAAATAAATATATTGTATATAGATATGTGCAATTTGTTAAAAACTTGAAATTGAATTCAAGTTAATGGATTTTGTTAAGTCCCACATTACTTAAGTATGATTATTATATTACATTGGTCTCATATATACAAGTTGGCCTAAAAGGAAAAGACAATCCAAAAAAAATTTAATGTATAAATTTTAATTTATAATTAAAATTATGTTATAATTTGGGTCTTAAAAAATTTTGGACCCAAAAATAATTATAGATTCCATGGGTTATTGGGTTGAGCGGAAAGTGAGGTGAGGTGCGGTTTCAACCCACCCCCACCTAGCGAGGCGGGGTACCCCACCCCATGATGTGAGGGGTGTGGGGAGGGGCGACAGGGCCGGATTGTAACTGGCAAGGTTGTAACCTAGGCAGAACAAAATATTATATCTCAAGGTTTTTCAGATGCAATATCATATCATAACAAAGTTTGAGCAAATAAATATCATATAATCAGATAAAATAATTTAGACTTCGTCAAATGGTGGGATAAATTTCCTTACACAGATGAAATTGTCTCCAGAGTTTCATCAGATTTTTCCATTGTTCTACCAAATCTGAAAGCAAGGAGGATTTTCCTTCCCCTTCTATAGATTTAAAAAAAGCCTTGATCACTTATCCAACCATTCCAGGTCCAAGTGAACAAGCTTCAGACTCAAAGAATTCTTCGTCAAAGCAGAAGAAGAAGAAATCATTTTCAGCAAAGAAGAAGAATCCTACAGGTTCACAAGATTCAGCTTTTTCAAAAGCCAAGTCTCCAATTGACTCACTGAAGAAAAAAGATTTACTTGAATTGTTGAAAAAATCCATTGAAAAGGATACCAGCAATGAAGGCTCAGCTGCAGAAGAATCAGAGGCTTTATCAGAATCTGATCCCTACAGCAATGTTTTCGGGCATGACTCAGAAGACTATCCCCCACGACTGGGTGACGATTGAGTAATGGTCGACAAAATTCCAGCATTGAAGAGATTCCCAGAGACTCCAGTGCTTGCTTTCATCATTTCACCCTGCCAGGTTCCACTTTTTCAGGGCAGAAAGATGATGGATTTGAATGATTTCGAATAATTCCAACTGTTGACGAAAGAAAACAAAACTACTTTCGACAATTGTCCCGTGAGCTTTATTTCTGTTTGTCTCGTGAACTACTGTTTGTCCCTTGATTTATGGGATTTTATTATTTGTAAAGGAGTTTCCTTCTCCTATAAAAGGAGCTCTTAGTTTCCATTGAGGGGTAGAATTTTCTAGCCGAACTCACCTTTAGCAAGAACTGCTTCTAATATTTCCCTCAGACTTCAAGCTTTTGTTTTTCCCTTCTCACCCCCTTTCTCTGTTTAAGCTTGTAAGTTTTATTTTTTTGTAATTTGTTTAACTCTTACTTTCATTAATAATATTTTGAAAGTTTGATTTACATTTTAGTTTATCATATTTTGGCATTACATGCATTGGAAGGCCGAGCCTCCACATAATCTGTTCATATTTATATTTTGTCTTCTATTTTCTAATCTTCACTTGATTCCGCTATTTTGATGGTATTAGAGCCATCTTCGGTTCTGGTTGCTACTTGATTTCTTTATCTACATTTCTTGCTTTTCTTGATAATTCCTATAAGCACTCTGTCTCTCCTATTCTAAGTTTTCTAGCTCTTTTGTCGGTTGTCCTGTTATACACCACTGCAGTCGAATACATCATTCGGTAAGTCTCTAGTATTCCCGTGTTGCCATGTTAGCCGGGTAGGCATTTGAAGGCATTTTAGGGATGTGTGAGCTATGTGCTTTGATGTTGTGGCCCTCCAGTATGTGTGAGCCATGCAGCATGGGTAAGCGAAAGACCTAGGTCTGGGAAGGACCTGAGTTTTGTTTCAGTAGTTACCAAGATGAACAAAATGTTTAGATCTAGTTATCAGTTAGTTCCAGGTCGGCTTTGCCTCCTGATATTGTTAATGAAGAAGATTGTGAAATCTCATAAAATGATTTAATTGATGTTGATTAATGGCATTTGCCAAAAATTAAAATTGATTCTCTTTATCATCGCAATTGGTTTAATTTTAATTTTAAAAGCGAGTCCCAGGTGAAAACCGTGGAACAAACTTTTCCTGTTTAAAAAACACATGAACAATGTGTTTTATTTCAAAAGAAAATGATTAAATCTTTCCAAGAAAAAGATTTTTAATTTATGCATATTGCTTTAGTGCAAGTTGTTGTTAAACCATTAATTAGGAAAGGTATTAATACTTCTGTTCTTTTATGTTTGCGTGATGGCAGGTTCAAAAAATTTAAAGACAGTGGTTTAGGAGTAGTTCAAACTTCTCTTATGGATGGACCTGTTCATTTTGATTGCTATCCAGATTTAACCATTGATTTATTTGATAAAAATGTTTTGTCTATTTTAACTTTAAATCTTCAGACCTCTAGTTTTGACATGGTTGAAGGTAGCAGACCCATGGTTTTAGTTTACCGTATTTATTACCGAGTCTTAAGCACTAGCCTTTAGCCAAAGGCTAAGATTAAGTCTCCAAAACATGAGACCCTTATGATGTGTAGTTCTACTTCGAATGCTAACATGAGAACACCTAAGATGCTATTTTGAAAAGACATAGATCTTCCAACATAATGGGTTCTTGAAAAGGAACTTCCCCCAGTTGAAGCTCCTTCTAAGAACCAAAATCTTAGTTATATCCAACAGTGTCTTGATGGTACTGTAAAGATATCCTTTAGACCTTTTAATTCCAATGAAAGAAGGAATTCTTTTGCTGGATCTAGATCCTCGTTTAGCACGGACCAAGATCATCTAAGAGATGAAAATCTCAAAAGATACTTGAAGGATCAAGAAAATTCTACCCCCACCTAATGTATAAATTTATACTTAATGTATAATTTTTAATTTATAATTTAAATTATGTTATAATTTGGGTCTAAAAAAATTTTGGACCCAAAAATAATTATAGATTACATGGGTCATTGGGTTGAGCGGAAAGTGAGGCGAGGTGCGATTTCAACCCACCCCCCATGTGACGCCCCCAAATTTCGCTTGGGATTGAACGGACATTTGAAGCGTCGAGACATGCAACACAAGGTTACCTGCCCCCGTTCATGACTTATAAGATGCAATGTTCCTAACATGCATTTAGCATTATGCAATATTCGCAGCGGATAATCTTTTTCTTTAGCAATACTATGCACCAAACTAAATATATTCCAAATACTTGAAACATAATTCATACATAAAGGCATACTAAAAAGCCGTGATCATCACACTAGTCCAAAATGGTTGTGATCAAAAGAATACTTGAGATACAACTCCAAAAGTACAAGTATTAACCTAAGTTAAATACTATACCATCATCAACATCGCACCGTGGCCTAGTCGACCGTATTCAGTTGGTCAGATTCCAATTCTCCTTTGGGTCCTGTAACAAGATCTACCATTCGGGGGGAATGGTAGTTGGGACTACCACAGTGAGATTTGATTACAAATCTCAGTAAGTTAACATAAAACTCACACACAGGTTAAAAATGCATGCATGGCAGTAAAAGCATAAATGCATAATTATAGTCATACATAAACATAGTATAACTTGACATATAGCATGACTTAACCAGAACTTAAGCGTGAATTGAACTTGACTTAACATGGCATGAACTTAAGCTTAAAACATAACATGAACAAACAACATAACATGAACGTGAAACATAACATGGACTTGAAATATAGCATGAACGTAAACCTGCATAACATAAATAAGAACTTGAAAATAACATAAACTTGAACATAACATGTACGTGAGTATAACATAACATGGACTTGATCTAAAACTTGACTTATCATGTATTTGATCTGAAACTGGACTTAACATAAACTTGGAATCTTATTCAATTGTCTTGATTAATAACGTGCGTTAATACGTACTCCACAGTTGTTGTGGCCCCACGTATTCAAGTAACATAAAACATAATACGTACTCCACAGTTGTTGTGGCCCCACGTATTCTACATGTCACAATTGCTGTGTCTCATGTAGTGTATGCTCCACAGTTGTTGTGGCCCCATACTTCATGCTCCACAGTTGTTGTGGCCCCATGAATACACATAACATAAAATATAATACGTACTCCACAGTTGTTGTGGCCCCACGTATTCTACATGTCACAATTGCTGTGTCTCATGTAGTGTATGCTCCACAGTTGTTGTGGCCCCATACTTCATGTAACATAAAATATAATACGTACTCCACAGTTGTTGTGGCCCCACGCATTATAAGTAACATAAATATAATACGTACTCCACAGTTGTTGTGGCCCCACGCATTATAAGTAACATAAATATAATACGTACTCCACAGTTGTTGTGGCCCCACGCATTATAAGTAACATAAAATATAATACGTACTCCACAGTTGTTGTGGCCCCACGCATTATAAGTAACATAAAATATAATACGTACTCCACAGTTGTTGTGGCCCCACGCATTATAAGTAACATAAAATATAATACGTACTCCACAGTTGTTGTGGCCCCACGCATTATAAGTAACATAAAATATAATACGTACTCCACAGTTGTTGTGGCCCCACGCATTATAAGTAACATAAAATATAATACGTACTCCACAGTTGTTGTGGCCCCACGCATTATAAGTAACATAAAATATAATACGTACTCCACAGTTGTTGTGGCCCCACGCATTATAAGTAACATAAAATATAATACGTACTCCACAGTTGTTGTGGCCCCACGTATTATACGTAACATAACATGTCTTATCTTTCTTAATGCATGAGATATTATTTAATATCATATACTTTTCTAACATGGCGTATGCTTGTAAATGGCACAATATGATTTAATCATAAACATTTAATGGCATACATGTATCATATGGCATACTTAACATGGCATACTTATAACATACAACATTGTATGACAGAAAAGATTGTGTAACAGATAAATATTCATGAGAGATTAAATCATACTTAACAGATAAACATGTAATGACATAGCATGACATGGCATATACGATAACATACATACATAAATTGTAGTTCCCTTACCCATCACACATACACAATAAACTGATAGTAAGTTAGAGGCTAACTTACCTCGATCGTCGCGTTCTATGAGAATAGAGCGCGAAACACGAGGAACTGCACAACAGCTGGAAGAGGAACACTCAAGTCCTTAAGATTTTCACTTCTGAACTCAATTGCCATATTGTAAGCACTTGCAACACCACGGCCAACTTGAGGTTTCACTATACTCGGAAGAGATAAATTGACTTCAGAAAGCCTTTGCACTAAAACAAGTTCATTAAAATTATCAATAACAACCAAACAAACAACTCATTTCTCAATCCATATACTCTTAGCCATAGTCAACCACAAGATGACACCAGTCACCCCGGACTATAATCCATATCATCACTGCTTCGGGACACTGTCATACAGTTTCCCAACACTACACCATACGCTCCACACTTCTCTGCTACGCCATCCAACCCTTCGTGACACGCCATCCGGTGTATCACGACTTAGTACAGAGTACACTCACGTGAACTCTCTTCCATTCACACTACAAAACCCATCACTGCGATACACGTCTCACGGTGCATCGCTACGCGACACGGAGTACGCGCTACGCGACACGGAGTACGCGCTACGCGTACTTCCTTCGCTACAACACTCATCAACACGATGCACATCACACGATGCATCGCCATACCACACGGAGTACACTACATGCGTACTCCCTTCCTTCTACGACCCACATCACTACAGCGCACGTCGCGCGGCGCGTCGCTGCATTACACAGAATACGCTACACGCGTATTCTCTTCACACAACCCGCCGTATCACATCTACGGCATCCATCTCACGCCTATACTTCACAGCACAGTCCACAAAACTACAAAATCAAGCCTAACACTTCACAACCACACTTCGTTTCACAACTACGCAGCGAACTCCACAAACACTAACTACACAGTCTACAGCCAACCAAATCAACTATGTTAAACATAAATAACTAAAGATAGAGGGTTATACCATCGACGGGATAACCCGTGCGTCGCTCGCTGCTCGTCACGAACATGCGTCGGAGGAGCATACGTGGCGGTACGGTGTCTGTCCACCACATAAAGTGGTAGTTTGGGCTTGAGAAAGGCTAGGCGTGGTCTTGGAAGACTCACGGTCGCCTTGTGATGGTCAAAGGTGGCGGAGCACGGCGGCATCACGCCGTGAACAGTAACTCCGAACGGTGAGCGGAGGAGACGCGAGGTAGCGAAAAGCCATAGAACTTCATGGAAAGCTAGGGAAAGGTAGAGGAACATGTGGTGGAGCTGTGGTGGCGAGGTGGTGGTCGGACGGTGGCTAACGGCGGCAGATCGGCCGTTTGAAACCATTTTTGGCCTTGGAGAGTGCGGGAGAGTGTGAGCTCTACGAAGCTCCGTTGGCCATGAAATTTCTTGGAGAGGTTCATGAGGATGAGAGGAACAAGATGGTGGTGGTGAAACACCATGGGTGGCCGTGTACGGCGGCGCACGGTGGTGCAACCGAACGGGTGTTTTGAGAAACCCATATGAGAAAAAGTGAGAGTTTGGGAAAAAGAAAGACATGGGGAGGAAGCCCTTGATGTGGTGAATCCAATGGTGGTGCTTGGTGGCTGATTTGGCCGTGTATGGTGGTCCAAAATGGTGAAAAGCCTTAAAAACCCATTTGTTTGGAGGCGAGAGTGGCGGCTAACCGTGGCTCGGATGGAGGTGAAACTTGGAGGGGATGTTCACCGGTGAGAGGGGAAGAAATCTGGGTGGGTGGTGTAGTCCACGCCGCCGGCGAGCGGCGGTTCTGGGCGGAGAAAGAAATCGGCAACAGGGGAGAAAACAGGGCAGGGGCAGCAACTTCCGGGGGCTCTCGGCGACTAACGGCTGGTCCGATGGCTCTGAAAATTGGTGTGTATGAACTATGGTGAAAGGGGAAGAGAATGGCGGGGGTGGTGTACGACACCTCCACCGGACGGCGGAGAAACGGGCGGTCAAAGGGGCGGCGACGGTAATGAGACAAGAAGGAAGAGCACGGGAAGAGAGAGAGAATTGGTGGCCGGCGTTGCACACCTCCGGTGCAGATGTGTTCGCCGGTGAGGGAGGGAGATGCCGGAGGTGGAGGTGAGGCACGGCGGCCGGAGGTGGCGCCGGTAGGAAGCTAGAACCGATCAGCTATGGTGGAAGGGTGTAAGTCGACCATGGAGAGAAGGAGAGGAAAGAGAAGGAAAAAAAAAAGAAAAAATGAAAAATGAAGGAAAAAGGGTAGGAGCCTAAGTAATAAACTTCAATCCTACGTTTTGGGATCCTCAAATAATTCAACGGTGAATTAAAGCACTGATTAAAAATGCGTAAATGTTTTATTTTAAATAAAACACTTTAAATAAAACACCACGATGAATTAAGGTAGAATATTATTTTATAAACTAAAATTTATAAAATAATATTTCCTCATCATTATATAAAATGATAAAGTACCGTTAATTAATGGAAGATGATAAAACCAATTAATTTAAATAAGAGTTTTCAACGTAAAATTAAACATCTTAATATCTTAAAACAACTAAAATATTTAATCTAAGTAATTATCCAAAATTATAATATTTTCAGAGCTCATTAAATTATTATAATTGTGCTACTTTAAAACAAGTTTATCTAATACTTTGAAATTCGATGGATAAGATCCGGGAAAACGCCATCGAGGTACAACGCTTAGGATAAAACTGTTCATGATTTTATAGCTGTCGGTGAAGAACAAATTACGTGATTTACGGAAAAGATAAACTATACGCGTGATTCCAGATGAGGGTAAAGACGAGAGAGATGTGATTGCTGTCGGGAAAAAAAATCCAAAACTGTTACACCCCACCAAGCAGGCCGGGGTACCCCGCCCCATGATGTGAGGGGTGTGGGGAGGGGCGACAGGGCCGGATGCCACTGTTATTACCCATGTTAGGGCTGGAGGCCACTACTATTACCCATAGCAATTGGCAAGGTCGTAACCTGGGCAGAACAAAATATTATATCTCAAGGTTTTTCAGATGCAATATCATATCATAACAAAGTTTGAGCAAATAAATATCATATAATCAGATAAAATAATTTAGACTTCATATTTGCATTTATGCAGTAAAGAAACATAATACAAAAAATGCTCATATCTAGATTAGTTATGATAAAATGTTAGATTTCAAAGTTTAGAATAAATACTAGTGCATAAAATAACCAAGGTTGTTTTCATAACAAAATATATAAGTTTTTACAAAATCAACATTAGTTAGTTTTTAGCAAAGTCAAGCATAGAAATACTGCTTACTTGACTTTTGTAGAAAACTATATAAGACTAGAACCCAAATAGTAGTAGAATCACAAGCTAATCTAGAAAGGTATCGCTAACATATTAATAACTTGTACACGTGCAAAACCAACCAACTAACAAAATTGTATAGCCCGAAACTAAAATTCAAAGTGAGCCCATAAACCAGTAGTCCATCCTAGTGACTTGGTTTTATAACGGCTCAAATACAACATTCACATACTAGTCCACCAATAGATTGACCCAACCTCATTGGATTTGCTTAAATTCACCCCAACGCACGTCACAATATACAACCATACTCCCAACATATTAGAACACCAACTCACATTTTTACATTCATTCCCTCCTTTGACCGTGAAATTATAAGTAATGAACCCTTTATATGTCAACCAATCATGAAATCACCCAACTACAAATCTCAACATACAACATACAAAATAGGTTCAACCCAAACTTACAATAGGGACAGTTACAAGAGCCACACATTTAACTATAGTTACGAGGCTAATGCATAAGAGTACCTTACCAAATCTCAGAGTGGCAATTAGCCAAATTTGAGGGCATGGTAGCATTGTCTATTGACGTTCGGAATGCTTTGTGACATTGAAAACAATATCAAAATCGAATTGAGAAACACACAACGAGAGCATAAAATGATGAGAGAACAAAATTGGACAAAGTGGGAAAAGGGAAACCGAGACAAACATGAGAGAGAGAGAGAGAGAGAGAGAGAGAGAGAGAGAGAGAGAGAGAGAGACTAACTGGTGTGGCATTGCAAATCGACGACGAGAAAGACGTAGGTGGTGGGTTTGGCTTGGTAACACAGAGGGAGTGAGAGACGAGATGTGTGAGAGTTGTGTGGGAGGTATATGAGAGAGAAAAGGAAAAAAAATTGTAAGAATAGGACTTTAGACGACTCAAACTTGGGCTCAATATTCTCATGAGAGATAAAATTTTGGATAAAATTATTTTTAAAATAAATATTATATTAGAGTTTGTGAAAGTGAATAGATAAAATTAAAAAGTTGTTTGAATATAATATTTTAAGATTATTTTTTGTTTTAAAATTTGTAAAAATTATATTAATTTTTATGTTTGACTAAGATGTGCTACTTGCATACCCAACAAATGGACAAGGTTTTAAAGGAGGTGAAAGTGGACAGGACCGAGAGTAAACACTACCACACTGCCCAAGCAGGGGCAAGGGGCGAGTGAGGGCACAATCTGTCCGTTTAGGGTGGTAGTTGGCCTACTCATTTTGGAGTGTTAATATGATAGATAGTCTATTATTGCATTGTGAGGTGACTAGTGGTAATTGACATGTTATCGTTAGGTTGTTGACTTTGGTTGAGTTGTCATATGATATGGTGACATCGGCATGTTGGAAAATGGAGGGAATGACACATTGTATAAAATGATTTCTAATTATTTGTTGTGGGATTTGTGTGAAGAGAAACGAGTAGAGCTTCAAATCTTATTTAAAAAGAGAAATGAATGGAGGTTTGAGAATACTGAAAACGAGATGGTAGTTGGACCATATGCGAAGCTTGTACACTCATTCATTTTCTCATTGCCAGCAACACATGCAAAAACTGCAATACATCAACCAAATTTTGATAGCCCAAGCTGAGCAGGCTCCGTTTGGATGTTGAGTTGATCTGAGTTCTTTATGAATAATAATAAGTTGAGTAGGTGAAATAAGTTATGTGGGGTTTATCTGAAATAAGTTTAGATGTATTTGAATATTAAGATGAGTTTAATACTATTTATATTAAATTGAAAAAGGTTGTGTATCTTACGTATAAAGACATATTTAATTAAAAAAAGTTGTAAGTCTCACATGTAAGGAAGTTTTGAGTTGAGATAAGTTTAATAATTAAAAAGTTGAATCCTTAGATATTAAATTCCGTTTAAAATTTGAGAATTGAGCTTAGTAATTTGGCTTCCAACTCCAAAAGTCCCCAAAAGTTAATTTTTGAAGTACATTTCAAGAAATCAAAATTAAATAACAATCACCATGTTCTATTAGTTTTGGGATGCACTGCCTTATTCTAGGACACCTGATAATCTCAAAAGAAGAGACATTGGGGATGCCATTCTCCCATGAGTACAAAGCTCAAAAAGAATTATCTAACAATCAAAAAAATTAAAAAATTTATTTTAATTAGAGTTATTTTATTTTCCGTGTATAACACATCATCTACATTACTTAAATAATAATATTTAATTTATAATATTTAAATTTTAAAATCTTTCATCAAAGCTAAAATATGTTACGTAAACAATAGATGTTGAATAGGTTTTAAAATAACAGTACTATTTCAAATAATCGAAATTGACATATTACAATGGTCTTGCTAGTCGAAAATATAACATTTTAAATCTTTAAATTATTACATTTTCTTTTATTTTCAATTATATTAACTTATAAAATCACCAATTTAAATATTAAATTATTTTTTTATTGGTAATTTATGTCCTCAATTTGATGTGATCATGAATCTCGATGAAAATAAAATTTACGAGAGAGTGTTTAAATAAAAGAATGAATATCTTATTTGGACGAAATTCTTTTAATTTTCTCTATAAATTTGACAAGTATAAATTTAATATCATTAAAAAAAAAGCACTTCTTATATATTTTAGAAGAGAAATTATATTATTAAGCCAGTATGTAAAGTATGTATATGATATAATTTAATTTAAAAGATAAATTTTAAAATTTAAAGGTATGTTTGATAGCATAACTGTTTTAAAATATTTTCAGATATCTTAAGATATTTGAAATAAAATATCATTCAATTACAAAACAATTTTCGATTTCAAATTTTTAACTTTTTTATCTAATCATTATCTAATAATTACAACTTTTCAAAACTTCTAAACAAAACATAAAAAATAATAAAATATTTTCAAATTTCAAAATAAAAATAATATTATAAAAATATATTCAAACAATTTATTTAACTTTATAATATTTTTATTCAACTTTTTTTTTCTCATTTTTTAAAATTCAATAAAATATCTTAAGTCAAACTATTTCATTATTATTTACAGATATATTGAGATATTATAAGTATCCAACTGGAAGCTAAGTCTTACAAATCAAATATTAACATTTAAATGATATAGATAATATGCTTTACATATTGTTTGAAAATATAATAACTCATTTTAGAAACAAGATGAGTTTTTAATTAAATTAGTTAAAGGCATTTGCTTCTCCCATATCCAATAATCACTTATCAAACTTATAAACTAGATTAATATTTTTAAATTTTTACATAAAATAAAATAAATAATTTAATTCTTTTTAAATTTTAAAATAAAATAATATTTAGAAAATATATTATAATATGATTTTATTTAATTTTTATTTTAATTTATTTTCTCTTATTTCATTTACTAAAACAAAAAAACCAATAAAATTTCACCCATGAGAGGAAATCTTTATAAAAGAAAGAAATAAAGAGGCAATTTAAAATTAAGAGGAAAAGACAAAACAAAGAGAGGAAAACAAAATAGGGGGGAAAAAAAAAGAAAGAGACAGAAGGAACTGTTGGTCCACCACCTCAATTCAGGAGCGCAGTTGCCCCCAAAGCCTACACAGGAAGTGTCGAGAGGAAAAGAAAAGGAAAAGAAAATCGAAGCAGAGGTACACACAATAGCAGCCGGCCGGCCACTACCGTCATCAGGTGCTTCCTCTTCCTCTTTTGTTTTTCATATGTATATATTTTTTTATTTTTTGCGTTCTTTTCATTTCTGAACCCAAACATACTTTTCAACCAAACCCCACGAAAGAATAAGTTACATTACAAAATATCAGATCTTTTTTTCCCTTGGTTTTTTTCGAAGGAAGTGCTTTTAGCCTCAGAAACTGTGGTGGGATTGAATTCCGCACTTTGGGAAGCCCTCAAATGTGTAATGGGATTGGGTTTAGGGTTAGAGGTGTGGGAAAAGGAAATGGGATTCGCCGGGATTTCGGATTCCCAATCTTCGGATCCGCGCTATGAATGCTCGATTATTGGTCGAAGAGCCAGGCCGGTACGGCTTTTTGGCTGATTCTGTAACTTGCGTCTTGTCGCCCTTTAGGTGAAAGAGAGAAAATGAACGTTTTTTTGCTCTTTTGGGTATCTCGAAAAATGTAGGGTAGGTGGAAAGAAAAATATGGGATTCTGAATGCCGTCACTGGCTTAACCTTTACGAGGAAAGTTTTGCACATCATTTTCAAAATTCTTAATTTGACTATTTTTTTTTCAAGGGCTTTGGAATTTTCTCAGCAAAGAATACTGCAATAAGAAAGTAGCATTTTAATTTTTGTTTATAATCTGGTTTTATTGGTGGGGTTTCTCAGGTATGGTGGATGCTTCTTTCTGAGACCTACTTGTAGGTTTTAGTGGTTAAAAATGGCAGAAACAAACTCGGTTGACGTGATTCTTGAATTTTTGCGAAAAAATCGGTTTACAAGAGCCGAGGCAGCTTTGAGGAGTGAGCTAAACAATCGTCCTGATTTGAATGGTTTCTTTCAGAAGCTTCTGATCGGAGACAAGGATAAGGGCTCTGTAAGTGCAATAGGGGAGAATGGGGACAAATTGGTGGTGGAAAATCAAGGTCCTGTGCCTCGGGATAGCCATGAAGTTTCAAAGGAATTAATTGTGAAAGAGATAGAGTGTGGGAGTGCTAGGAATGGGTCTGACAGCAAATGGAAGAATGCTGCTCCTCCTGGTGAGTGGAATAAAAATAATGAATTGTTTGGGATGAGCGACAAGAGCTTCACTTTTCTGAAAGGTTCCGAGGACACTGTGCTTGATTTGTATTCATGGGAGTTCAATCCTGGTAATTGTCCTGCTGGAACTTATGGTGGTAGCAGTACTAACTGTAACTTTCAGGAGCTTCAGATCTCAGGACAACCAAAGTATCGTAAGAGTGAAGTTGCTGATGCTGGTAAAGCCACTCTCAGGACTGGAGAAGAGATTACTTTATCTGGTGAAAAGAGGACATCATGGCTTGGAAGTGCTAGTAAAGCTAATCTGGAACCCAAATGCGAGAGAATCCAAGCAAGTGGTCCCAAAAAACTTGATCAGCAACTTAAGACTAGTAGCACATATCTCAAAGAAAACTTTGCAGATAATCCGTGGTCCAGAAGGGAGGAGCCTACAAACTCATCTTCTGATATTTGGAAAGATTGTTCCGTCAAGACTGTGTTTCCCTTTCCAAAGGGGGGTGTGTCAACCAGTTATGGTAATGCTACAGATTCTGACAAAAATGATGGAAATAGAAAATCAGAAATGATTGATATTAGGGCAGCAATAAAAGAACAGGTGGATGATGTGGGAAGAGCCTTGTACTTTGGTAAGTCACAAGGGGGTTCTGAGCAAAAAACCATTGGCAGTTTGAGTTTTCCTTTGACTTCTGAGAATCAGAAGGAAGAATTTCCCAGGTTGCCACCTGTTAAACTTAAGTCAGAGGATAAGTCATTGAATGTTCATTGGGAGGAAAAGTTTGAGCGGGATGGACCTGGTGCAAAACTTATCAGTGTGGACAACTCTCTCCTTATAGGGTCATATCTGGATGTTCCTATTGGACAAGAAATCAACTCCACAGGTTGGCTCATATGATGGATATGATCAAATGATTTCTTTGCTTACATTATATTGCTTTTCTTTTGTTTGCAATTGTTCTTGCTAGTTTATTATTCTAGTTTGTAACTTGTACTAACCTACATACTTTTTTTTTTAACATTTCCTTCGAATTTCCATTTCTATTTCTTTGTAGTTGTCATGTTCTTTTCTTCATCTGTCTTTGTAGGGTTGATCTATCTGTTTGGTTCCCTTGTGTTTGTGGCTTGTAATTCATGATCAATTGCAGTTCTTGAGCTAGTCAAGATGTACTCAACTCATCATAGTCAGCATTATTATTATTATCATTGAAAATATTGCAACTCATTTGTGGCTAGTACAAAAGGTTGAGGTGTCATGGAGGTGGTGGCCTTCATTTAATGATCTGTTTACTATGGTTTAAAAAAAAGGAGAAATTTATTGATGTATTTACCATCAGAGGTAGGTGAATTGTAAATTTGTTACCATTTGATCTAGTGGTGTTAGTCTGACGTCTTATCATTATGCTCTTAAAAGTGGATGCTTGCTCTACGCCTACCAAAAAAAAGGAATGCTTTGTTCTATATCCTACCATTTTCTTCCTCTTCTCTTATTTTTATATTTTCTTGTGTCAATTTATATATGTTACATTACAGGAGTCCATCCTGTAATGTTGCCTTTGCATATGGTTTTTCTTTTTATACTTTATATTTCCTGATCCTTCAACTTTTGAACCTTGTAAAAGGAATTTTTTTAAACTTTATATATATATAAATATATTTTCTAGATATTATGACTTATCAAAAAAAATATTTCCTAGATGTTATGTCTAAAAATATGTCTTAAGTTGTTCAGACTATGGAAACTTATGTTATCAGTTTGAACGCTGTTTTGCACTTTTGAATTCCACTTATGGTTTATTTCTCTGGTCACTTAGCTGCTGGTAAAATCCTTTGAACTGATATTTTGGCATGTTTGTTGTTGAAATTTGCACAATGTGATGGACGCATTTCTTGTGCCTGGTGAAACCTTGGAATCTAATGTACTGTTTATGGCCACATTTTTTAAGCAAGCATTCTTGATCACTTAGTTCCGAGAGCTGTTGAATTTATCTGGAACAGGCCTCAATTTTTGGGTTCATCAAGTTCTTTTCAATCACTCAGTTGCTAGTTACTGATCCTTTCTATTTTTCCTTTTTTCTGTTCATTTTTCAAATATTCTTTCTGATAAATAAGGAATTTTCAATGCCTGGTTTATGATTGGACAGGTGGAAAAAGGATTCCAGGAGGTAGTTGGCTATCTGTAAGTCAGGGTATTGCAGAGGATACATCTGATCTGGTTTCTGGTTTTGCCACCGTTGGTGATGGATTAAGTGAATCTGTTGACTATCCAAATGAGTATTGGGACTCTGATGAGTATGATGATGATGATGATGTTGGATATATGAGACAACCAATTGAGGATGAGGCCTGGTTTCTGGCTCATGAAATTGACTACCCAAGCGATAATGAAAAGGGCACAGGGCATGGCAATGTCCCAGATCCGCAGGAGAGAGCTCCAACTAAAGATGAGGATGATGATCAATCTTTTGCAGAGGAGGATTCTTACTTCTCTGGTGAGCGGTACTTTCAAGCAAAAAATGTAGAAACGGTTACAGCTACAGATGATCCTATAGGGCTGTCAGCAACTAACATGTATGGAAGGACTGATGAGAATGATTTAATTGCTCAATATGATGGACAGTTGATGGATGAAGAAGAACTGAATCTGATGCGTGCAGAACCTGTCTGGCAGGGCTTTGTGACTCAAACAAATGAACTCATCATGCTAGGAGATGGGAAAATTCTGAATGAATGTGGGAGGAGGCCGCGGCTAGAAGATAATTGTATGGATGATGAACAGCATGGTTCAGTTAGATCAATTGGTGTAGGTATCAGCAGTGATGCTGCAGATATTGGCAGTGAAGTACGGGAAAGTTTGGTTGGAGGCAGTAGTGAAGGGGATCTAGAATATTTCCGTGATCATGACGTTGGGGTTGGAGGGTTTAGATATCCTCATAATGACTCGGAAAAGAAATATATTGACAGATCAAACAGAGAGAAAAAGAAAACTACTAACCAAGAGGCAAACAAATATGTCATTGGGAATGACACCCTTGCAAGTATGCAGACAAAAAATCGTACTGATGGGGGATTTTCGTTTCCCCCAGCACTGAATGATGGACAGTTGGAGCAAACAGGCTCTAGTAAATCTTTATGGTCAAACAACTGTAATGCCATTATCAGTGATGAAACTGAGGACCATTTTAATGCTTTGGTGGGGTCTGATGGCATGCTTACTTCATTGAGGCGGAAAAGCAATGATTCTTCACCTGTCAAAAGTTGCCGGGTTGAAAATAATGCTCATGCTGCGAGATCCACAGATTCTACTCCCTCAACAGTCTCTAATTATGGTTATGATGAAAGAGAACATGCAAAGCGAGAACCAGACCAAAAAGCAGGTGCTGTAAGGGAAGAA
Source organism: Carya cathayensis (assembly GCA_011037825.1). Lineage (NCBI taxonomy): Eukaryota > Viridiplantae > Streptophyta > Magnoliopsida > Fagales > Juglandaceae > Carya > Carya cathayensis. The sequence continues at coordinate 717,820 of QGSO01000527.1, forward strand.
GATCCTGCAGCATCACTTGAAGATGATGAGGCAGCAGCTGTGCAAGAACAAGTAAGGCAGATAAAGGCCCAGGAGGAGGAATTTGAGACCTTTAACCTTAAGATTGTGCACAGAAAAAACAGGCATGTATTTTTCTACATTTCCATCTTTCAGCTGGTACTTTTTCTTCAGTGGGCTTGATATGCTGCCATCCGCATCTAGATGGAATTCTAGAATATTGGTTGTACTTTGCAGACTGTGGTGTCAGTTCTTTTTTGTTTTGATTTTATAGATTTATATTGATACCCCCTTTCTTCTAACTACCATTGCTACAATTCCAAACCAATGACCCATTTCTGATTTATGCCAGATAGCTCGAACCTGGATTCCGTTCCTACTTTCTATATTAATTTATCCAAAAAAAAAAGGTATCTTCTATATCACTAGGAAAAAACTAAAAGCATAAATAGCATTTTAATATTATCCATATTTGGACTAGTTATTGTCAATTAACTGAGATAGAGTAAATGGTCATTTGTGTGATATTCCCGTGGTTTTGTAAATGAGCTCTAGTTCGAATAGGCTCTTTTTCTTTACTGAGAATGGAACTGAGGGTATAATCATGGGCTTAAAACCCCCTGGGTCCATTTTTAACTTACTGATAATAGAGCATGATTCTAGGTGATCCTCTTTTCAAGTATTCATTATTATCATGATGGCATCGACTTTTTATTCTTTTCCAGTTTTTGGTAAGCCTTCAACCTGAAAGTAGTTTTGTTTGGTTAATGATATGCAGGATATATTCTTTCATGAAAGGGTTCTTATAGTATTTCTAAGGTCATTGTTTTTTCTTGCCTCTTATGTATGGAACATATCAAGGAGTAGTTGAGACATTTTATTTGATTTTTTGTTTTTAAATTCAAGGGTGTCTTTGGGAATCTGTTGCAGATTGTGAAAACCTTTGAAAGCATGTTTTTTTTTCCCTTTCATCTTTCCTTATTCAAGACATGATATAACAACCGGATCATTGGTCCTATTATCTTTGTATGAAGTAAAAGGAATGATATAAATTTTGAGGATTGTCATTGGATGATTGCAGAGTTCAAAATTTTTTTTTTCAATTCTCTGTTCCTTTTGGCAGCTTCCAATGGTTTTTAATGGGCTGAGGTTCCATTATTTTATGTCTCCTTTTCTATTTCCAGTTAGGTGTCCCTCTCGAATGCGTACTTGGACTGTGCCTTCTGCATTCTTTAGTAATAAAATTTACAATTACTCATAAAAGAAATTATCTTTGTACCTTCTAAATGATTTGTGTTCTGTTCTGTCCTTGCGGGAAATAATGTATAAAGTTGTTTCTGGTGGCTGTAGTCTTAGTTTGCAAATTGGAACAACGATAAGCTTTATGTTGCATATGAGTACTGAACATGGCTTTTGCCTATTCTTTTCATTAATATACTTTGATTTTACTTATAAAAAAAAAAGCTTTATGTTGCATATGACATTTTCTAGCAATTTTGTCTCTTCTACTTCCCACAGCATTTGCTGAGAACTTATTTTACCACCACTTATACCGACTCATTGTTTATGCTGCCAAAGTGAGCAGACCTTCCAGTTTATACTCACATCTCTTACCTAACTGATTATCTAACTACGTCTTTTGTTGATCAGAACTGGCTTTGAAGAGGACAAGAATTTCCATGTTGTTCTTAATTCAATCATAGCTGGACGTTATCATGTTACTGAGTATCTTGGGTCAGCTGCATTCAGTAAAGCTATACAGGCACATGACCTGCACACCGGTATGGATGTATGTGTAAAAATTATTAAGAACAACAAGGATTTTTTTGATCAGAGCCTTGATGAGATAAAGCTTCTCAAGTATGTGAATAAGCATGATCCTGCTGACAAGTACCATGTTCTCCGATTGTATGATTATTTCTATTATCGAGTAAGTGAAAATATGATTGAACTTGCTATTGATTTTTTACATGCTGTTATGGCTGTTGGTGAATGTTCATGTACTAGGTAAATTAGTGTCAAATTAATTTCTATTTCCTTCATTATGTCTAAAAGAATATTTGCTGAATTCATGTGAGTGACATGCACTTCTAGAGCTGGTTGTCAGATCCTATCACATCCTACTTTTTCACTATTCATCCGGTTCCACCAGACTTGCTGCGTAGTAGGTCTTCAATCACTTGGAGATTTTGGTGGGTTCTTGTTTAATTTTGTTAGGTAGTTTATAATTGTATACAGGACAGTGAGCTTTAGCCCTCTAAATTTTGCCCAAGGTTGAACTTGGACCCTTTACTGGCCATTCTAATTTTGCCCAAGGTTGAAGTTGCTCTAAAAAATGTAACATTCCATTAGGGAGTGCCATTGGATAGATCTAGGAGGCCTGCAATTGAGGCTTCCTTTATTCTCGCTAAACTATAGAATTCAGGATAAGAATTCTTTTCTTGTTCTTCTTCTCCTTCAAGCATTTATTTTTTTATATCAAAACCAGCCCAAATTTTCTTTAGATTTACCTTCAGTAATCATATACCATGCTAGAATCTAGTGTCCTAAATACCCCAAAGTTAGGAACCTGTCAAACAGTGTTAGGGAAAGCGCTAGGCGCACTTGAGTGCAAATGCCGTCTAGAGTCCAGGTGTAAAGTGCAAACACATGCTTGTTTGAAGTAAAGCACACATTTAAAGAAAGGTTGGAAAAGCAAGATGGTAATATGTTTATGGAAGGGGTAGATTCAAATGACTATTGCACAGTTTTAATTGATTGAGTAAATCTTGTCAATTTTTTTATGGAGGGGGCACATTATAATTTTTGTGTGGTTTGGGGGGTGATTGCCAAAATTGATAGTTTGGGTGATTTCAAATCGGTGGCAGTTTTAGGGCCTTTGTGTATGTTCCCCTTTGTTTATTGATGTTGTACATATGATTTCTCTAATGATGCTATATTGATGGGTAGCTACCATTCCCATTATTTTGCAGGAGCATTTGTTGATAGTATGTGAACTTCTCAAGGCAAACTTATATGAGTTTCACAAGTTTAATAGAGAAGCGGGAGGAGAGGTTTACTTCACCATGCCAAGATTGCAGGTTTGTGGCTTATCTATTTTTTCTTGGGTGCTCTTTTTTTCCCTTTTGTTTTTGTTCCGCTATGCTGGCAGGTATCCTTATTTTCATTGGGTTTTGCAGTCAATTACCATTCAGTGTCTCGAGGCACTTCAGTTTCTGCATGGACTTGGCCTGATACATTGTGACTTGAAGCCCGAGAATATATTAGTGAAAAGTTACAGCAGATGTGAGGTGAAGGTTATTGATCTTGGGAGCAGTTGTTTTGAGACAGATCATCTCTGCTCCTATGTACAATCTAGGTCCTATCGTGCCCCAGAAGTTATCTTGGGACTTCCATACGATAAGAAGATAGATGTATGGTCACTTGGCTGTATCTTGTCAGAACTTTGTACTGGCAATGTAAGTTATGCTCCTAAAATATACATATATACCTATGCACCTGTGTATGTATTTCTATTTCATTGCCCTTTTTTTCTCCATTGTAAGGAGTCTAAATGATATAAAATCTACGTGGAAAACTGATTTTGGGCTGAAATGATACTTCTTTATGTTATTGTTGATAATGCATCAAGTTCACTGTCACAGTTGGCTGAGAACAATGGACGCTTTCCTCTGACTTGGATTTTTCTTCCATATCACTTAATGCACTAGATGCATTGATCATTTTCACCATCAATTTAACTGATATCTTTTTGCGGTTGATTATTTTACCATTTCTTTCTTTTCCTAGATGCTGATGCAAATTGTTGAAATGAATTTTACCCTGATGCAGGTCCTCTTCCAAAATGATTCACCAGCAACATTATTAGCTCGGGTAATTGGAATTATAGGTCCCTTAAATCAAAGCATGCTTGCCAAAGGAAAGGACACGTACAAATATTTTACCAAAAATCACATGCTGTATGAACGGAATCAGGTGAAAATCTCAATTTTGGATGTCATATTTGTTCGATTAATATAAATAATATTGTCTGTTGCTTTTGAGACATGGGCTTTGGATGGGAAAACAAAAGGATCTTTAAAAAGTTGGCAGTGGGTTGGCTTTCCACCAGTTAATTGAGTCTGCACAGATATGCAAGATATGTGTGACATGGCTGGCTTTATTTTCGTTGTTTCTATATGTGGTGGAACTCTACTGTCCTTTGAAGAGTTATCTGCATGTCTAATTTAAATATTAAGTATTTTTATTCTTGGGTGACAGATGCTATGCTAGTAGAGCTTCCATCACATAGTTTCCCTGTCCTTTATAAAAAAAAAGAAGAAGTAAACGGTAATATTAATAAGGATAGGCTTAGCCCCAAGTACACAAGATGGTATACAAGAGATAAGACCTATCTAGGTTGCTATAGATGACGCAAAAAAGTTTCCCCGTCTTCTTTTTGACAATTCATAATATTTGTCTCGAGAATTTGGTACATTGTAGGACTGGTAGATGAGGTGTCCATACCAATTACAAAGAAGTTGAAATACATTTATATCTTATCATTTGATACAGTCAAACTTACTCCTTTATATCTTAAACCTTCAGTGATCAAATTTATCCAACTAGAAGCGCAGTTCTATCAAGTGATAGTGTTGATTTACCTTTCAACTGTGTTTGTATAAATTTCAATTCATAGCATGTATGTGCTGAAACAAAATTAAAATTCTGGTTCCTACCCTGTTAATAATTTGTGTACAAAATCCTTTGGTCTTTTTATTTATATGATAAGTAATAGATTGCTATTTTACCATTCCTCAGGAAACGAACAGGTTGGAATACCTGATACCCAAAAAGACATCCTTAAGGCACCGATTACCAATGGGGGACCAAGGCTTCATTGATTTTGTTGCTCATCTACTTGAGATAAACCCAAAAAAGCGCCCTTCTGCTTTGGAGGCTTTGAAGCACCCATGGCTATCATATCCATATGAACCCATATCATCTTGAAGCATTTGAAGATTCTGTTGGGGGAGATGACATGCTGCAGGTGCCCTCTTGTTTGGTTTTGGGTGTCTTACTAAAGAGGGGAAGGAGCCACTTTTGATTTCTGGCTGAAACATGTCATCTATTTAAGGTGATAGTTTTTTGACACATTTCACCTTACATCCGTGCACAATGCATTGAAAGGTGCGTTTGGTTTTGTTGGTGATACCAGTCTTTCCTTCCCCCTTACCAAGTTGTACAATTAATCATTATTATCAAGGATGTAATTTTGCACGTAGGTGGTTCTTGTTTTGCCTTTTGTGTTTGAAATGGTGGAAATGGTGGAAGAAGATTTAAAATCCTGTTGTACATGATATGTGATAATTCTTTTAGGTTATTTAGTAGTATTTTTGTGAAAATAGCTTCCTATCCAATTTTGATATGGTTCATCGCGCAAAGATTGCTTGCATTTTATGGTTTATGAAGCCAACGGTGTGGCCTGGAACCAGTAGTGCGTTTGTTTTTGTGCAGCACAATCTTTCTTTGTTCATTTCCCCCATCTTTGTTTTGGGTTCATTTGGAAGCACGCCATGTTTGCAAAATAATGGTGTTTTGAGGAAATTAGGGCTTGTTTTAAATTAGAGAATACCTGGGGACCGTTTGGGCTTCTAACCCTCAAATAACAGCCCTCCAGTAATTGGTTGCCAGATATGCATCTCATGGTTTGCATTTCTAAACCGCGATTCACTCAATCTTTGGAAAAATTTGCTTTCAGTCTTTCACCCCGATCCTTCTATTCTCAAAAACCCCATTCTAGGTCCCCTCCCCTCCCTCCTCGACTCCTCTCAGCCATCTCCAGAAAGCTTCGGACCCTTCTAGCTGTGGTGGTTCGAATCGCTCGTGACGGTAGCCCTTCTCACGACTGTGGCAAGGAGCGGACAGATTCACCTAGCGATAGATTCGGAAACCCTAGCGACATCTTGGGTTCTTTCTTTTCTCAGCCAAAAGCCCCAGAAGGAAACCAAAATTAAAGCAGCACACCCAAAATCCACCTTGGAGCCTATTAAAGCAGAAGACAAGGAGACCTCTATGTTAGAAGAGCTTCAAAAGGACACTCATGCCAAGGACAATGAAGTTGATACTTTGAAGGAGATGAAAAGAGAAGAGGAAATGACAAAAGCTAAACTGGCCATGGAAAGAAAGAAGAAGTTTCAAGAGAAAGCCGAAACCAAACGAGCTATTAGGATTCAAAAGGAAACTGAAAAGGAGCTTAAGGAAATTATTAACTTACTGTATTTTCAACATGGTTTACTATTTCTGTTTGTTGTAGGGCTTAGAATTGACACATCTTCTCCAATTAAGTTATCTCAGTAGCGTGAAAAGAAAGCAAAGAAAAAGGCCTCAGGTTTGTACTTAATAGTGATCCTGAAGAATCGGCAGAAGCAGAGTCAGAGGTTGTAGAACCAGAGAAGGTAGATGAAAATGTTGAAGCTCCAGTAGTCCTGAAACGTAAGAAGCCCACTAACTACTGGATATTGGCTGCTCCTGCTATTGTGTTTGCCTTGCTGGTGTTGGTGCTTGGGTACTACCATCTTTTCTAAAACGTGACTTGGAACTAAGTAGAAAGAGCCATGAACCAGTTTCTATGCTTGTGCGTGTGAGTTGCTAGGTTCGTAGTCCTAAAGAATTAAGTTATTCCCGTTCGTTACATCTCTGAGAGGGGATGGACACTAAAATCATAATGTTGCTGGTAGCTCAGTCAGAAAGAGAGAAGAAGCTACATAAATTTAGTTTGACTGTATGAACTTTCAAATTTAATTTGACTCTTGAGATCAAATTTCATGAATGTTTTCTGAATCCATGAACTTGCTTTCACTGAAGCTCTATTTTGTTTGGGTCTGACCTTCTTACCAAGTGAGAATTGATGCTCTGGTATTGTGATAGATTCATAACCTGGAAAAAGAAAAATGGAAATTTACCTTTACAACCATACTTGCAATCCCCTTAATAAAAGAGAAAAAAACTTGATTTTTTTTTTAGTCTAATAAAGAGTCCTGAAAGCTATTATACAGCTTTAGAAAACATATAAAGAGAACAGCAAAGAGGCAGAAGGCGACTCTGAGATTCATCAAAATTATCAAAACCTTGATATCTTTGAGAAACATATTTAATAAGAAAAATTATTTAAGTATGGAGATATTTAATTTTATAAAATAACCATATATTTAATTTTATTATAAAGTAAATTTAGTTAATATTATGAAATGACATTATTTTATAAGTTTACTTTTATAATATTTTTTTTATGATTGTAACACTTTTCAATAATAAATATCTATAAAAATATTTTTTTTTAATTTAGAATTTTCATAAATAAAAAGTGAAAAATTACGATATTTTTTTTTTAAATTTATTATCTATTACGAAGGTGAGGATGGTGTTGGAATGAGAAAGTGAGATAGGAGGGAGGGTTTGATGGTTGAGTGACTTACGCATAATTCGGTGTGGGTGGGTCTAATGGTTATTGGTGTGATATCTGATGTGGCACCTCATGATAGGACGACTGTTTTTCTCATAAAAATGGCCGGACGGCTCCAAAGCGACTTTTGTTTAAGGAAAAATCTAGTTGTAAGTACAATTACACACTAATACGTGCATCAATCTAATGTGATTGGTCAAAAAGTAAATTTTATTAAAATTAATATTAATTTAAATTTTAAATATAAAAGAATCAGTATTGATACGTAAATTAGTACGCAATTTTACTTATATGTAACAGAACACTTTGTTTAAATAACACTATTGTCCCTGTTATGAGGGTTGTGCTTAAAAGATGCCTTGATGCTAACTTGGATATGGGAGATCAAAAGTCTTTCAGGATGAAACAACTCGTCCTACTCCTATATACTTGTGCAACAAGTCTTTCAACCTAGTTTGGATGCCCAAAGCATCTCATATGGGTTGTACAGTCCCAAAGTCTTGCCTATCCAAATGTTGGTTTTTCTCTCTAAGTTTTGAAAGCAACTATTTAAATAAACAGTGCTACACAATATAAAACTGATGCAAACAGTGCAAAATCTCAAGAATTCGGGTACTCTATAAATACAGTAGGATTTACACCTTTTTTAAATTTTAAAAAATAAAAATTATCTTATCTCATCTTATTATTTAAATAAACATTTTTTTATAAACTATTTCATTTCAATTTAACTCAAACTTTTTATTACTATTTAAAATAATTCACCTCTTTTCATTTAAACTGCGTCACCAAACGAGACCGATTCATGACGCTAAATAAAGAAATGTTATTGTATGGTTATCTCTTACATTCTGGGGTAATGCTACGCTTAAGCCCCAACCTTTCGCCCACACCACACACCGCCCAGTGGTTTTTTTTTTTGGTACAATAAATTATTTTTTTAACTCCCTTTCCCGTACGCATTTCGTCTTCCCCCCTTTCTCCCTTTCCCCTTCTCGTACGCGGCGCATCTCAGATCCAAAGAAAGCTCCAAATACATTTTCAGTTCAAGAAATTCATCCCTCCAAATTAACGCCTCCATCCCTCCAAGTTAACCCCCACGGTTCAATGTTTTGCAAAGACGGACTGTGCGAAGAAGGATCCATTTGACCTTTCATTCCCATCTTTTGCTAACCTAGAAAAAGGATTCATCTTTCTACCAAGTTTTTTCGGAGGAGGAGATCGTTTTCTGGTCATAGATCTTGGCAACACTTAGCCATCGCTGCCACCGTTTCTCGAAGATGACCAATTTGCTCAATAACCAGATCGCTCTAAATTTTTGGGCATCATGGCCAACTAATATTATTTAATAGATGATAAAAAGGTAATGCCAGAGTAGATAAACTCAAAAACTTTTTCTATGACCGGAAGAAATTGAAAAGACGCGATTTTTAGGGGTCTTAGATTTTATCAAGCTCATCTTTTCAAGTGTACAAGAGCAATGCTCTGTCACAAACCAGAAAAAAGTATATAAGAGCTGAAGTGAAGAGCTCGGACTTCAAGATTGGGATTGGACACGAACCGTGACGTGGTTGGCAAATCGGGTTTACCACGTACACGAGTGTGTGGTGTGCCGTGAGAAACCGGCCTACAAGTAGATTTACTCATTCTTGAGTGTCCGACTATTTTTAAGGACACTCAAGAATATGGAAGGGTAATGATACTTGCAGAACATGTCATTACCTGCAAATTATCTCAAGTTTTTTAATTTTTTATTTTTGCATTTACAAGTTCAAAATTAATTGACGAGTAATATTGATCAAATCCCGATGCTTAATATAGATGAAAAAAAATTAGAAGTGTTATAATCATAAAATTTTTTACAAAAAAAAATCTACAAACTACTGTCATTTCATGTAGTATATTAGATAGAGTACTGTAAGAGAGCCCCCTAGCAGTGACTGCTGGGCGTGTCTCTAGGCTAAATTCCTTTAATTTTTATCATTTTTTATTTTCATATTTTTTGAACATTTTAAAATATTTTAAAAAGATATATAAAAATATCAATACATTAATAGTCATTTTCTTAATAAGTAAGTAAAAGAAATAAATTATAAAAATATTAAATATATAAACAATCAAAATAAGAGAATAAAATTATTATAGGAGATACTTAATGGACCACACGAGTATCAAACCGGATACTGAAAGAGCAATGTTATATGCAATCTCCATTTAAGAACTACAATGTAAACTTAGGTAATTTTATCATTACAATTTTTTAAACTTACAAAAATATCATTCCTGAAATGATATTTTTGTTTATTTAATAAAAGATTTGCATATACAATCCCCAATTAAAGATTGTAAATAAGATTTCTCATATTGCAAATTGTAGTCTTTTGACCGTTTAAACATATAATATGTAAATTTTGATTATCTAGGGGTCAATTACATAATTTGTTATAGATTGGGGTCAAAATTATATTTAAATGGAGGAATTGATTTGGGGCATGGGGGGTGGATTCTGCAAAATTCGTGTTCGCAGCACTCGCTATAGAAGAACTGCTCGTATAAACACCTCAAAGTCACTGGAATACGGTCTCAATTTGAATTACAATGGAGGAGAGACCTGCGTCAACAGCATCATCATCAGCAGCTGAAGAACCAAAAGCCTCTCTCTTCCCTCTCTTTCCTGCCTCAGACGCCTCTCGCTCTCAGAGAAGCACAGCAACCGTCTCCACCGTTCCTCAATGGCTCTGCAACTCCAGCTTCACCGCAGACCTCTCCATCATCAACCACGCCGTTTCTAACCTGCCAGAAACACACTCAGAGGAGGAAGAAGAAGAATACGACAAACCACAAGAGAAACAACACGAATCTAGGCCCTCGCCTTCCTACGAGTATCTCGAATCTTCCCCCGAGTCTGGCCGCGACGGAAGAAAGGGAAGCAAGAACAAGGAGAAGAAGAAGAAGAAGCGGAAGAGGAAGAGGTCCAAAGAGAGAGAAGGGCTGGGCGATTACCGTGCCAGAAAGTCCGATGTTCGAGCCTGGGCGGGATCTGAAACCAATCCTTCCAAAGATTATTACTTCGATTCACGCGGGGATCCCGATAATTTGGCTTTCGGCGGTCTTTATAGGTACTCTTCCCCGATTTTTTTGCAGATTTCAGTAGAATTTGCGGGTTTCAGCGTTTGTGTTTAGCTTTTTGGTATTTGATTTGTTTTTCCTACTTCAAGACATCAATGTTAATTTATTTCCTACCAGAATGCATTGTAAGCAGCATCCTATAGCAAATTACAGATTCTGTGGTCCTAGTAAAAAAATCCACAGGTTCATCTCTTAAATTTCTGCAATGTAAATTCAGAAGCGCCAAAAGAAGTTTCAGTAACAAAGATTTAGTTTTGTCAAATACTCTGATGGTTTTGAATGGCCCACTGTGACGTTATTACTTTAGAAGGTAAAGTTCACAAACTGGCTGCGTATAATGCAGAATGGATATTGCTCGCTACAAACCTTCGAAGCTATCTGGGCTTGATTTTCAAATTTCGTACCGATGGAAACAGAAGGTTTCAATGTTGGATAGAGATGGTGATGTTGATTCATTGGATGGTAAACTAGTATCTTCTGGTCGTTATTGGTCTGCAAAGTACACAGCTTTGGAGCGCCATAAGAACTTAAAGCGCATTCGTTTTCTTGCACCCCAAAAGTCCACAGCGGATGAGTTCATTCCTTTATCAGACATTCAGACGTATGATGAAGGTCTTGATGGTAGTTCTGTCTCAGGAACTTCAATAATTGAAGAATCTTGGGAAGATGAAGTTCTACGCAAAACACGGGAATTCAATAAACAGACAAGGGAGCACCCACACAATGAAAAGGTCTGGTTGGCTTTCGCTGAGTTCCAGGACAGGGTTGCAGCTATGCAACCCCAGAAGGGTGCTCGCTTGCAGACACTTGAAAAGAAGATTAGCATATTGGAGAAGGCAGCTGAGCTTAACCCAGACAATGAAGATTTGTTGCTTTATCTTCTGGAGGCTTATCAGAGTAGAGACAGCACTGATGTCTTGTTTGGTAGATGGGAAAAGATACTCATAGAGCATCCAGGGAGTTACAAGTTGTGGAGGGAGTTCCTGCATGTCGTTCAAGGGGAATTCTCCAGATTCAAGGTTTCAGACATAAGAAAAATGTATGCACATGCAATCCAGGCTCTATCTACTGCGCACAGCAAGCACTTTAGGCAGGTTCTCATTCTAACGTAACCTGGTTTATCTTTTTCCAGTGGTGTTTCAAGTGCAATTATCTTTTATATCTCAAATTCTACTGTTTTGGAGAATTAGAGCCAGGATCCATGGTTTCACAGAAGGTACGGTAATTTGGCTGAATAATCCCTTTGAGGTGCTTCATTCTCATTAGATAGAAATAATTACAAAGATAAGATTGAGAATTCAAATTTGAATCTCAACAAACTACATCTTTATCTCTATCTAATCTCAACAACCTGCATCTTTATCTCTATCTAAACTAATCTGATTTTATCCTATCTAAATATGTACAAGTTTAATTTAAATACAAGATAACTATTAGAAAACATATCCTATTAGGAGACTGCCGCATCTTAAGTAAAGAAAACCCTAGTTTCCTTTGATAGGCCTGTACATGAAGTAAAATGTTGTTGTAAGCTTAATATTCATTATTGGCCCCATTTTCAAAAGCTAGCTACAATGCATCTTTAAAGTTTTTTTTGCATTTGGATATCAGGAAGTTATCTAAATTTGCAGGTACGAAATAATTTATAAATAATTTACCCAGATCTGCATGATCCATTCCCTGGTATGCTTCGATTTTGGTCCATCAGAGTTTGGTGCCAGAAAACTCATCTAAATCTATCACGCCTAACCTAGGTGTGATTGCCGATGAAATAATCTTCTTTGGCTTACGCTCAAATTTTCTTCTGCCTGAGCAATTTTTTTTTTTCAACTTTGTATCAAACAACCTGTTGCAATAAATTTCCTGCAACCTTTATTTCAGATTTGAGTTGCTCAAATGTCATCAAGATCCCATACTTTTTTATACTGTACCATTCTTCTGCCTGAGCATTTTTTTTTCAACTATTTATCAAACAATCTATTGCTATAAATTTCCGCAACTTTGATTCAGATTTTAGTTGCTCAAATGTCTTCAAGATCCCATACTTTCTCTATATCAAATCCTAACCAATGACCCATCGAGAAAGTTGACTATAAGACTGAATTTCTAAAGATTCTGCTTCACAACTTCATAACTATCAGGTGCACCGATACATTGGTAATGAAATAACTTAAAAACAGACTTTCATGCGATGCTTGATAAACGGCTCCCTATATTTTTGTGTGTTGAAAGACTTTATTTTTTATTTTTATGGGTAATCAAGAAGTTTTATTCATAGAAATATGCAAATCCCAAGTACACATGGAGTATACACGAGAAGCACCTGGTTAGAGTTTGCAATCGAAAGGACAAAATCATGGACATTTAGCCCATTACAAACAATGTTCCCTGCCCATAAGAACAATGATTTAAAAAAGAAAACTTTAAGCTGATCCATTGTTATCTCGCGATCTTCATAGCTTCTATCATTTCTTTCTCTCCAAATACACCAACACATACATAGAGGAACCATTCTCCAAATGGCTGCCACTTGTGAGTTACCTCGAAGGCCTCTCCAGCTTGCAAGGAAGTCAACCATCCTAGGAGGCATGACCCATAACAATCCAATTCTTGCAAAAAAATCATCCCACATGGTCTTGGTCACCTTGCAATGTAAAAGCAAACGATCTACTGATTCACGATTATTTTTACACATACAACACTAGTCCAACACCATTACCCTGCGTTTCCTTAAATTATCTGTGGTGAGGATCTTGTCCAATGATGTTGTCCATACGAAAAAAGCCGTTTTTGAAGGAGCTTTTGTTTGCCATATACTCTTCCATGGGAACATGGTCATTCTAGGACTCGTTAGAATTTGGTAGAATGATCTGACAATGAATCTACCTTTCTTGGAGGGTCTCAAGTTCATCTTATTGATGGTACCCTCTGTCATGCTTACGGAATACAATGCGGCATAGATTTCTGTGATAGTCTCCAACTCCCAATCTTGGGCTGCCTTAATGAAATCAACATTCCATTGAGGGGGAGCCTCTGGAAAAGATCAAGAGATTGGCTATCGCTGCATCCTTTTCTAGTGTGAGCTAAAAAATGGTAGGGAAGGTGTCTTGGAGGCTTCGTTCACCACACTATTTGTCATACCAAAATTTGATACAAGAGCTGTCCCCTGCTATAATATGTTCATGTCTTTGGAAGATCTCCCAATGTCTCCTAATGAATTTCTACAAACCCACCCCATATGGGCTGCATACATTCGAGCACCATCCTCCCCAAGCCTCCCCAAACTATGAATCTATAACAGACTTCCATAGGGCCTCCTTTTTGTGTTGGTACTTGCACACCCATGTACCCAACAAGGCTTAATTGAATTTCATCAAGTTGCGAATCCCCAATCTACCCCTGGAAATTGGAGTACAAACAGTTGACCAAGTAACCAAATGAAATTTGAACTCTTCCCCCAATTCACTCCACAAGAAGTCCTGTTATAGCTTCTCAATACGGTTAGCAACGTTTGTGGGGAGTGGGAGCAAGGACAGAAAATAGGTGGGTAGGTTAGAAAGAATACTTTGAATCCAAGTGAGCCTATCAGCTTTCGACAAATACAACCTCTTCCAAGAAGCCAATTTGCGATCCACCTTTTATTTTACCGATCATTTAATAAAAATTTACCTTCTTCAAGTTATAGAGGCATATAGATTGTTTTCTCAACATGCAGGAGGTTTTGAATTAGATTTCTTGAGACTTTAAAGTATCATTGTTTTTCTTCTCTGTTTTTTCATGTCATCAGTTTTGACTTCCTAGGGGCATGTTTGGGTCTCTTAATTTTTTTTTATGTGTTCTCTTTTTATTGCAGGTTCACCAATCTGCAGAGAAGCTTTCTCCAGATGCTGCAACCGTTCAGCTAGAACTTAGTCTTGTTGATATATTCCTCAGTCTTTGCAGGTTTGAGTGGCAGGCTGGCTACCTGGAGTTGTCTACTGCTTTATTTCAGGCTGAAATTGAGTTTAGTTTGTTTTCTCCTTCTTTACTCCTGACTGAGCAGAGTAAAAGGAGACTGTTTGAGCACTTTTGGAATAGTGATGGTGCCAGAGTTGGAGAAGATGGGGCCCTTGGTTGGTCAACATGGTTAGAAAAAGAGGAGGAGAATAGGCAAAAAATTGTCAATGAGGTCTCATCTGATGATGAAAAAGGTGGTTGGACAGGTTGGTTGGAGCCTCTATCCAAAGATAAGGACAGTTCTGTAAATTTAGGAGATGCAGCTGATAATGGCTTGGCTGATGAGGAGCTTCAAGAGGAATTCGAGAATGAAGATATCAAGCAGGAGGATGAAACTGAAGCTTTGCTCAAGAAACTAGGCATTGATGTTGAAGCTGAGGCTAGTTGTGAGGTTAAAGACACTTCAACTTGGACTAGATGGTCAGAAGAAGAGTCATCAAGGGACTGTGATCAATGGATGCCTGTTCGTGGGAAATCTGGTCTCTCTCTCTCTCTCTCTCTCTCTCTCTCACACACACACACACACATGCACACACACCCCCTTTCTATGTGTGTTTAGTGTTCTGTGGGACTGAACGCAACAGAGCTTCACTAAGATTATTATGCCTCATTTTGAAATTGAATATGACCATGAAACATCTGCAGGCTATCATAGTGATGGGACACCTGATAGAGAAGCAGATGAGCAACTTTTGAGAGTTATATTGTATGAAGACGTCAGTGAGTACTTGTTTTCATTAAGCTCAGGAGAGGCTCGCTTATCTCTAGTATACCAATTCATTGATTTCTTTGGTGGGAAGATATCTCAATGGTAAGTTCTTTATGTATACCAGACCTATTTTCTTCATCTATTTTTGCTCCTATTCAGGCTTGATTTGTATTTGTTTATTTCCTTGCCATTATTGTTTTTATGTTCTCCCCAGAAAAAAAAAAATATTTTTGCATATGAATTTAGTAACTTATGAACTTTCTTGTCCCAGTTCTTAGAACTTTTCTAGGTAATATGTTAGACTAGATTACTTGCTTCTGTTATTGGCCAAAATTTCCCACAAGGGCTCCCTAGTTTTGGTAAACAGCTAGAATAACAAACACTTGGCATAATTAAATGGTTTAAATGGGTTCAGGTTTGATTGTTACATTATTTTTCTGTTTGAAAATTGAATTTGCCATAAAAGTTTTAAATTATTAGCAAGGTAAAAGAGAAGAAGGTTTAAATTCATTCAAATTCATTTCAAGGGTGATACAAAGGAAGGAGATAAGAAAAAGAATACAGGTAGAACATTTCAAATTCATTCCTTATATCAAGGAAGTAGAAATTTGTATATCTGTGCCCAAAGGCAAGAAATGAAATTAAGGTTAGGGAAAAGATTGGGACTCTAATACCATGCAGAGAGCATATGAAAAGGTCAAGAGAGTCTGAATTTGTTAATTTTTCCTTTTTTATATTGCCTTCGTCTAATATTGTTTGTCCATTATTCTATTTTGGGACACTCAAAAAAAATATTATCCTATTTAGGGATTTTGTAAGATAAGGTCCGCTTTATAACATCAATGGATCAATTTTAATAACTTTTCTAACTAGTTTGAAAAGTCTAAACTCGTTTTCTATTTGACTATAAATTAATGTGAGTGCTTTTGGAATGTGCTAACGTTTTTTTTAAGAACACATTATATGATGTCCTCTTAAAAAGTTGCATGTTTTGTACCTATAAAAAAAAAGAAGTTGCATGTTTTAACGTGGATAAGCTATATGAGACATAAATTATTCTACTTTATAGCATACAATGTCCTTTATTGACATTTAATAACTCTCTTACCCATAATTAAAATTTCTTCTAAGAATGAGTTGTAGACCTTCATCAGATATTATTGGAAGAAATATATTCTAAAATAACCCTCCAAAATCTTGGAAACTCTTGGTGAAATTTACAAAGCAAGCAGTCACAAGTTCTACTTCTCAAAACCGGACAAGATAATCAGTTTGGCACGTTGATCTAATCCTTTTGTTTTGTCTGTCTTTTTGGAGGTGGAGTTGGAAAACTTTTGTCCGGAGTCTTGATAAACATTGTATTCATTTAGGTGGTGTGGTTGGGACACTGGTGGATAGTGGTTGATATTGAAGAGATTCTATAGTGACATTCCTGCTGGTTGCTATATGTCTTCGATAGGTTGATTAGAAATGAAGAAGAGAGGAGTAGACGTATGGTTTTAATTATAATTTGTGGTGCCTGATCTATTTCTAAGCTATGATAATAGGCACCACGAAGATGGAATTTAGACACATCTTTTGAAATTCTGAAAAGGACACATCTAAATACAACACACTTGACTTGCCCACATGCACATGTGTGCAAGCACGCACTACAGTTATGTTTATATTTGACTAGTGCTTGCTTTGTGTGAAACTACACAAATGGTAGACAATTAATTAACTTTCAAATTGCATGTCACCCTTATTAACATGCGCTTTTATAATTGGTGGACTAGTCTGTTTGTGTTCAAGAGTTTGTCACACCAATTTCTATTTTTTCTTTTGATAAGTTGCACTCCAAGTATCTATTGCTCCTACGTAGTTAGGACATTCTTTGTACTGAACATGGCTTTGCCTATTCTTTTAATCAATATACTACCTTTACTTATCCAACAAAAAAAAAAAAAAAAAGTTGCACTCCAATTTCTAATAGATGAAGTGTCTAGGATATTATAGTTTTTAATCCTTTTTTTCTGTCACTTAATCCATTTCCTGCTAAGCTTGACATTAGACTGACCGGGAGTATTTAGCAGAATTTAAGGGAAATGATTTGCGTTCTGTAGCTTGATTGAGAGCTAGAAATTATTTTCTAGTGTTTGGTTGTGGTGGGAAAAGCAGTAGAGTGAAGGGAGGAGGTGAATGAGGTCATGGTGGTGGCAGGGAAGCTGGGGATGGGGAGAGAGGTGGTGGTGGCAGCAGTGTGCCAGGGGGTGGTGGAGGGGGTCTAGGCTTGGTGCTGAAATTAAAATGTAACCAGTTTTCTGCCCCTTTAGGTATGATTTTCTGTTGAGTATGAAAATTTTTTCCTTCGATTAGCAATTTCACTTGCACCAGTAGCTGGAAACTACGTAAACTGTTATCCTGAAAATGTTTAAGGTCAAAACAAAACAAAGCCTTACCAGTATTGGTAATGCCCTCCAGAACCACTCAATAATAGAACTTATAGAAGTCCATCGGATGAGCTGTTTCAGATGTGAACTGTACTGAGTTTACAAGAAAATATTCTAGTTGTCTATGAAAACCTCAGTCCTCTAGAACAGCCATTCACTAGGTACCCCCCAATTTCATTCATAATTTCATATTTCAGCCCATTTGCCCATGATTTTGGTGATTCACATCTGTAACAAAAGCAACAATTGACTCTAAAAATAAGAAGAGAAGGCTCTATGGTCTTAGATAAGTCATATTCATCTTGAATGATTCCTGTTCTCCTATAAAGTAGCAAACAAAAGTGTTTCGCATTTCACCTTCTCCATGTATAAGAATCGGATGGACTGACACTAACTGTTTGTAAATTGCTTATAAAAAAGGAAATTAGAATTAAATTGAGGACTTCCTAGGTTTCTGTGTTCTTATGCATGCAACTGAAAAGAAGTCAGTATTCTGTTTCCTATATGCTCTTATCTTTAGATTAACAAATGAGTGACATTCAATTTTCATTCCCCTGCCAGCATTTGCACAAACAGTTCTAGTTGGACTGACAAAATCCTCAGCTTAGACGCATTGCCAAATTCGATGTTACAGCCTTTGAGATGGGTTCAGGATGCTTTAACCAAAACAGAGAGTGGTTCGAATAGTTTCAGTTTGGAAGTGCTTTTGGGCAGCTCCAATGAGATCTCTAGGACCGACAAGATGAAATTTCTTCGCAATGCTACTTTACTTTGTTTAAGTATTTTTCCGCGTAATTACATCCTGGAAGAAGCCGCTTTAGTTGCTGAAGAGCTATCTGTTACAAAAATGAATTCTTGTAGCAGTTCAGATACCCCGTGTCGAACCCTGGCGAAGGGTCTGTTAAAAAGTGATCGACAGGTATTCATCATTATATTCCATCCAACTGCAAAAAATAAAATAAAAAAGTAAATAAAAAACAAAAAATTGAGTTTCTTTTCAGTTTTGACAGCCACTATGGTATTATTTCACTGGGATTGCTTTAAAACTCGTAGAAATACCAAAGTACTGAAGGGTTGAAGTACTTTTGGTCTGTTTGGTGAGATTTCTGTAGGTATCAATCGCAATAACTGTTTTCTGAAGAAAGGGGTTTGAAGTTTTGTGTCATTGTAAAACTGAGACCTTTATGAAATTTGAATATTTGCTCTTACTAGTAAGAAAAATAGACCCAATAGTGATAGGAATGCAAGTCTAATTCTTTGCTTTGTAAATATCTCTCTTCTGCTTCGTATCTTTGTAGTCTGTCTTGATTTAGTATGGATTTGCCTAGAATATTGATATATAAGTCCAACAGGTGAGCCTCTATACTTGGTTTATGTGTGTAGTCTTGTGCGATATCTTAATTATGTGGTCATCAGTCAAATTGCTTTCTAGTTGGCTAGAGTGGTCTCAAAGTGTAATGTTTTTTTTTCCTGTGCTAATATTAATGTATTTTCTATAGCACTTGGCAGCTTTTATCCAAAATGATTGGTTATCTATTGCATGCTTGCTTATTTGATCATGGTTGTACTAAATATATCAGGAATCAGAGTAAACTTGATTTTCTATTGCATTTATGACTTCCTGTGCAAGTTAGCTTTTGTTTATTGCTAAAAACAAAAATTTGAACAGAAGGCATATTAAGCATTTATGAACCAAACAACCTTTCAACTAAAAAAAGAAGTTACTTTCCTAAAATTTACCCTTTTTGATGTCCTTGGAGCTAAGATTAATGTGAATGAAGTGGAAGGCACACTTTGTTCAGTATTTAAATGATCTCTCTTAATATTTCGCAAAGTTGTTGCATCAGGGACTCAGAATAAGAACCTAGTTTTTTAAAAAAAAATTTTTTTATAAACCAAATAATTCTCATCCCACCCTAGTGTTGTGGTCCAAGCATTGCAATATCAGAGGCATGATTTAATTTGGGTGCTATAATTTTATATCCTAATTTATGTACAAGACAAATTATATAAGTTTGGATCAGAGTGGGATGAATTATCCTTTTTTCTGTTTTTATTTTGTTAAAAATTCAAACTGAGGTGGCTATGTCTAATTGAAACTGATTTATGAGTCTCTTTCAGTTTCAGTATGATTCTCTAAAGGGAGAATCATGTTGCGCTTTAATGCCACGGGGAATTTGGTTTTACTTGGTCTGCTTGAGTATTTTGGTTATCTGTGAGTGTGACAATATTTATTAATTTGTCAATTTTTGGTCTTTTTTGGGTTAGGATGTGTTGCTATGTGGAGTTTATGCACGAAGAGAGGCTGTTTATGGGAATATTGATCATGCGAGACGAGTCTTTGACATGGCACTGGCATTAATTGAAGGGCTTCCAGTGGTATGGTCTCTGTGTTTGTGGCAGAAAGCAAATTCTAGTCTACTGTGCTACTACAAAAGCTGAATTTTCGTTGTGCCAAAAAATGATTTTTCTTTTTTGGGTTTGTAGAATAATTAGATTATTTTTCTGATCTTTGTAGCATGCATTTATCGATTGCAAACTAAGTCTGGTTTTGGACAGGTTGTACTTGCCAGTCTTGCCTACTAGTTTTCCCACTAGGCTACATACATCTTGGAATGCAACTTTTATCCTTATGTTTTTTCTAGGTTCCTACTAATTTGCATGTTAGCATTCTGAGTGAATAGAGTTGATGATTATATCAGACTGAAGCCTATTGTTTATATGCATTTGGCTGATAA
This sequence comes from Carya cathayensis, assembly GCA_011037825.1. Lineage (NCBI taxonomy): Eukaryota > Viridiplantae > Streptophyta > Magnoliopsida > Fagales > Juglandaceae > Carya > Carya cathayensis. Next base: position 738,265 of record QGSO01000527.1, read on the forward strand.
TTTGCCATGTGACTAAAAGCTGGCATGTTGTGCTAGGCCAAAAATTGTGCACAATGCTGCCAATGAGACTTGAAGAAAGTAATATGTTATCTAAGGGGGAGACCATTAGCTATGGTAAAAGTTCTGTCAATGCATATACCTATCTGTTTGTGTGTATTCTATTTTGCGCACCAACTCATATTGTGTATATTTTACCATGATTACATAGAGGGTTTGGTCACTGAGAATTAGCCAGTCAATTTAATGGGTTGGTTAGTGGTCTGTTTCTGAAACATCTCTGCCCTATTTGGTGCTTTGGTATTTTTTTTTCTCCTGAACCAAGTGTATTCGTAATTATGACTCAGATATTGCTTTTTCATTTTGTTTCTATCTGGATATTCTTTTCATTTTACGATGTCACATTAAGATAGTGCAAGTTGTTCATTGCAAAATTGGAAATTACACGTTAAAGTTGACATCCGAATTTCTTTCGTGGATTTTGGTTTTGTAAGTTATTTTATTCATAAGTTATGACTTGGTTTTTTGGTGTGTAGGCTATCAGGATAAGATATTGTATTAACTTTATTTTATTTAATGGAACAGGAACTACGGTCTAGTGCTCCTCTTCTTTATCATTGGTATGCTGAGGCAGAGCTTGCCAATAGTGGCGACTCATCATTTCGTGCGCTGCACATTTTGTCGTGTTTAGGAAGTGGTGCAACATACAGTCCCTTTAAAGTACAACCATCAAGTTTGCAACTTCTGAAAGCACGCCAAGGGTTTAAAGATAAAATAAGAATGGTAAGATCTGCTTGGGCACGTGGTCTTGTAGATGATCCGTCCATTTCTCTCATATGTTCAGCAGCTTTATTTGAGGAGTTGACCTCTGGATGGGCTGCTGGTATTGAAGTGTTAGACCAAGCTTTTACGATTGTGCTTCCAGGTAATTCTTGTTTGCTTTGCACTTTATTGCCTCCTTTTCTATCTCTTGTCATTTTCTTTCATAGTTAAATATATATGTTTTTCTCTGGTGAGAGTTAAAAAGGTGTGTTGCTTCATTTGCTTCTGTCAGTTTCTTATTCCTCATCATAGTTCCGGCTTCAGGTTTAGCAATTAATGCTTTGACACCTCATATTTTGTGGTTAAAAACCTCCCCTCAGGATTTGGCTCAAGTGATTATTGGTAGGGCTAGAAGGAAATCTTTTCCTTTTTTTTTTTGGCTTAAAATCAAGGGAATGAGAAAGAGGTAACGAGGAAAAGTGAAGGTTTGATTTTTGTTTCGATGATTCAAATGGAAAGAAACTCCTTTTGGATCGGAGTATGAGGCATGGAAAAATACTGCAAATCTTAGTAAGTAGGACTGTGGACATAAAGCAAATAAAAAATGAAATAATGCAAAAGTTTTTGTTCTTTTCATACTATAAGTTTGAAATATGCATGATTAAAATATTGACTTACACTACTACAGAGCACAAGTAATAATTAGTCTTATGTTTAGTTTTATTACAACTGTTCTCACAAGTAAAATGAGATTGATTTTGTTGAACGTTTGGTGTCATATTTAATTGACTGTCATCATCACTGGTGGAATTAATTTTATTCATGTAAAGGATCTAGACATTTTGTCCCGCTATAATTCAATTTATCAAGTTATACTTGTTGCTTTGTCACGAATATTGCAAATTACAGAAAGAAGAAGCCACAGTTATCAGCTTGAGTATTTGTTCAACTATTATGTGAGGATGCTTCAGAGACATCATGAGCAATCAAGCTTATCAAAAGTCTGGGAGTCGATCTCTCGGGGGCTGCAAATATATCCTTTCAGCCCAGAACTTTTTGGAGCGTTGGTGGAGATTGGCCTTATTTACACAACGTCCAATAAGCTACGGTTGATGTTTGACAATTTCTGTCACAAGTAAGGACTTTCATCCATATGTCTGTATGATTGTTAAGTCATTCTTTAACATTCACAATTAATACCATATGTTAGAAAATTTTATGAAAATACATTTATGTAAAGATTTTAGAGCTCTAAGCCTCCCAACTCCTTAGCTTGAATATGTTATTGGCCAAAAGATTACAACCAGGGGCCCCATATCCCTATTAGTATTATATTATTACTTTATCATCATCATTTCCTACTACGAATGAAAAAAAAGATATTTCCCATATTTTAGTGAGAAGTCCTATATGTTTCTAAATTATAGTTTATTTGTGAACTTTTTCGTGCTTTTTTAAATGTGAACTATTTTTCAGGAGGAATTAGCCTTTTTATTGATTTTCTATGTCTAAATCTCTGTTGTGCAATCCATGGGATTCATACATGTTAATGGCATCAAAATTCTAATGTTGGTCCAATTATTTTTGGCAAATAAAGACTGTAGAAGAGTATATGTCTGTCCCAATTATGGTAATTTTTTCATGAAGTGGCTGCTCTCAAGACTCAAGCTCATGCACTTGTGTACTTCGCAAGCCAAGACCTTTACCAATGGATCAGAAAATAAATTATTCATGCATTTAGTTCACAATTTGATCTGTATGCATGTCACATTGCCGAGATTCAATCTTTTATTGCATGTCATTCCATAATGTTTGTTTAATCTCTCCTTTGGCATCATCGAATGTTCTCAGGAAACCATCAGTGATTGTTTGGATTTTTGCTCTGTTGTTTGAGATGAGTAGAGGAAGTTCCCAGCATCGGATCCATGGTTTGTTTGAAAGGGCGCTGGCAAATGATAACTTGCGAAACTCAGTTGTACTGTGGCGTTGCTATATTGCATATGAGATTAATATTGCCTGCAACCCTTCTGCTGCCAGGCGAATTTTCTTCCGAGCTATCCATGCCTGCCCATGGTAAGGATTATATGAGTTAATATGGTCCTTTTCAGCAAAATTTATTTTTCTTCAATTTTAAGGCAAAAGAGTAAGCTAGAATTGCAAGTCTCATGACACTCTGAAAGACACCAATGCTTTACTTTTGTGGCTTTGGATTTCCCCTTCCACTCTTTTCCCACCCTCTTTTCCCGCTTCCAGTATTCGTCTTTCTGTATCAAATGCATCTTGAAAAATGATATTTTCTTGCAGCTTAAACTCTGGGCAAACAAGGGCTTACCCTGCTGCATCCTATGATGTAATATTACAATTGAAAACCATGATCCCTAGCAAACCCTAGGCCCCATCCACATGAATAAACCCTAGTCAACCTGTAGGATTACACGGTCTAGCCTTATATATTGGTTTACTTTATAATAATAGTTCACCTGCAAATCTCTGGTATTAGTCGGGATGCTGTTCTCGGACATCCGGTACTAAATAAAAAAATAGTTCACCAGCAAATGAATACTTCGAATTGAAAATCTCCCGTCACATAAAAGAGCATATACTCAACTTCAGAGCAAGTTTAGAGATGCATGTTGCTTGTTTTTCTGTTAATTGTTTTATTCTATGTAACTGTCAGGTCTAAAAGGTTATGGCTGGATGGTTTTCTCAAGTTGAACAGCATTTTAACTGCAAAAGAGCTATCAGATCTCCAAGAAGTCATGCGGGATAAGGAATTGAATCTGAGGACTGACATTTATGAGATCCTTTTGCAAGATGAGCCCGTACAATGACATGGATCCATCCTTGTAACAGGAGCAAATGAAATGACATGGAAAAAGAAAATTGTATGGATTCAAGATGTGCAATTATGGATTTTGCATGATCACTGGCATGGAAGAAAAAAGAATGTATCCCGTCCTTTATTTTCAGAATGCCATTGAAAATTATGAGTTTGTGTATAGTCTCTCCATCAATCAAGTCTAAAGAAGAAATTAAGTCCATTCATGTGGTTTATAGTACCAACAATGGATTACTCCATAAGACTAACAAAAGGAACCACCCCAAGTATATCATACTGTCAACTCTGAAATACCATAACGAATGTCCTTGAGAAGCACCGGAATCAAAACCTCCGGCGAGCTAAGCTGTGGCAGATGACCTTCTGTGGATGTTATTTCCACGATTGACTTGGCGCCAAGATTCCGACACTGCGACTGGCACAGACAAGTCCCTGATGCTTTGTATTATGTGGCAAGGCACGGTGACAAGGCCTAGTACATGTCTCGTGTCGCCGAGAAATATGGTGTGGGCCAAGCTCAAGGCTATGTCCGGTCTCATATTGAACAGGGTTCTGCAGAATTCCTGGACAGCCACCGAGTCCATGCCCCCCCCCCCCGCCCCCCCCCCCCCCCCCCCCCCCCCCCCACAACCAGTGGGGCATACCCAGAACACCATGCCTCGTAGTTTGAGCGAACCCCTTCGAATATTTGATCGTCTTCTCTCTCTAATCCTCCATGGTAATCCACATCATTCAACATCCTATCATAAGGACAAATAAAAAATTTAAGATGAAATTCATCATTACTCTCACTCAAATTGACAGGGTTACAAGTTACAACAAACTGATCAAACACAAAAAGGAGAAAAAGCACCACCAGCATGAACTATGTAAGCTGGTCGAGTTATGTTGAGAAATAATGTTGTTTGGCTTGCCTTTTATCATCTAGACATGGGTACCATTGTGAATTCTCTCATCTCATTACCAGAAACTGTATTTAATGTTGGGATTCATATAAAAAAATGATTGAAAATCTGATCATATTATGTATGTAACCCAATTATATAATGTATCAGTCGAGATGATAGAAAAATATTAGAGGTAAGGATATGTAGATCATCTACCTTGGGGTCGGGGAGAGCATGAGAATCTTAGAGAAGAGATCAGGACGTATGATGGAGGCAATGGAGCCTATCATGGCAGAGAATGAATGGCCAACAAAGATGCACGAATCAACTTGTACCTCTTCTAAAATAGCAAGCAAATCGTTCGCAAAACCCTCTAGAGTTGAATACCGTTCAAAGTCAAAGTAATCTGGGTTTGTTGTGCCGGCACCCATATTATCGTAGAGGATGACACGATATTCATCGACGAGGTGAGGTACAAGATGCTTCCACACAGACTGATCTGTGCCAAACCCATGTCCCAGAACTACTATTTTCTCGCCTCTTCCTAACACCCTTACATTGTGAGCTTCTTTCACTATCCCCATTTTCCTTTTCGATCCCTTGTTTTTGTTTCTTTCTGAACTTGATCTGCTCGCTCTGTGAATTGTTGAGCTGGTTTTTGCCTTCTGGGTTTTGAGTAAAAGCTAGCTTGCTGAAAAAGTCCCATTTAACTAAGTAAGATTTGCATGCATAGATTTGATCTGCAGAATGTTTAACGTGTCATTCTAATGGAATCTGTTATATTTTCAGCCCTCTTTCAAACAACAAATACTCAAAGAACCAAATTAATGTAACTGGTTATAATATGCGATTAATTTGAACAAGAGACAACCAAAACTCCAAGAAAATATATGATTAACTTGATCGGTTTAATCTTCTATTTTAAACACGTTAGAAATCATAAATCACAGTATATACTCATGCAAGATCAAAATAAAAGCAAGAATAATAAGAAAAATGCGAAATCAATACAAAAAATTACGTGGTTCGACCCTATAGTTTACATTCACAGCAGGAACAGTCTAGTAATCTTTATTATTAAAGAATGCATCAAAACTTGAGTTTATAATCACTTACAACTATTGATCACTGCACAAAATATGGATTGATTTCCTCGTATTATCCTCTAGCTACACCACACAATAAAACACACTTATCATCTACTGAAACTCTAATGAAAATCCCTTCCATTTCTCTCCAGATCGCGTCTTCAATATTTGGTAAAGTGAAAATTGTCCTATACTTGTTCACAAAAGGCACATTTGACTTATATATAAAAACTACGTATCTACAAATTTGCCTTTAACAGTAAATTACACAAATGCCATTAATGAAATACTAAAACATAAAAATGGCAATGTCCTTGTGAGGTAAAATCTTGGCACATCTTTAACAGAATCCCTTTTCTTCCTGTCGTGTCATTCTCATGAATTGCGTTCCTGTCCCTTGCCGCCTGTCCACCAGTTGTACTGCTGACACTTAAATCAAGGTGCTTCGTTAATTACCCGACAAGATAACCTGCAAGCACATTGCACAAACTTCTTTTTGTATATCAGAAAGTAGAAAGAAAAAATCACACGATTTCTTCAAGAAGAGAACCTCTTGCCCTCTTGTCAAGTTATATAGATATTGCTGATCAATATGATATCGATCGTTAATTTGGTTGCTGCACTTTGGTTGTGCAGATTTGAAGAATTTGTTTGCTGCACTTTGGTTATTGATTTTCTTTTCTTGGCAGATATTGGTATTTGAAAGAGGAATATATATGTCAAAGACCATCGGGAGTGGACTGATGAGTGGGTTGGAGAAAGTAGTTTTTTTTTACCATAGATGCAAGAGTTTGGCTAGGATTAAGTAACTAAAATAATAAATTTGGATAGAATTAGATGATTAAGATGATAAACTCCATCTTACGTTGAGTTTTGTATTTTAGATGAATGCAAAATACTTTGAGTTTATCTAAAGTTATTTTGATTTTACTTGGATATTCTTAGGAAGTGTTTTAGATAAGTCAAAAATGTAGAAGTTGAGTTCCAAGATAAATAAATCTTATCCAGAGAAGAGTTCGAATGTGAAACTGTCGCTATTGAGAAGATAAGTATCAGGTGCTAAACCGTCAGCAGAGTTTCATTCTATCTGTCACTGTTGAGATCAATCACTCTTCTCAATTCATGCGCAAGGGCTTTTCTCTCAAAATTGTGATCATGCTCCATGTTGGAGATGGAGTGATTGTGATTCATCCACTAGAGTTCTAGGAGAAAAACCAATGATTGAAGATTGTCAGAAGTTTTGGCTGCTACTATGGTAGAGACGAATGAGTTGTTTGTTGTGTCAAGTAAGAGAGTCAATTGACAAAGATTTTGTAATTGGGGCTTGTACTTGATTGTCAAATAATAAAATTGACTTTTCTAGGTTTGGCTGCCTCGTAGGATTTGACTTTTAAAGAGTTTTTTAAAGAGTTTTCTTTTATTATCAAGATTGATGTTATGCAATAAATTTTTTTTAAGTTATTGTTTGGTTATTAAATAATTGCATGATTGACGATTAACTAATTTGTTGAGTGAATTGGTTGAACCTTATATTAAAATACACGAATACTTGGGTAATTTCAATTGGCATCAGAGGGTGGTTCACTCAGACTGGTTTTCATCGTTATATGCCCCGCCACACTTTGATGGAGAAAACTATACTTATTGGAAAGTTCGCATGACGACTTTCCTCAAGTCTTTAGATGAACATGTGTGGTATGTAGTTAAACGATGATGGGCTAAGCCCGAGACAACTCTTGATGCTTGGCAAGAGATGAGATCAACAACTGCAATTGAAATAGTAAAGGACTTAACGCTATTTTCATGGCCGTATCTCTCGAAGAGTTTAAAAGAATCTCCATATGTGAGACTGTCAAAGAAGCTTGGGATATTTTGGAGGTTACATATGAAGACACAAAAATAGTTAAAAAAAAAAAATTGAAGAGATTAAAAATGCTGGAATATGAGAGTTTTAATAACTCTTATGCTAAACTTAATGATATTATGACTTTCAAGTTTAGTCTTGGCAAGAAGTGGAAGATTCAAGAGTCGTGAGAAAGATTTTAAGGTCCATGCGTGAAACATTTTGCCCAAAAGTTTCAACCACTAAGGAAAGCAAGTATTTGGATGTTATTAAGGTTGAAGAACTGGTCGGCTTTTTGCAAACATATGAGTCATCACTTCCTCAAATAAGAAAATGTACGTCTATTGCATTAAAGGCTATGAAAGAAGATCAAGATGATTTTTCTGATGAATAAAATTTGAATGATGAGGATATAGATCTCATTGCAAGGAAATTCAAAAAAAAATTATTTAACAAGAAAGCTAGTGGAAAACAAAAACGAGGTAATGAATTTCCAACAGAGAAGAATAATAAAGAAAAATAAGAGAAAAATGATAAAGTATAGTGTCATGAGTGCTCTGGCTATGGTCATATCAGAGTGGAGTGCCCAAACTTTAAGAAAAACAAAGGAAAAGTACTGAATCGGAAATTTAGTGATAGTTTAGAATCTGAAACTTCTAGTTTATCGTTTGATGATGAAAATTCCTTTATGGCTTTTACCACTGTTGTTGATGATTTTCCTGAAATTCTACCCAAAAAATCTGAAAATAAATTTCATGATAGTGACTCGGATATAGCTCTTGTTGATGCTGACCATGAGCTAAGTATACAAGAGGCGTATAATGATTTATGTGAAGAAATAGTCAAGCTGAAAAAACTTAACAAGAAGCTGTACAACAATTTGACAGCAGTAGAGAATGAAAAGAACAATCTTTTGAAGGTGCTGAAAATTTCTGAAGTTGATATCTCAAGATCAAAGGCTCAAAAGGATGCATTGGACAAAGAATTGAAGAGTTCTTAAGTGTCAACAAAAATCAACAACTCAGAAATCAGATGAAATGTTAAGTAGTCAAAAGTTTAGCTGTGATTATACTAGTTTGGGGTATACAACTTCCCAAGATAAAGATACTCGAGCCTTATCATTCACTACCACTACCTCTAAGAGTATCGTCTTTGTCAAAGGAAGTTAAGTTGTAGATGTTCCAAAAGAAGCTGCTTCACAGTCAAATCATTTGGAAAAGTCACATGAAACATCAGCATCAAAGAAGCTGAACCGAGGTAAGGCTGGAGGTAAGTTTGTGCTTATTTGTTATTATTGTAGTATTTTTGGTTATATAAGGCCATATTGCTTTAATTTGAGTAAAGTGAAAAAAATGGAGGTGAAAGAAAATTAAAGAAAAATGTAAAGACACTTGGAAACCAAGTCCAAGAGTTAAGCTAACATATAAACATCATAAGCGTCAAGGTATGTGAATTGTATGAATTTTGTCTTCGCAATAAGGATAAGATCACAAAAATTTGTGATGATGTAAAACAAAATGGGTGGTCAAAGAAGATGCCAAGTGACATTAATTGATAGGACCACTTGCATGTTCTTGCATTCCTTGCATATCATCATTTTAGGACATGCATTTCACATTCTTTAATTTGTTTGCATCTCTTTTTTGTTTGGTTTGGTTGAGTTTTCTTCTATTTTTCTGTTTTTGTTTGGTTTGGTTAAGTTGTCTTCTTCTTTTTTTTGCATTTTTTCTATCGAAGAAAAAATTGATAATAAAAATAGAAAATTTATTTATAACCAAAAAGATGAAAAAGGAAGAGATCATTTTTGCCGTGCCAAGTCAAGAGTACTTGGACCCTAACATTTGTCCATTCTTGAAGTTGGAACAGTCTCTCTAAATTTTTTTTGTTAACCACAATGTAAGTGTAGACCCCATGGTTCATATTTGTTCAAAGTTACATACTAGTGCACTGTTAGGAACTTATTTATAAAATTTTAGTCATGAAGTAGTTCAATAAAGATTCATGTATGTTGTCCCAAGAGGGAAACTAAATCTCAAATTGACTAATAGTAATTGAATCTAGTACTAAAAGTCAAGTTGTCTTCTCTTGCCAGATATAAAGTTTTGATCTATATAGAAAAAGTTGATGTTTATTCATTGCGGAAAAAGACAAACACTTTACACGGATCATGTTCCTTAAGTCCTTACAAAAAAAAATCATTACTCTATTCATTGCAAAAAAGGATGAGCAATAAAATGGACATACAAAGATTTGAGCAAACTTGTGTTCAGAGGAGATACTTTTGTCAAGTATTTAAGCTCTAGCATAAAGTTTACCTTTTTTGATGACTCATTTGGGGTATTTATGTGTCAAAAAGGAAAAATATATATAAGAAAAATTGGGGGTATCTATACATAAGAAAAATTGATCATTGTGGTAAGTTGCCTCACTTACACACACACACATGGATTTTGGTCATGGAAAATTTGTGGTGTGTCATCACTTCTATTTTTTTTGGCTCTTTATTTCAAATAAAAGAGTATGAACCTATTTTAAGGTTGATTGTGTGTTGGAACATGTTTCTTTGATATTTAGTATACTTAGAGGCAAGTGACTTATTTTAACGCAATTAAGTTGATTGCAAAACTTGATTTGTTTTTTACTGCTCATTGAAAAATAGAGTGCTAGGTCAATTTTTTTTTTGGTCATATTGGAATTAAGTTTGTACCAGGTTAGCACTAGTTTATTTTATTTTTGAGTTCTGCTAAGCATGCACAGGTTTTTTTTTTTTTGCGCTTTTTTCTGCATGAGGGTATGTTTCATATGGCATTTGGGAGTTAGGTTATTGAATTTTTTTTGGTTTGGAAGTCTAAGTCTCAGTGGAACATTAAGACTTAATATGGTAAATGACTTAATCACTTAAGAGGGACCTCCAGGCATGTTGGTACACTCGTGCCCGATACTTCCAAAGACCTAATCGCCCACAACTTCACATTATCCTCACACTTTACACCCACACTTCACACCCCTCGAGTCTTTCCGTGCCTTAGCTGAATACTAAGTCTGGCTTGTTCTAAAGTACGTTGGTCTTTAGAAATCGAGCAGACATTGTCGTTTACACAATTTCCAGACATGGTAAGGTCCCTTTTTTTTTTTAATCTCCTCTTCTTTTCTAGTTCTAGGGCTCGACACACACCCATTTGAGGATTGTTGGTATTTGGTTTGATTTGTGATTTGAGACTTGAATTTTTTATGTTTAGGTTGTGAATAAGTGCATATTATGAGTTGGGCCTGCATTATTAATGTATTTAGGAATGATTTTTGGTCAGTTGGTGCATTATATATTTTGGATTTTATGAGTTGGCTACCAAGTGTTTGATTTTTTGTCTCAACCAAATTTTCGCATGCATTTTTCAATTTCTTTACATGCATTCATGTTCATTCATCATTTTACTCCCATTGCTTTGTAGAGTTGAGGTTTTTTGTGATTGTAGGAATGCCTTCTCAAGAGTTTTAATCTCATATTCTCACACAGTAGTCAGCATGGGTCTGATTCTAATGACAATGAGGTTTGAGCCTTGGCAAATTTGTGACAAAAATGGGGAGTTGAATTGGTGAGGGAGAGTTAAATAAATTTGCTTGGTGAGGGGGGAGTTGGAGGTGCATTGCTGAGAGGGAGTAAGTGTTGCTAAGAGGGAGCTGATTATTTTCTTGTTATAGTTCTGGTTAAATAGGTTAATATTGAGGGGAGAACTAAATTTTAATTTGGTTTGTAAGTGATATCTTTTTTGGTTGCTTTGTTTTATTTTGGGTTCGCTGAACATGTTTTAATGGTGACTATAACATTGTTAGACTTAGATTATTTTTAAACATGTGATGTTGATGAAATTAATCTTAGTCAATGCTCTATGTTAGTATTTTTGTTTCTTGATTATATTCTTCGATTTTCTACTCGGTTTTTTGGTCTGCTGGTTGTGTTTTGACAGGTCTATATTACATTTATCAAAGGTTGATTTTGTCACCAATCCGCCAAAGGGGGAGATTGTAAATGCAAGAGTTTGGCTAGAATTAGGTGACTAAGTTGATAAGTTTGGATAGGACTAGGTGACTAAGATGACATATTTAATCTTATGTTAAGTTTTGTATTTTGGATGAATGTAACACTTTGAGTTTATTTAAAGTTATTTTGATTTTATCTTAAGGATGTTAGGAAGTGTTTTAGATAAGTCAAAAGTGTAGAAGTTGAGTTTCAAGATATAAATCTTATCCAAAGAAGGGTTCGAATGTGAAACTGCCACTGTTGAGAAGATAACCATCAGGTGCAAGCAAACCGTTAGTAGAGTTTTACTATGACTTGGAAACTACTTCCAAAAATATATCTAAACTGTCCTACTAATTAGAAACTGTAGAGATTCAACACTGGAGATTGTTGAGAGCATTTTCCAATGCTTATTTTGGTGAGAAAATTTTCATATTGTTTCTCTCATTATTTCTCTTAAAAAGTGTGATCGTGCTACATGTTGGAGATAGAGTGATCATGATTCAGCCACTGGAGTTTTAAGAGAAAAGCCAATGATTGAAGATCGTTAGAGGTTCTGGTTGCTGTTACGTTAGAGACAAACAGGTCATTTGTTGTGTCAAGTAAGGGAGTCAATTGGCAAAAGTTTCGTAATTGAGACTTACTTGTACTTAATTTTCAAATAATAAAATTGAATTTTTTTGGTTTAGCTGCCTTGTAGGGTTTCACCTTTAAAGAATTCTTTAAAGGGTTTCCCTTTGTTACCAAGATTGGTGTTATGTAATTAATTTATTTTATGTTATTGTTTGGTTATTAAATAATTGCATGATTAACGACTAACCAATTTGTTGAGTGAATTGGTAGAACCTTGTATTAAAATATAGGGATACTTGAGTAATTTTACTGACTAATATAGATTGATGACATGATCTGTTAAAATTAAGGAGAGGAGATGGTGGATTGGAGGTTTTGGCTATTTGGGCTAGGCAAGGAAAAGAAATTGGGTTCCTTAGTATGATTTAGTGTTGCAGTTTTTGCAAAATATGAATTGAAAAGCATATATCCATGCTAATTTCGACTTCACTTTGTCTGATTTTAATTATATGTGTTAAAAGATACTGGAACTTTAAACTTGTTTCATGCATTCCCATGGAGCACTGTAGCAATGGATTGAGTAACTTTAATAACTGATTATAGCCAAACCCTTAAGAAAAATTGGCCCGTCAATCATGGACATAGCATGCACATTGGCCTTGATCATTGTGAAATAGAACTCTTGATAATTAGTTCCGCTACATACAGTCGACTTCGCACACCCCGCAAGCGTGGCCAGCTCTTGTTTTATTAAAAAAATGAAAAACATGAAGACTTGAGTTTAGACTTTTCTGGAAGTGACATATAAAACAGAGGAGTGTTGCTTGATCATTACCTGCATCTGTCTTCTCTGCTTAAATCTTAACTTTTGTTTCTAGAAATGCCATCTAAAACATGATATTTGATTTCCACAACACCACTTATTACGGATGTAAGCCAATTTTAATTTGATCAAATTGCAGTGTTTATAACCACAAGGTAAAAACCATGTGCGATACCATGTACGATATGAGATCATAATTAACCAAGCTCCATGATGAAACATGGCCTGGGGCTACAACTACTTTACATAAGAGATTCCGGGGACATACAAAGAACCTAGAAATGACAAGATTACTATTGTATGAGAAATTTCAAGGCTTATGCTTCTGGTTGTAGATATAATGATGTGAGCTGCTAGTGTTCTTCTCCCTAAACACTCTTCTTCCCTAGCTCCTTCAAAAATTTCCTCCACCATAACTTTCCCTAGTTCAACATCCTTCAAAACAAATGTTTAAGAAGCATATTAAGCAAAAGCCATAAAATTTTCATCTAAAAGCTGCCAAGCTAAAAAGAAAACAAAAATGATTTATTATTTAAGGAAATTTGCGCGCCCTATGCTGAGTTTTCAAGGAATGAATGTTTGAAAATGTGGGCTCTAACGCGTACATTAGTGTGTAGATGAGAGAGGAAGGCTGTTACCACACAAAGGGTGCTAACTTTGGACATTGTTCATTTGGATTTCCTCTCCTGCCCAGAATGTTGTGCACCCTTTTAGCTTTTGCTAAAATGATTTGTTTCATTTTCTCTATGGCTGCCAGCTCAATTCGTGCGCAAACGGTGCGCAAAAGTAATTGAGTTCAGAATTTTTTCTTGACTATAGACATTCGATTAAGGATAGGATTTGGAAACTATTTATTGTGCTTTTGCCTTGGATAACAGCTACTAAGATTGGTCACTGAGAATTACAAAAGAACATCAAGGAGGAGAGAACACATTGCTACCTTTCAAGTTTCATAATATTAATGTCAAGGTAGAACTAGATCAATTAATAATCTTCATCTTCCAAACATATTGCTACCTTTCAGATTCCTCAACTTATAACTTAATTGAAAAGAACACATTGCATTAATGCACGTAAGAATATAGATATGCATGAAACTTTCATACAAATGACATGAAAATCTAAACATCAATGCAAAATACAAAAGCAAATGCACAAGTGAAACACCACAAAGTAACCCCGCCCAACTTCCACTTCTTGATCTATTTCCTCTATGTAAATGGGTTGGGAAAATAGTTAAAAGTAGCTGAGTAGCAGAGACATGAAGAATATTTGAACTGTGGCTTCTAGTATGAGTGGGAGCTTATGATCAACATTCTTTTTGCTGCCACTGATTGAGGGCGCTTTTTTTTTAGAAAAGATAATTGTATTCCAATTTTATTAATAACCCTCACTTATAGCAGATGAATACTATATTACAAACAAACCTAGGGGTTACAAATGTCCCTAACCAAGGTTTCAAAGAATTTCTATACTAAGCTAGGAGAGCTACCCGCACGTCTCAAATGGGCAGCCCCCGACCCTCCCCTCATGGCACTTGTCCAGGTACAGATGCCGAAGGGTAGATTGGCCCCTAGGGTTGTTGGCCCATTGCCCATAGAGAGAGAGAGAGAGAGAGAGAGAGAATGACAGACAGAGATAGAGAGAAGTTTTAAAATAAAACCTAAGACAAAACGACATTGTTTTATTATAAAAATTATTTTTTTAAAATATATATATTAGGCCAGACGGATAGGTGAAAACTCAGGTGGACTTAGGCCCAGCTCGGGCCCCGTCCCCCAACATCTCTTGGCATGTGAGTGGGAGTCGGACCAAGGGGGACAAGGGGCGAGCAGGACGGATGTGTAGGCATACCTCCCAACCCTATACTAAGCTTTTGTTATGTGAGCAATGAAAACAATAGCTATTACAAAATTTAAGACTATATAATATCAAAATTGAAATTTCTATTTTCATATAAAGTTTGGCAAACCAAATCTATCGGTTACAAAGATGCTATAAAGTTGTTGTGACAGTTGCAAAGTAGAAGAAAATGACAAAGTAATACTTGTTGCTCCAACCTCTGTCATTCCATTGCCTTCTCTATATATATGTTGAATATTAAAACTCAAAATTTTCTAAAGTCAAGAATATCTTCCCAAAGATCCACATACATGTAAGAAGGGGCTTTTATACCAACAAACTACCAACAAAGCATCTAATTCAACAATAAGATCATATCAAACTATTGGTAATTACATAAAGAGATGACAATTTTTACAGTAGAAAGTTCTAAAAAAAATTTTGTACCAGTCCTCAAGTAAATGGAAAAGCCATGTATGAAATAACCCATAGTGATCACAAAGGATTCCACCACAACTAGCAAATCCAAGATTGCAATTTGAGGCTTAGTCAATGTTGAGGTTTATTCTACTAGTAGTTGGATCTAACAATGAATCAATCTAAGGTTTTGTGTTTTAGTCTTCAATAAATGGATTATCAACAAAAATATTGTAGAGATAACACCATGTCTGGAATGCCCCTTGATGGTTTAATCATCAAATTAAGATCTTGCAACTAGATCACAACTTTCCAAATAATGCATAAGGCAAGTTTTATCATAGCTTCATATTTTGCTAATTTTGAGCTAGCCACAATTCTCAAAGAATCAAACAGGGAGTTAATTGAACTAATAAATGATGCTAATTTGAACCACGAAAAATAGACCACCAAACGAGCAACTTATCTTTCAATCTCATAGTTGTAAAGGCCGAGATGCCAAACATTATAAACATGTAAATTAGATTCCATAGTCCCACAGCCACAACTACATTTTGAATCTATGCTTATGCCACATTTTTAGATATTAAAGTCTATAGCTTCCCTCACTATTGAGAATAGTTCCAGAGACCCACACATGTGTTTGACAAAAGGACTCAAAGAATAAAACTTTTCATTAAGACTTCACTACGAATTGTCATTCCACATTTCCATTTCTGAATAGGATGCAAGACATGTATAGACAAATTTCTCAATAGCTGTTACAATGTAATTGGTCTACCTCATTATTCTTGTTATGAGAATATTCCTAGAAATGATGTTATTAGGTGCTGGAGCACTTGTGCGCGGGTATGTAATGGAGGGATCAGCTGTTAGGGCCGTTATGTGCAGGTATGCACTGGAGTGAATTCCTCTATGGTCATGTTGTTGGTCCTACTCTGGATCAGCACATATTTCTGTCTTAATATCCTCTCGCGATTCAAGGACATTTGAGTAAGAGTGAGGCTTGATCGAAGTTATGAGAAATGAGTGGATAAAGACATAGTAAAAATGTCAGCAAGTTGATTTTTGGTAGAAATAAATGAAACTTAAAGTATTTTGGCAGCCACCCTATCTCTAACAAAATGATAATCAAGCTCCATATGTTAAGTGCGATGATGTAATACATGATTTACCGACAAATAGGTGGCACCCAAGTTATCACACCACATAGTTGGTGCTTCAGCAAGAAAGATACTTGCTCTTGTAAAAGAGATTGCAACCACAAAACCTCACAAGTAGCGTTTGCCACAGCCTTATACTCGGCTTCAGTTAAAAACTGAGCTATAGTGGGCTGCTTCTTAGAACCCCAAGAGATAAGATGAGAACCAAAGTAGATACAGTGTCCGCCTGTAGACTTATGGTCATCAAGGCACCTAGCCCAATCAGCATCAGAAAATGCACACAACTTAGTGGATGAGGATATACCAAAATGAAGGCCAAGATTTTTGGTGAGATTTAGGTATCGAAGTATGCGTTTTATAGCTTGCCAGTGAGGCTGTTATGGGTAATGTATGAACTAATAGACTTTATTTACAGCAAAGGCAATGTCTGGCTTGGTAAACACTAAATATTGTAAACTGCCTACAATACTTCGATACAGATGAGGATCCTTGAAAGAGGGTCCATCAAGAGCAGATAATTTAATAGAGGCCGAAAGGGGAGCGGAGACTGGCTTAGATTTATGCATGTTAGTTCGAATGAGCATGTCAGAGATATATTTTGACTATGAAAGATACAACCTCGAGGAATTTTGAAATACTTCTATGCCTAGAAAATAATGTAGGGTTCCAAGGTCTTTGACAGGAAAATATTTAAACAGAGTATGTATGAACTCAGATATTAACAAAGAATTTGAACCCGTAACAACAATATCATCAACATATATTAACACAAAGAGGAACTTAGAGGTATGATGAGAAATAAATAAGGAACTGTCAGATTTAGAACCAGTAAAACCAAGATGAAGAAGTCGATCGGTGAGCTTGGAAAACCAAGCCTGAGGGGCTTGTTTCAAGCCGTAGATCGATTTCTTTAACTTACATACATGATGTGGGAGATCCGGATTGACAAACCCCGGAGGCTGCTGCATGTACGCGACATCTTCAAGGTCTCCATGTAAGAACTCGTTCTGAATGTCCAACTGGTGTAATGGCCATTTGTGAGTGACGGCAAGGGAGAGGATAAGATGGATGGTGACTGGTTTAACAACCGCACTAAAAGTCTCAGTATAATCAAGCCCAGGCTGTTGGTGAAATCCCTTGGCCACAAGACATGCCTTGCAACGTTCAAGTGAGCCATCAGCTCAGTGTTTCGATTTTAAGACCCAATTGGACCCGAGCAGGTTACACGAGGAAGAAAATGGGACTAAATCTCAGGTATTGTTCTGTAAAAGGGTAGCAAACTCAACTGCCATCGCTACCCTCCATTTAGGAAAACGAGAAGCTTTGGTGAAGGACATGGGTTCTTCTGGAATAGATATAGAGGAAGAGGTGAGAGAGAGGGAAGGTTTATATGGCCGCGGAACAATGCCGTCAGTGCGAACACGGGGACAGTATATCTGTGATTTTCCCTAGTGATCATAGGATGATGAGGGAGGAGGGTGGAAGATGCAGGGGGAGAGTTAGATGCTGAAGAAGCGACTGTGAGAGGAGGCGACGGTTGAAGAGAATTAGGGTTTTGTTGTGCGGAAGGGATGGAGTGAGGTGGGCTTAAGAGATTCTCGGGTGTGGGCTGAAGAGTTACTATATTAGTTGGAGAAGTGGACTGCTGTCATGCGGGAGGGTTACAGTAAGGTGGACTAGTGTCGTGCGGAAGACTCTCAAGACTAGGTTGAAGAGTGGGTTGGGCCGAGTAAGTTACCAGCTGTGCTGGAGAGTTATGTGTGGATTGGGCAGGGTGAGTTAAGTCTGCATGTGTGGGATTGGAGTGGGCTTGAGTAATGTGTGGATGGGTGATAGGTGAAGCCGTGTGAGATAAGTCTGTGGGGGCCTGAGTGAGAAAAGGAAAAACCGATTCATCAACGTGGACATCACGAGATATGTAGGTACGTCCCATAGGAAGATGAAGGCAACAATAACCTTTGTGATCATGACTGTATCCCATGAAAATGCAGAGATGAGAACGAAAATCCATTTTATGGCGATTAAAGGGGCGAAGATTTGGCCAACAAGCCACACCAAAAACTCGTAGAAAATGATAATTAGGGATTTTATTATAAAGGATTTCAAAGGGAGATTTATTAGAGAGAACTGGTGTTGGCATTCTATTTATTAAAAACATTGACGTTTGAAAGGCTTCAAACCAGTATTTTTGAGGGACATAAGCATGGGCAAGTAATGATAGACCAGTTTCTACTATATGACGATGACGTCGCTCAACCGTACCATTTTGTGCCTGAGTATGGGCATGTACGACGATGGGAAATGCCACAACATTGAAGATTTCGACTAAGGGGACAAAATTCGCCACCCCAATCAGATTGGACAGAAATGACATTAGTGGAAAACATATTACTAACATAACGTAAAAAGGCAACAAAGATAGGAGTAACATTAGATTTAGTTTGAAGAGGAAAAATCCAAATGTATTTGGAGAAGTCATCTACAATCGAAAGATAAAAGAAGTTGAAAAGGCTGATGTGACCTAGATAGAGATGGAAAGTGTGGTAATGCATGCGTTTTTGCTTGTGAACAAGCTAAACAACTATGAATTCCAGATTTATTTCCAATGGGAAGCTGAAAGCGACGAAGAGTGAGGGCAGTTATTTGGGAAGATGGATGACCCTGACGAGCATGCCAGTGCTGGATGGAAGTGCGTTCACCAAGAAAGGCTTGAGGAGATGGTGTTAAGGAAGTGTTGGGCAAGAGATGAAGAACATAAAGACCATCCTTAACGGGACCTTGAAGCAGCACCTCCTTGTTTGTAAGTCTTTCACGAGAAAACAAGAGGAATAAAATTCAAAGAATACAGGATTATCAACACAAAATTGATAAACAAAAATTAAATTTTTGGTGTTTAAAGAAACATATAAAAGTTGACGAAAAATGTAATTGCCAGAAGGTGTATGCAGAAGTGCAGAGCCAGAATGCTGTATAGGAAGAGTTGTGCCATCTCCAATGCTGACTTGCTCAAGCCCCTGATAAGGCATAGAGTCTAAATTAAGGTTTGCAAAATCTGAAGTGAAATGGTTCGTAGCAGCAGTGTTAGGAAACCAGTAATTAGAAAAGGATACATTCGGTGGAAGAGAGGTGAAATTTGCTGTAAGGGAGGAAGGTGGTGGAGACTGATTAAGACGATGATAACACGTAAGGGCCGTATGGCCAGGTTTTTGACAAATTTGACACACAGGCCTCGAATCAGAGCGAGGAATGAGAGGTGCAGTAGACTGAACCGAATGACAGCCTCTGCCAGCCCTTCATCCACGACACCCCCCACGAAAATACCCATTTCTGCCCCTTTGAAAATTTCCAGTAGCCATGGGAGATCGAGAGGCAATATTGGCAGAGATAGCGCTAGCTGAAAATAGGGACTGATTCTGGTGGGCTATGTGAGACTCGTGATTAAGCAAGTAATTGAAGATTTGGTGAGGGCTGAGGGAAAGGGGTGTGGGGGAGAATGGCAGCTTGATTGGGGCTGAAAATGGAGGGAAGTGGTCACCGATGTGAGGGGAGTCTAATGAGCCGGGCGGTGACGAAGGGTGGCAGACCACAACGGGGGTGGGGAAGGCTAAACCGAATGGAAGAGAGAAAGGAAAAGGGGAGCTCGTGCACGGGAAGAGAAAGGCAGGGGAGGAAAAAGGAAAAGAAAGAAGAAAAAGAAAGATGAATGAGAAAAAATAAAGGGAAAGAAATAACGTCTAGCCTTTTCAATATGGGTCTCAAAACTGATCCAACGAAAATAATTTCAAAACTGCAAGTTAAATAAATAATTTAAACGCAATGATTAAATAAAATAATAAAATCCAATAATAAAACAATAAAATAATTTAGAATAAAGAGCAACTAAAAAAATGAACAATATTTAATGGCAAGAATACACATTAAAATAAAATTCACAGTTAAATGTTGTAAAATAATGCCACGTAAATCTTCAAAAATTTAAAAAAAGAAAGCCATAATCTTAATTAAGTAAATAATTTACTTAATTAAAATACACGTAAATACGGAGTATCACACTGTCTATTTTAGAAGATTGACTCTTTTTCTTGCTCCTTTCATTTCGGCTTCAAATCTTTAATCATTATCGTGAATAACCATATCATAATAATTCTCCTTGTTAGCCGGATTTTCCTTTTGGGATAAGGTAGACTTCAAAAACCTTTCCTCATTAGGAGACTTTCCAATTCCAAGCTCAATCAAATCCTGACTACCTAAAGTTAAGGGGTTAGTAGGAACTGTCCCCGAAACTTCAGCAGCCAAAAAATTCTTTCCATGCTTATCCATGCCAGCCATCTCCTCCTCAAAGCTTCCTTGAAATGTCTCACCGGAGCTCACTACTGGTTTAACAACTTCATGTGATCTATGGTATCCTGTTGTTCTGGACAAAGGACTTGCACGTAACTAAGGACCATACTGACTCTGCAAATTGCCTACATATTTCTTTTGGTTTCCTTTTTTTGAACACTCTTGATCTCCATGCATTATTGCTCCACAATGAAAACAAAAGTTTGGAAGTCTTTCATATTTGAAAGAAATCCAAAATCTTTTATCTCCAATGCTTAAGAATCTACCTCTTGCATGAGGCTTTGAAATATCAACTAGAACTTGCACTTTGAGAAACTTTCCCCAACTAGACCCACCATCATTTGTATCCACCATCAAGACTTTTCCAATTGTGCCTCCCAAATTCTCACCCGTGTGCCTGTTCATGCTTGCAAAAGGCATATCATGGAACTGGATCCATAAAGGTTCAAAAGGAGAATGAATATCTTTAGGAGCAATCACACCATCACACTCAGAAAGGCTGATCAAGAACTTGTCCAAAGTCCATGGATGTCCTATTAAAATCTTGTGTTTCTGTTCCTCCCCTTTAAATTCAATCAGAAAACGATTCCATCCCACTTCTTTGAAACCCATGCGTCCCTCTGCATACCAGAGTTTGTTCATTGTAGATTTGAATGCACCTCTATTCACTTCCTTGTCTGATTACAATGAATACCACTAAACATCTTCTACTCTTCTCAAATGATAACTCTATCCTCCTGAAGAACATCAACCACCTATATTTCTTCATCAGTCAATCTCAACCCTTTACACAGTTTAGAAATCTCACTCTCCATTCTCACACTCTCTTCAAGCTACTGCCTAAGAGACCAGCCTCTACGTTCCCAAGGAACTAGAAAACCTCACCCTCAATCACCAGAAGAGTGGACCCATCAGAATTCATGCATTAAAACCAATTCTCACCAAAGAATATGTCCTTAATTAAAAAAAAAAAAAAAGATTTTCCAACTCGAGAGCTAGTGTGATATCATTACTTATTCCAACAGTTTAAGCTGACAAGATTTGATGTTTTTTAAAAGATTGAAGGCCTAAATTGATTTAATAGAAAGCAGCATTACTCATGATCATAATATATGATCTCATTAAATCATGGGAATTAATTCATGATTGGCTTAATTAATAGATCGACAGTGGTACTTCAAAATGTATTTCACCACAAATTAACAACTAAATATATATATATATATAGATTAATAATTATACATTTTTTTTTCAAAAGGAATTAAGTGCATGTGGCTAATATTATTATTTATATATGACCAATACTCGACGAGCTTTATTAAATACATTAACTCACCTATACGCAAGTACATGGCTAAGGATATTTTGTAAAGGATAATTAATAGCAATATATATCGAAACATATATGTCTGGTTGGAATATTTTAGTTCAAGATATTTCGCTTAATTAATTAGTACGTACGTAGTACTATATAAGCAAAATTAAAGTACAACAATTAATTATAATATTAATGCTGAAAATCAGTACTCTTATGACAGATTAATGATCAGTTGGCAATATGTCCCCATCTTTTTTTAAATAAAGATGGAGACATATTGGGTTGGTCGAGGCTGTAGTACTACTGTTTTGTCTGCAATATTAATGTATTTTCTTCCTTTAATTTTTCCGAAGGATTGGGTTCAAAGTCACACTAATAATTAATTTGTTAATGATATATCTAGCTACCACCCAAAATTGTTTGATCTTGGAGCTAGCTAGCTAGGATTACTGATTTTGACGAACACGATTGGAATCATTAATCATAAAACTGTTGATGTATTAATCGAATTAATTTAGGTTTGAATCGATATATATATAGTATATATTTAAAAAGAGTTATATATATATATATATTATATATACATACACACATACACCAAGACTCACGCATTTGAAAAAAGTTGCCATTCTAGCTTCTTCTTCTAAAGTTTCCTATTTTTTAATTCTTAATTATTCTAATGAAATTGTCCCCATTACAAGAAAAACGATTATTTATGACGAGTTATTTAAGTTAAAATGTACTCGTTTTGATAAATAAATAAATAAATATATATATATATATATATATATATATATATATGTTTGGGTTTAAAATAACTAATAATTATATTTTATATATATGTACGTATATTTAATTTTTAAAAACTCAAAAAAAAAAAAAACAATTTCTCGAATTTTGTAGAAGACTGAGAGACTTATTTTGCATTCTTTTTTAAGAATAATATTGAATCTATTATTATTATTATTATTATTATTATTATTATTATTATTATTATTATTATTATCTATTACAATATATATAGGATTTTGGAAGTATATAATATATATCTATGAAGCCACGTCTTTAATTCCTTTCCAAATCCCAAATTTTGGGAGCTTAAAGGTTTACATTCTTATTTGTTTTCTTAATTGCATGCTTGTGAGAATAGAGAGGACTTTAAAGACGATGGTTATCTTTGTCATTTTTGTACAAAAATAATATTGCTACTTCTCTGAAGATGGATCCTGATATGGGTCTCGACAATTTTTTTTTCTTTTTTATTTAGTGATTAAGGAAGTATTTTTTAATAATATTGTATTTTTTTTAAATGTTTGGATATAAAAAAAAATGAAAAAAATAAAAATAAAAATTGACATTTAGCCTTCCCGAGACAATTTGTCAGACTACACCCTCGGTGGGTACTGTAGCACAACTCTTTTGTACAATTCTCAGTATATGTTTGGTAAATTAGCATCATGAATAAAGCTGTGGGATGCAATTAGCTATGTAGATTTATAATTTTCTCTTATTGATCAGCATCTTAATTATAGAACTTTATGAGCTAAGATTCTTAAAATCAGAGTTCATATCTCATATAAGATGGATATAATATATATATATATATGGTATTCATTTAGTATAAAAGTATGGGGTATTTTGGCCATTAATGTATTTCTAAAAGTAATTAATTAGAGCGGAATGTAAAATAATCAGAAACCAAATTCTTCATGCCAAATGGATATATAGAAATTAATTATCAATTTCAAGTGATCATGAAATTGAGATCATGATATATACATTATTGGAGGATTAATTAGTTATAGCCCTGAGATATAATTAATGCATGCCTTTTAATTAGGTACGATCGATTGCAATTCATTTGGACTTATAATTATGTACTTATAATATGCAATTATATATATATATATATATATATATCGATCGGCTGATCAAGCAAGCGCGCAGTTTTGCCATGATCTGCAGGTTTAATTAATGTTAAGTTATACCTGATCGAGCACCTGATCAATATATAGCTAGGTTGCATTTTGGTGATCAGTAGTACTGTTTGTGTAGTACATGAATTAATAGCACTAGTTAATTAATTAATTAATTAATTATTTCTTAAATATAACTTACAGACTTACCAATATACTAAAATAGAAAGTGACGCACTTAAGTTTAGCTAATTGTGGGGATAGCTAGATCAAATGGATTAATAGATAATTAAAGAATTAGAGTTCTACTCATCAGCATTCAAGTTACATGATCACACACCTGCTTAATTAGAGAAAAAATAAAAATAAATAATTATCATCTTGTCATGCATGCATCATGCATATGCATTGAGCTAGCTTGCCAACGTACAGTACTTAATTCATAATTCATTGCTAGTACTATATATGAAAGAGAAATGATATTTGCAGTTGTGATTGTGCAAGCGCCGCGCAATCTCTCTAAAAAAAGTGAATTAATACAGGACCCACATGAAAAAAAAAAAAACTAACTTTTTAATCGTAGACCTCACTTTTTTTCAAAGCGATTGCATGACGTTTACATACTCCATGACTGTATATAGCATTACTCTATATGAAAAGCTAGCAATCGTTTGTTGGGCTTTATATATATATATATATATGAAATCCTATATATACCATACGTACATACAGCTTGCAGAAATTACTTCTTCTTTTTTCCCACGCATGAAGGGTACGTACTGTAGTCCTGAAGTTTAGTACACTAGATCTAGTTTAAGCTGGTTCTTTTCCTGAATTTCTTCTCTAGCTAGCTAGCTGGTTTAATTGTTTATTAAAGCTAGCAGCGCGCACATGAAGATCATGATATCTGCATGCATCAAGCTGCTTAGCATTCAGATCGATGCATGCAGTTCATGTAGTTGTAGTAGCTAGCAGTAGTACTGAATTAACTGCAACTTGAAACTTTCTTAATTTGCATGAATAAATGAAAGAAGATCAAGTAAATTAACTCGTGCGCGCACCTAGCATGTAAAGGTACGTACATATTAAGAAATAAATATAAAAATAACAATATAAGTAATACTATGATCCCCTTTAATATATATTTAGAGTATTCATATATATCAAATTGATCATCGATCAAGAGAGAGAATCATAAAATATATATTTATAGAATTATCCGATGCAGCATATATTTTAAGTACTACCATTTTATATGCTTCCTCCAGTTTGTCCTCATGATCTTCAGCCTTATAATTAGCCTGAGAGTGTGTATGTATATATATATATATGCCTACATGCTACGTACACGACTCATGATCAGACGGCCTTTAAATATAATCTCTGTGAATGCAGTAGCAACATGCATGCATCCTGCAGGTGAGGTAGTATAATTAGTTAGGCTCGATACGTACATATATATGTAAGTGATGATTCCTTTACAGTATGTGTCGTTTCCAATTGATCTGATGATGATGAAAATGATCATGATTCAGACACCATAACCATATATAGAGGCATACTAAGATCACCTACCTAGCTAGCTTCCATTAACAGCCAAGAAATCTATGAATGGAACACCTGCAGCCTTGCTCTGCTGTTGTTCCTGATCCGCAGCAGCTTCCAGCTGGTTTACCTCCTCATCATCTCTAGATCTTGCGTTGTCTATCACTTCACTTCCATTCGACTCCGTATTTACTTGAAGAAAATCATAAAACTCAATCGTCTGCCTTTTATCTGCATTAATATATAAGAACATGCATGATTACTACTCATAGTAGCATCCTAAAATATATATATATATATATATATATATATATATATATATAGAGAGAGAGAGAGAGAGAGAGAGAGAGAGAAGAAGAAGAAGAAGAAGAAGAAGAAGAAGAGATTTTTACAGTGTTTATGATCATCTCGATGGATTAATTCTAACCTTCAAGCATAGTGATACAAGGACTTCGATCTTGAGAAAACCACTCTTTGGGAAATTGGGGACGTGTGTAATTTGTGAAAGGGTACTCATATCTAATTTCACGATATTTCTCAAAATTATAGGGCGAAAGGTTTCTTGTGTCACAGCTCTTGATCTGGACGGCTGCCTCTTGCTTTAAAGAAGATTTTTGCTCAATCATTAAAGTCTGAGCGGCCCTTTTTGCATAAAGCTTAGATCTTTCTCTGCATCTTCGTGCCATGATAACATGCCAATGGTTCTTCACTGCATTATCTGTGCGACCAGGGAATAGTCTTGCGATTACAGCCCATCTATTTCCATGGATCCTGTGGGAAGCCAAAAGCCGCTCTTCTTCCTCTTCTGTAAAGGGGCTTCTATTGATTCTTGGGTCCAGCTGATTGAACCATCTCAATCTACAGCTCTTCCCTGATTGAATTCATGATTGCTTTATATATGTTAGTTAAATCAGTACAGTACTTACTGGTTATATATAGTACTGATCTTTTTCCTCGCAAACTTACATCAAACCCTAGCTAGATATATATATATATATATATATGGTACTACTTTTGAATAACAAAGATAGATTAATCAAAATATTAATTCTCTCAGAGATCGAGATTTGTTAATTATTTGGTATATGTAATATCTAACCTGATCTCCCTTGGAGCTTTTCAGCTATGGCGTTCCAGTTGTGGGGTCCATAGCGTTCCACCAACTCCCGGAGTTTCTCATCTTCAGCAGGCCTCCAGTGACCCCTGGTGCACATCTTATGATCTATATCTTCCAATAAAAATGAATAAATACCACCAAAAAGAAACAGCGCGCAGGGCCGATCGATGATCAAAACCCTAGCTAGCTAGTAGCTAACTCAAGGATGACGATGAAAATTATTCCTCTTTCAAGTACCCTTTTGCTTATTCGTCTTCTCGAGATCAAAAACAAGATCACAATACGTAATTAAGCATATATATATATTAGCTAGCTAGAGATCGAGAAGGCTGCAGGACCATGAGTAGTACTGCAGGAAAGGAATTAAGGAGGAAAGAACTGAAGACAAATTAAGAGGCCAGGGAAAGGGCCCCAAGAGATGAATATAAGGGAGAAATCAGATGAGAAAGTGGTTTCCGTTAGGGAGTTTGAAGGTTTGGACAGACCCAGCACCTGAGATTGATGCAACGTCTCGGCTAACAAAGGCCTTATAATTTATAAGTAATCAGATACATATAGATAATATAATACACATGATATATATATATATATATATATATACACACAAACATATATATGAGAGAGAGAGAGAGAGAGTTTTAGAGAGAGAAAGAGACAAATGGGGGTTGCTTGGTGGTGTGATGAATTTGGTTCTGCTTTCAACGTCTCTCCAAGTTTCTAACCTAAAACTTCTACTACAACCCACCTCGCTTACTATATATATATATATATATATATCTTTTTTTAATACATATTTTATATTATATAAATTTCTTTAATTAGCTCAAAAAATAATAACAATTAGGCAAATAATTCCATAAAAATTAGTGGTTTTTATAAATCATTTCTGTGATCATCATCATCTTAAAATATATATTAATATAAGCTAGATAGGGTAGTAGTACTAGTACTACTGTGAGTTTGGTATTCTAGTTAGACTTGTAATGATGTTAGTACGTATAAATGGCTGTGTTTTTAGGTTTTGGTAACCTTTAAATTCAGACCTAACTAACAAGAATAATTAGCTTAGAAACCCCACAACTGCACGTGGAGAATCGGACATCTATGATCTATCTATCTATCTGCAGCTGCTGCTCGATCTTTTGAGTCAAACATGATCTGGTCTCGATCCCCCGTAGTTGTGAAGTTGCTAGCAAGCTGTTGGCATGGAATATCATCTAAGATTCACAAAATTACAGATCTATCGATCCATGACAAGCTATCTAACCGGCCTAATATTGTACGTTTTTCAATTTTCTGCAATTAATTCGATCGTTGTTCTAGCTCGATCGACTTTCGTTGATCATTAAATAGCTAGCTAGCTATAGCTAGGATATATAGATAATTCTTTAATTAATTACAAACTTTTTCATGATAAATCAAGCTCCGATCGATCGAAGACGTACATCGATATCGATTGATATGAAATATGGTGCATATTAATAATGGGAGAGATTTCAGGGTAACCCTAATGATCATGATTCATGATCAGGATCATAATCATGATGTACCTGGCATGGCCTTCAAAACGTTGTGGATCCGGGTAGGGAAAACGATCGTACTTAATAGCCAATAGGAACGAAAAACCTAAGAATATTTTCAAAACATGATTCTGATGATTTTAGTCCCCACCAAACAATAGATCAAATTAAAGTTAGCTACTAGCGGCCAAATTAAATCATTTTCAGTCCAGAGATTTCTGATGATGATCATCAACACCAAAACATTTTGCCTTCTCCCTAAAAAGATCACCATCTCATAAAAAATTTATCTAAAAATAATTGATTAGGCTAAGTAATTTCATGCTTGACCAATAAATATATAAATAAAAAGAACATAGGCCAAATCATTTTCACAAAACACAATGATCATAATATCATGTATACATATCGTTGTCGTGTATATATATATAGGAAAATTCTATACACTATACTACCATCTCACTTGTATCCTACTAAATAAGATATGACACATTTACCACCATTGAATGATCATTTATTGCATGCTTCTTTATCATCAAATTGTGATAAATGCGCCACATCATATATAGTGAGATGGTAGTGTAGTGTATAGCATTACTCCCACTTTTATCCCACTATGTAAAATGTGGCATATTTATCACCATTTAATGATAAAAATTAAATCATCCAATAAATTATCATCTAATGGTCATAAATGTATGATATCTTGTATAGTGAAATTAAAGTGAGATGATAGTGTAATGTATAAAATTTTCCATAAATAAATTATTGATATGAGAGATAACAAAACATATTAATGTCGTGATCAAATGGCCGCCTGTACGTGTTTTTGTTTTGGATAATATTTCTAACAAAAATGGCATAAGATCTAATTATTAATTGGAAAAGGCAAGAACGAATGTTAGATTTCAAAAGACCAATTATCATTATTTCGTTGATTTAGTGAATGTAAGGATTTGGTCTTGATAATATATATGCTCCCTCTAGGTTAAATATTTAAGGTTCAAATTTTTGAATGCAAACAATTTCTAAGGATTACATTCCATCGGTGACAAGCCGATTATTTATCTTATCCATGTGATGAGATGTGTTAAGCAGGTCCAACGGTTCGGTTTGGCAATTAAAAATTCTCATCTCAAACTCAAAATTCTGATCTCATCATTACAACTTTCTCAAATCTTCATATAAAATATAATAAATAATTCAATTTTTTCTTAACTTTTTCAAATCTCAAAACAATCATAATATTAAAATATAATATTTTAATATTTCATCTTAGAACTCAAAATTCTCATCTCAAAATTCTCTACTACCAAACAGAACCTAACTGGCCGGGTTAAATGCATGTAGCTCTTGAACGGTTTTCAGGATTCGTCATCATTAAAAAAAATTAATAATTAATAACTCATGAACAAACTCGAACTCGCTTCAAAAAATAAATTAGCTAGCTATATATATATGCAAACATAAAATATAACTTTTATGATAAATTTGTTCTCAACTCGACTCATTACTACTTATTCAAACTCGACTGATCATCATTTACAGTACCCAAGATAAATTTACACTATATCCAGTGAGGCTGCATGCATGCTAGCTAGTGCACATGACAAAAATGGAATTAGTACGTACGAAAGTTAACTGATGGGGAATTTCGTTACTTGGCTACTTGGTAATTAGCCCCATTAATTGTTCTTGAGATTGTTAATGCAGTATAAGTTGGACATGATGACGACATTACAGAAATTCACATGATGTTCATCTAATTTCTATCGTACTTGTTTCTTTCCATGCTCGCATGATGAGTGATTATATGTATAAATTAGATCCATACCTTTTGTTCTCTTTAATGATGTCACTTCTTCCATAATTAATCAAAATATATAATAGCATTGGGTACTTCATGAGTTTTCCGACCA
This sequence comes from Carya cathayensis, assembly GCA_011037825.1. Classification (NCBI taxonomy): domain Eukaryota; kingdom Viridiplantae; phylum Streptophyta; class Magnoliopsida; order Fagales; family Juglandaceae; genus Carya; species Carya cathayensis. The sequence continues at coordinate 768,193 of QGSO01000527.1, forward strand.
TTAATGATGTCGATATGCACTACAGATTATTCTATTGATCTGATCTGAATGTGACCGGGTATATTATAAGATTGTACGAAGGATATGATTTAGGTAGATCGGGGGGATATATAAAAATTTGTATATAGTTTGAATGTAAAATAAAATATAAAATTATTTAATATGTCATGAATTGATCTCAATATTATTAATTTAACAAATAAATTAAAGTCATTAATTATTAGATTCATTCTTATCAATATAGGCTAGCTAGTAAATAATATATAAGATAGTCGTCATTTAATTTGTTTCAAAATCTTGTCTAAAGTACAATATTAAAAACTGATAATTAAAAAAGGACGTTCGTTCAATTTTTTTTAATATCAAAACTTAGTCGTAGTAATGTTTATTATTTAAAAATTTTGGTTTATCCATATTGTTTAACTTAAGTTTTTAAAATAAAAGGCAAAGAAAATTATCCATGGAAAGTCGTATTATGATATTCGAAATTAATTTAAACGTAAGTACAGCATAATAAATCAAATTAAAATATTTGGGTTTACATGACGAATCAATGAGCATATATATATATATATACACTACAACAAAAGAGAAGATTTTGGGACGAGTTTTTATTTTGGACAAAATGAAAATCGTCTCAAAGGTGAGTTGTAGGGACGAAATTTAATATAAAAAAATGACGGAAGGCATTAATAGATCAAACGGTCAATTTTTTGTTAGAACAGTATACGTAGGGACGAGAAATTTTGTCCCCAATAAAACCACCGTTCGAACAGTTACAAACACGTTCGAACATTATAAAATTATAAACAATCGAACGGATATTATATATGGTTGAACAAGAATTTAACACATTAAGTGACAAAATTTAACATGAAATTGACTTACCGTTTTGAACAACATACAACAGCGTTTGAACTTTAAGGTTAATCAATATTCAAACGGATGTATGAAAGATCAAACAGAAAATTGGCGGGTTAAGTCCCTAAATTTAGTGAGAAATTGAGTTACCGTTCGAACTCATTACTGTAATGTTCGAACTAATATGTTAATCAATATTTGAATGTAAAATAAAGAGTTCAAACGGTAATTTATTGCATAAATATCTAGCGGGAATGGAGAAACATTGGAATAGTATATATTCTGTTCGAATGGTGACATTAATTTTATAAAAACTTTCAATTAAACAATATATATAATAGAAATTAATAATTAATTAATTTAGGAAAAAAAAAGATCATTCATAGTTAAATTAATTTTACAAAACACACAATATTGTCTATACAAAACAAAAAAAAAAATATGAATAAAAGATATAGAGATGAGCGTGTCTCTAATGACCCAACTCTCTAACCACATCCTCGACTGCAGCTAGGTGTGGCTCTAGCTGTGTTAGACAAGTACTGATCGTGACCTGAGTCACAGATATGCATCAATCTTTGTATATAAGTCAAAGATGCTAGAATTAATCTTTGTACGTAAGTCAAAAATGGCACTACGGATCTTCGTACTCACTGCATCAATCACCTTTGAAGTCTATGTGTGGATCTATGCATGTACTATATCTGCAATCTCATCACGAGTAGTAGTGCGTAATGCATCGGCCTGTGTGAATGTCTCACCAACTGATACTCCACGATCTGTCAGGTGTGCATCTCCCTAAGTATCGACCGGCTCTGGAATAGGAGCACGAAGACAAAGTCTCGAGTGTCCCGTGCTTCGTGACAAGGTCGAAAAGTTGATCGGTCCAATTGGCTCCCGGACACACTCAGTAATATCTGGCAAAAGCCCAGCATGTAGTAGAAATCGTGTGATCAGGATCCCAAAAGGCAATATATTCGTCGTAATGTAGGAAGCCTCTGATCGAGTTCTAATGAATATATAACACACTAGGTCGATAGGTACCCCACAAACTACGCATATAACAAACTTCGCACGATCCATGAGAACCTTTGTCTTATACTATCGATGATCAATGTTGTTGGCGATGATTAAGTTCATAATCTTGAAGAAACCAGATAAATCAGCATGTTTTGTCATCTATAAAACTCAAAGACGATATCAATATAGGAAACGAGGTCCCATGCTTTGTCCTTTTGGTCGAGGATGGGTGTCCAACCATGATAGACGATAACGGTTGTCAAGGAACGACCCTAGCAAAGAAGATCTTGAAAGTCAAAGATCTTCACCTGATGCTCGAACAAAATAGTAATCTCTTGATATGACTCGTTGTAGGGTTATCCTAGTCTGCCACGCTTCCATCCCCTAGAAGACATTGTCAAGCTGAAATTTAAAATATTAAATTAAGAAAATTAGTTATAAAACATGATACATAAACCTTCACAGAATTATATGCTGATTAATATAATTTAAATTGTTTTGTGTTATACCGTTCGATCAAATCATTAGGCATTAGAACGTTATAATAGTATTTCGAACGATTACATAACCATTCAAACACTATTGAAAGGACTAGAACGTCTAACATTTGTGTTTGAACAGTTTCTCAACCATTCAAGACGAGTCCATAATGTTTGAATGAATTAACCATCATTTGAACGGTTTCTAGATCGAGCTCAGCAATGGCTGAGTCAACTCAGTGGCCATTGAAATGAAAGGAATCATCTTTCACAAATAATACACATACAAGGTCGGGATGTGCATAGAGGCATCACGACCTTGTGTACCTATTGACTAGAACTGGTATTGGATGGTGGCGGTGACACGACAATGACGACGGCGGTTGAAAGGCATGAGGAGCGTTCGACAGCGTCTGGGTTTAGAGAGAGAGAATGCAATCAATCGAGGAAGCCAGAAGTCGTTTATTGTGTTATACCATACAATGTTCGTTTTACATTCAAACGATGTTGTTCGAACTTTAAAATTAAACATTAGAACGTTATTCTATACAATTTATTGTTCGAATGCCCATAATTAAATTTTGAATGATGTCTATATACTATTTATATATAGCATATAATATAGTATATACTATATATACTATATACATTATATTATAGTATATAATATTAAGTGTTCTAGTATATAATACTATATATTATCATATATAATACTATAATATACTAGATAATATATATTATAGTATATAATGCTATACCATATTATAGTATACTAAAACTATATAGTATATATTATATATTTATAGTATATACTGATATGGTATATGGTATACTATGATATACTGCTGTGATTGGCGCCATTTGAAATTGTGGTAGGAATTTTTCCCAACAATCCTTGAGCAGCGGAATAATGTTCGAATGGTACTTTTCAGAGTTTGAACGATGGGTAGGAAAATTTTGTCAGTGAGAAAAATCACATACAAAAATTCATTTCACATTCAAACGTTAATGATGAACGTTCGAACAATAAAAATTTTAAGAGGACGTGCAGGTGACTATATTTTTCATCATAATAAGGATATATTAAATGAAAACGACTGCATTTTGTATAAGGGAAATTTTCTAAGGTTTATTTCAATGCAACATATAAGACACGAGAATAATACACAACAATACAATGCATGAGAATAATTCACAACAACAATACAACGCACGAGAATGTAGTATTAAATCATAGATTCTAGTTAATTAATTATGATGTTCAACTCTAAATATGATTTTCTAAAATCTAATTGGGTTGGTTCTAAATTTTATTATTCTTGTAAATATTTGAAATTATACATAATTTTTTAAACTACATTTTTTAGTAATTTAATAATTAATTAATTATTTTATATATTCTTTTAATTTAATTTGGTGTTTCTGAGTTTTTTTATTCTTGAAAATAGTTTAAATTAGAAATCAATTTTTTAAACTACACTTTTTTATTAATTTAGTTGTTTTATTATTTCTGTAAATATTTTGAAATTTACATCATTTTGTTAAACCATTTTTTTAGTAATTATTTAATTTACATATTTAGTAATTTAATTAATTTTTATTCCTATAAATATATGAATTTTTCAATTATTTTTTTAAAGTACATCAACTATAGCAATTAAATAAGGTGTTAATTTTTTACTTATATTTTTTTTAAAATTTGATTGAGTGTTTCTAAGTATTGAATGATATGTATTATCTGTAATGCAAACTTCTGTTTGAACATATACATAGTAGGTTCGAAAGCATTATAACCGTTCGAATGGTAACATATATAGTTAGAACGGTTTAAACCCAAGTTATAGATGAGAACGACGAACAACATGAACAAACAACCGATTCAAAATAATATTCACAAGCACAACCTCACAAATCAATAATAATAATTACAAACATAGAAACACATATATCATAGTGAGTAGAAATTATAAATCATACCTAAATGCAACTCCAAACAATCCACTACATTACAAAACACCTACACCACATATAGTAAATACAATAAAATTAGTAAAAGAAAGTTTTTTTTACAAAAGAACATGAGTTAAAACATAGAAATTTAACAAAGAACATATCTTAGAAAAATTCATGTACAACCCTCTCTCCAAATCTTTAATCTTACCCACTCTCTCTCTCTCTCTTTAAACTCAAAACAAAAAGCGATTCTTTCTCTCTCTCTAATTTTTGAAACAAGGGGCTCAATATATCTGGTTGAAGTTGTGAGGAAGTGGCTTGAAATATTGAAGAAGAATGAAGACGCTGAGTGTTCTGGAGTATGTATATGAGGAGAGAAATTTTTTTTAAACTTATTAAGGAGATAAAGATTCTCGTTCAATAGTTATCAATCACATTGAACTATTGATTGATAACTCTTGAATTGTCTAGAGTGGACAATTTTGGATTGTAAAATCATTCTCGCAAACTATCCAACTATATCTATTCGCGTCCGACATTATAAATTTTGGTAGAGTCATCCCCTGTTGTTCTCTAGATATGCAATTTCACTAATAGTGCATCGATGTGTTACTCTTTGGTGCACATTACCAAACGAGCATATTTTTAGAACTATGGGGAGATACTATCAAAATTTCGTTAAACATAACAGATAATAGTTAATAGGTTGGCGACAATGATCTTACAATCCCTAATGGGATAAAACCAACTACCCAATGAAATGAAGAAAGTGAACAATATGTTATATACATGCTTACTTGTTAATGTGCACGTGACTATTTGTATTAGGGTATTAGGCATGGATAAGAGTTAAATGCGAGTTAGAGATCGTTTGGGTGAGGATTATAATGTATATGTTGAAGATCTTAAGAAATTCTTGAAGTTTGTATCCAGTATAGTTGATAGTGACAGGCATATTAGATGCCCATGTCAACAATGTCATAAGATAGACTTGGTGAGAGAGCATCTATTTCTAAAATGTATTGACCAAGGTTATACTGATTGGGTCTTACATAGCAAACCATATCCAACGTCATTCAAGCCTCCACAAGAAGAAGAAGACATCGATGAAGATATATAACCAGAGGTTATTGGTAATGAATACGATGAGTATATGGAGCAAATGTTAGATTACATTGGTGCGAAAATGTTTGTGGATGAAGATGATCATATGGATACATCAAATTCAATTGAAGCGAGCTATAACTATTTTGCACGCTTGTGGAATAATTCACAGTGTGAATTATATCCAGGATGCTGAAAGCACAGTAAGTTGTCATTTATAGTTAAACTGCTTCATATAAAATTCATATGCCGATTATCAATTAAGGTTTTCAATATTTACTCGAACTGTTTAAAGAGACACTTCTATTAGACAATATTTTACCTCGCAACTTCTATAAAGCAAAACAATTGAAGCGAGGACTCAGATTTGATTACAACGTAATACATACATGTAAGAATAACTGTGTATTATTTTGGCAAGAGAATAAGTAATTGAAAGAGTGTCCCATTTACCATTAATCAATATGGACATCTGAGAAGTAGAATGTGCCGCGAAAGGTCGTCGGCCACTTTCCATTGAGACCTATATTACAATAGTTTATTTATATCACCTGCAATGACTGTAAATATGACATGGCACTCATCATCCAAAGTTAAGAATGATGATGTCTTCTCACATCCCCCTGACTATCAGGTTTTGAAGAATTTTATTTAGAACACCTATGGTTTGATAAAGAACCATTTAGGAACACGAGTACTAGTCATAGTACTTGACCAACAGATGGATTTAATCCATTTAGGAACACAAGTACTAGTCATAGTACTTGACCAATTATACTTATGTCATATAATCTACCCCTATGGAAGTTTATGAAAGATCCATATTTGATTATGAGTTTTCTTATTCCTAGTCCGAGATCACTGGGAAATAATATAAACGTACACTTACAATCATTAACTAAGAATTGAAATATTTGTGGGAGGATGGGCCCTAACATCTTATTCATCAACAGGCAAATCGTTCAAGATGAATAATATCATATTATAGGCAATAAATTATTTTTTCGCTTATGAAAACTTGTCAGGTTGGAGTATTAAAGGGAAAATGGCATGTTTGACTTATAACAAACATACTTAATCTGAATAGCTTACATATGGGACGAAACTATGTTTCATGTGTTATCTTTGATTTTTAACTAGTGATTATAGATGGCATAGAAATTCTAAGATATTTGATGGCACGGGTGAATGGGGGCACCTTCTGTGATACCCCCAATTCCCACGTACGGACATGTGAAAATCTAGACGTCAAGATGATGACAACACGGGTCACACACCCCAACGAAAAGTGCTAAGTGTGTATACATACAACACGTGTAAGACAAAAGACGCAACGGATAAGTTAGGTCGATCAACTAAGTATCAGAATTTGTTTAAATATAAGATCGCTTAAATACAAGAGTTTCAAAAATAATACAATTCTTCGATAAAAACGTAAATAAACCAAAATACAATAACCAACAACGGAACATAAATCTCATCCCATGAGAAAGTGATCTGCAATCACTCCAGTGGAGCCACATCCTCAGACTTTGTATCCTTATCTACATCAAAATCTACGATACCAAGAAATGATACCGTAGGTAAGTAATAATCCAAACATCCTATAAAATAAAAATACATTCATGCAACAACAATATGCATGCACATGGTGACAGATGCATGAGACCTAAAAGTCACCCTTTCCCAAAATGAGTAATTTTCCACGAATCCCATTTGGCCTAAAACATTTTCATTAAAACATCTGTCATTTTTGCAGAAAATGATCCTCATATCCTTTAACCAAATCCCATCATTTTTCTAGAAAATGACCCATTATCCGTTTTAACCATATGTACCTTGATCTCCTCTAGAGACCATTCGCACACCCTGCCTTCCTTCGTCACATGCATAGTCGTCCATGGGTAACGACCATGTGTGTGACTTCATAACGAGTAATGCCTAGTTCCATACCCAATGCGTTTGTAGCCAACATCCTCTAGCCACTGCCAGTAGAGGAGCCATGGAGTCAGCATAAGAGCGTTATCATCCTGTCGGATCCCGTTGACGCCCAGCGACAACTCAGGAGACGTCACTCAGTATATTCTGCTCCCGAGTGACCAGATGAACTCTACCGAGATAATACATCATTTCAGCTTTTGGTCGTAATACACACACACTCAAAAATCCATTTACTACATGAAAACCCAGTTTTCATTTCCAACACATGAACATGCATGCAATATGCGAAAACCCAGTTTTCATTTTACAAACATGAACATGCATGCATCATGCAATGCATATGACAAGACACAAAAATAATCAACAAATCCCAACATCATCCAATCACACAAATAACTCCGTTCTCCATTCCAACCGACCCCCAACTCCTCAGACTCAGTCTGGCACAACCAACCAATTTCACAGAATATTTGTCAATACAAAACATATTTAATCTTAAAGATTATTCGAAAAATACTTACAGGGCTATAATTTAATTTTTGAAAGATCAATGAGCTGCAAAAGGCGACGGCAAAGCAACGTCACAGTGCAAAATGCACTATGGTTGTGGTTCTGAAAATACTCAAATTTGAACGGAGACAAACGAAGACTAGGAATGGCTTAAGGTGTTGGTGAATCTAATGGAAGTGGTGGTTGGCCATGGGTGGTGACGTAGAGGGCGATTGAAGGTCAAAAAGCCCAAATCGAAAATTGTGATGGTTGAACTTCACCTGTAGCGGATCGAGCTGGAGATGGGTGGTTTGGGTTGCTGGGAGGCCGATGAAGAAGTGGTGAAGAGGTAATGGCCGGTGGTAGAGCGACGGTGGCGCGGGGAGAATTTTGGGCCGCTGCTTGGTGGTGTGCATGGGGCTTAACGGCAGTGTTTGGAGGGCTGAAAACTGAGAGGTGAGGTCGCCGACTAGTGGGGAAGAGAATGGGGCATTGGTGCACAACAATAGGCGGCGCTGGAAGAAAAATAGGATGCGGATTGGAGCTGCGGTTGGGGCTAACGCTAGTGAGGGAGGAGCTGAAAATGGGTGGGGTGTTCTCCAGCCGGAGGGGAAGAGGATGGGCTAGGCGGTGGTGGCCACGTCGGCGTGCAACGGCGCACTGGAGAGAGGGAAGAAAATGGTCGGGGAGGAGAGGGAAGGGCTCGTGCGCAGGCTGGGGGAAAAATAGGGAGGAGAAAAAAGAAAAAGAAAGAAGAAAGAGAAATGGAAAAGAAAAAGGAAATAAAAGAAATAAGGTCCAGTGTTTTCAATCTGGGTCTCAAAACGGATCTAACGAAATAGATTTCAAAATGGTAAATTTAAATAAAATAATTTAAACATAGTGACTTAATAAAATAAAATAATAAAATCCAATAATAATTCATTTAAATTAAAGATTAATTTAAATACAAAACAAAATTAATACCAAGAAAGCACATCAAAATAATTTTCACAACTTAAAAATCATAAAATAAATCTAGCAAAAAATCTGATAAATTTAAAATAAGAGAACCAATATTTAAATTAAAGAAAATAATTCTTCAATTAAAATATACTAAAATACGGGGTATCACACCCTCCACCATATTTGTCTGGCCAAGATATACTTGCACAATTTGTAGATGTCAGTTGTAATGAATTTAGTAAAAAGCAATGGAAGAGAAAACGAACTGTGAATTAGTTGAGTTGGACAAAAAGTATATTTTTCAAACTCCTGTACTAGTCAATGTTAAAATTGCGACATATTCTCGATGTTATGTATATTAAGAAAAATATATACGAGTCCATATTGGGAACCGTGGTGTCAATTAAAGGCAAAACGAATGATTCATTAAACTCACTGAAGGATCTAAAGCAGTTAGAAATAAGATTGTAAATGCACTTGCAACAAAGTGGTTTGTCTGTCTACATGCCGATTGGGTTGTACACATTGTCAAAAAATGAATAGGTTACGATTTGTGAGTGGCTAATGAAGATTAAATTACTTGATGATTATGCCTCGAATCTAACAATGTGTGTGTGAAACAAATGACTAGAAAATTATTAGATTAAAAAATCATGATTGTCCCCTCGTAATGCAATGTTTGATATTTTGCATGTATTTCTCGAGGAATCAAGTATCACACAATAGATTGAGAATGTTATAGGAAAACACAAAATAGTGGTGTTCTAGTCGAAAGAAGTCATGACTGAGAAAACATTGATTTTTATGGGATTATTGTCGATATAATCGGAATGAGATATTTTGGGGAGCTTATGGTGTATCTGTTTAAGTTTGATTGGTGGGGTTTAAGTAATCCTCGAATGGAAGTGCACGACGATGAATTTATTTGAGTATTAATACATTGAAAAAATAGTATGAAAATGATCCTTTTATTTTGACTTCCTAAGCATCTCAAGTATTCTATTTAAATGATCCTGAGTTAGGAAATCAATGATAAATAGTACAAAAATTTTCTCTAAAAAATATATATGATGTTATCCCTGAGGCGGAGGGACAAGATGAAGAAGAAGATGGTCCCTCTACTCAAAAAACATATCAAAAGAGTCAACCCATCTTTAAGTTGTCGGTAACTTTGAGTCAGTATGAGATTATTCCATTACATAGAGAAAATATTGAGGTTAAAATTGTTGATGTAACATTTGAGTGAAATATTAAGTCATCTAAAGTCTCTACAAATGATGAGGGCGAATGATCAACTGAAACTGATACTTATGATTGACCGGTTTTGTGTTCACATGACACGTTATAACAAATCTTTTATGTAATGAATGTATCAGTGTTTTGAAATTATGTCACTGAAGAGGAAGGAAGTTTGAATCCTATCTCTATATGTTTCTAGCTTTCCATCTAACTCAATACTAGATATTGACTTTAAAGAACAAGGTAAAAATCTTATACTCATTTTGTTTCAACTAAAGTAATTCATACATATTATATTGTTTCTAACCATCATTTACTTCGTTTCGATAACGAATATTATATTCTATAGAGTTAATAGTACAATCTCATCAAGGTCGAGAGATTATTAGAGGCATGACGTTAGAAAAATATTGTAACGTGTGTAAGATTAAGGTTAACATTCATGACAAACATACCGAAGATGAAAGACAACCAACAGCTTTACTTGTATCGCATGTGGGTACTCTTACACGAACTGATACAACCTTGGCTACGAGTTCATGATAGAAAGTCTCCCAAGATATGAAAGAGCTTATCAAGAAGTATTTTCTGGTAATATTTAAATAATTGATTTATAATATTATTTAATATGTATGCAAAATTTAGAATATGCAACTAATAATATCTTTATGTATATATTTTTTCAAAAATAACTTCAAACTAGATTTTGATCGGAAAGATGAGCGTAAGATTGTCGATGAGCTTATGTGTAATATATTCTACAAATATAAAGCGAGGTATCATGAGCATTATAATAAATTCGAGAACAAAGAATATGCATGCCAACATCCTTTTTAGGATGTCCGACCTTCTGATTTGGAAAAACTTTGTGACATATTTGAGGATCTATCATATAAGATAAATTAAATGAATTTTGTATGTGTCCTATTTATAATTTTCACTTCCTAATATTTACAACTTCTATGCAGGAGAGAAATTGTATAAACAAAACAAATAGTTCAAAGTTGAAGATTCATCATCATGCAGGCTCAAGATCTTTCCATCGCCTCTCTAAGAAATTGGTAATGCTATTTTATTTTTCTTATTATATATAGTTTGTTATTTGGAGGTATTCTAATGACTTTATATCTTAACAAATGTCTCTTGTAGCAAGAGCCAGATACTAATTATGATTTAACAAAATTATATGTTGCATCATATACTGATTGTAATGGAGAATAGACTGATCCCGATGCCCGTGAAAATTATGTAAGTATTATTATATGTTTTAATTAAAAATATTTGAATATTTGTGGTGCTATTAATTCCTTCTCTTGTGTGTAGGAAAAATGGTTGTCCTACGTACTAAATCTATATCAAATCAAAATTCCTTAACAAGTGATAATAAAATTTTTACACAAGTTCTGGGCCAACGTTCAGAATATTTGAGGGGTTTGGGTCGCTATGTAAAGCCTTCTAACTCTTCCTCATCGTCCGGGTATGCCTCTAACACCTCTATAGAGTTAAAGAAAGCGAATTCCAAAATCAATAAATTGAGTATAAGGCAACATGAGTTAGAGACTCAATCAGCAAAACAAGTAGTCATAAAGATGTGCATAAAACAATAAGAGGAGTTCAGAAAAGAGGTGCAACTCCAAATGCAAATGCTTGTGCAATAGTTCAAACCTTTAAGCAACTGATTTACATTATACATACAAATTTTGGGATCTATTTATGTACGAAGAACGCTAGTACTAAACAAATTGCAATGTATTTTTTTAAAATATTATGTATGTTTATTTGATTTTTCATTATTAGGTAAAATAAAATAGTTACTGTTCAAACAACCTAAAACTGTTCAAAAAAATTAAGTAAAACCGTTTTAACATTGATACAGAACATTCGAATGTAATCGTTATTAAACGTTCGAATAATACTTGAAAGCATTCAAACGATAACATCAAATATGAAATAAACGTTCAAACATCATCTCATAACAAATCATTCGATCGTATCATAGTCCGATCAAACGTTTTACTCAATACGTTCAAACATATTTTACTGTTCGACCATCAAATTGTTTGTTTGAACGTTATCCCATGCCTATTTGGTCAAACAAACTAGTATCGATCGATTACTTATGAAGGACGAATTCGACGTTTGAACTAGGGGTGTCAAATTGTGTTAACGGGTATTCGTGTCGTGTCAAAACATGTATATTATACTATATAGCTCAACCCTAACCCGACCCATTAAGTTTATCGTGTCAAAATCTCAAACTTTAACACGACCCGTTAACATAATGAGTCGTTTCGTATCAACCCGTTTTGACCCATTAATAAATATTATGAAATAGGTTAACATGACACAATACGACCCATTTCAAACTATTTATATAAATTGGTTGAATATGGCTGAAATTAACCATTTTGACCTAATTAAATTAACATAATTTTATATAAATTTTAAAATCATAATATTTATAAAAATTATACAGCTAACTACAAGTTTAAAAGTACAATTCAAATAATAAAAATATCGAAATTGAAATTCTAACAATTTTAGTTTTAAGTATAAGGGTATAATTGTAACTTTAACTTTCTTAACATATCATAACGGGTTATAACGTGTCATAATGGGTTGATCCGTTATCAACCCGTTAAACAATCGTGTCATAATGGGTTGACCCGTTTTGACCCGAACCTGTTAAGACTAAACTCTAACCCGTTATTATTATGTCGTGTTCGTGTTGGGTTAACGGATCGTGTAACATATTGCCACCCCTAGTTCGAACATCACATCTGTATCGTTTGAACATGATTCTAGGATGAAATTCAATAATCCCAAAAAAATGTTATGTTCAAATGCAATCGAACGGTTTTGTTCAAGTTCGTCCTAAAATATATTTTTTCAGACGAAATTGATATTTTCATCCTAAAATACCTTTTGGGACACTGTTATTGAAACAACTTTGGAACAATTTTTTTTCGTCCTAAGTAATATTATGGGATGAAATCACAATTTTTTTAGACAAATTTTCTTCCCAAAAAACCACTTCTTTTGTAGTGATATATGCATGATTTGTGGAAAATAAAACATATTTGAGGATTGCTATTAAGTCTGAAGCTAATGTCTCATGATATATTATAAACCTTTTTTTTTTAATTTTTAAATAACTTTTGAATAAATTAATAAAAAAATGTCAAAATTTAGGGGTTCCCCCCTAAATATCATGAGACATACCAAAATGTAATTTTTCATTTTTATCTTTTTATTTAAATATACATATTTACACATCAGTATGTGTGTATTTAAATAGAAGAAAAAAATTATAAATCACATATTAATTTGTGATGTAAATGATGATGAATAGAATTTCTCGAAAGTAGTATTGTCTCGTGTGAACATGTCATGGAAGAACTTCCACATAGGATAAAGTAATGGCCAATAGCAGTAAATCGGTGGGTCAAGATAGTGACAACTTCAAACAAATTGAAGCAAAAATCGTTTTGATTTATAGATCTTAATTTGGGCAACACCTTTTGAATGGGCGGTATCAGTCATGATAGTGATTATATATGCAATATTCCAAGTACGAAATAGAAAATTAACCCATCATCCAAACGTCCCCTAAGAAGAAGACAGTTTTTTCAATATTCAGTGGGGGAAATGAGTCTTCATTTGACCGTTGGCCTAACAAGTCTGCAAGTAGGAGAAATTGCTTGCTAAAAAAGTGAGAGAAGCCCCAACAGATCCCATCTCTCACCAACCATATGTCTAAAGGAAAAGCAGTACTGCCAAAGAGATTGCTAACTTCCAATACTGCTAACTCAGCTGTTTAATTTCTTCATCTTTAAAAATGTCTCTCTCCAAACTTCTGACATTTGAGAGAAAGATCAACAATTGGCATATATCCTCTCATGACATTAGATCTACATCTGAAAACAGAAATTATCTTCTTTTCTATGCTTTTGGATAAATTCACACCAAATCTATATCCTGGATTCTTGATCTCTAAAGTCATTTATATGGCATCACCAATGCATATACATATATATTCATATGCAGGTAAACATAAACAACCTTTGCCCAGTTATTGGTTCTAGTACAATAGTTTTGGTGATGTTTTACAAATCTGACCATTAAGATAGCAAAAAATAAGTGATGTAGCACAATCCTGACCGTCTGATGATCTAATTGGGGCGGCTATTTGACAGTTTGAAGGTATTTGGAGAGTGTAATGTGTCGAGTTTGATAGTTTAGGTTGTAAAACACAGTGAAATGTGTATTTTACCCAATCTTTTTTCTATTTTCAGAACATGATGGTGAAAGTAGCTGCAGGCCAGCCTGAGGAAGCCAAGCATGATCAGCAGTCATGTTGGTGGCCTTTCCGAAAATGTAAAGGCCGTCACATTTGATACACGCATGTTCCTTAACTATAGATTATTATTTATTGCTTAACTGCATAATTTACAGTTATTTCTTGACTTTTCACCAGCTTTACCTACTTTTCTGGCTATTAGAGATTAATATTATATCTACCACAAGAGTACCTAGTTGTGTTAGTACAGGGAACCTAAGTTCTCTCACATTTCCATGTTTATATAAGAATATAGAATTATAGTATCCCTTTGAAACCGTCTCTGCGGCCAACAAGGAAAACAAATTTCACAAACAGAACCAGCAAATTTAACCCAATAATAGGCAAGGAAAATGGTGAAGATTCAGCCCAAGTATCCTTGCCAGTAGATCACCAAAACACTCCCTATAATAGGAGTTTTACTCCATTTTGTTATAAATTTAGCAGGCGGGTTGTGAAGATAGATACATATTACTTGCGTATATGCAGTTGGAGAAAATGATGTTATGAACATCTACTGGTGGGAAACTTGAATGCGCACAATCATGCCACCAGTAGAAATATTGAGTATATTACACTTGCACCTTACAAAATGAGCAGAGTTATCAAGCATATGTACACAGAGACAGACATATACTCAGAAGATTCCAGGCAACATTGATTAACCTATGACCAACAAGATAATTAAACTACATTAGCATACAAATGGCAGATATTTTCCACAAAGCCTGTGATTTTCTGCTTTAAGTAGTGGCCAAATTCTGTTTTATGCCCTTATCAGTTCATGTCGTCTGATTTGACGCATAATCACCTCCCTTGGGATAAAACTTTTAAGGTTCCACTAATTCTAAACTTCTCAACTAGAACCACCCAAAGCCAACTTGTGAACCAGTTGAAAGAATTAGTACTTTTGATTCTGAGCCTGACCCAAAATGAGTATGCCTGCCTACCTACCAATGCATTAGTACTACAATCACCCTTCCTCTACTTTCCTCCTACCTACCAATGCATTAGTACTACAATCACCCTTCCTATACTTTCCTCCTTTTGTACACCTTATTTCAGTTGAATTTTCACTACTTATTGTACTCAAATTGTCAAGGCCATCTCTTTCTTTCACCGCCAACTCGACTCTTTCAGAATATAAAGTAAAAGTAAGTAAAATAAGAAACAGAATGAAACATGCTCATTGAGTGCAATTCACTTTTGGGCTTGCTGGTATTAGGTAGAAGACAGGGATGTAAGTGTCAATGTTTGGCAAGGATACATTCCTTTAAATGGATTTTTGTACTAACCTTGATGGAATATAGCACCTTTATATTGTGTAATGAAAACAGGGATGCCTTTATAATGCATTCAGGATCCATCTCTTTCGCTTTAAACAGGGTAAAACTGAAATTAGCTGATAATGTTTAGTAACTATATGTCACTATTAAGTTTGTGTTATATAAAGTACACTTGAAGGTGATGTCTAAGATGAGCTACTGCGGCTGTCATTAAGTTAATGTTTTGATTGAACATAGGGCTCCCACTACCGTATTGGACGTGTAACTGAAGAAAACTTCAGCTTTATGGTATAATAAGTAGGATTTTCTATCAATAGCATGAGGAACAAATGCACTCAAAACCATTTCTTTCGGCTCAAGTGTTGATTGTTGCACTTAGCTCACAAAGTCTAAAATGATTGCAACGTTTTGGCGTGTCCAAATTTGACTGATGGAGAGCTTATATCTTTATAACAACCCAATCTAGAGGGAATCATGGAGGAAAAGCATCAAGAATCTTAAACATTACTCAAGAATGCAGTAGCATTCATAAAAAGGCCACTAAGATGATGACATAATCAACATCCAATTGCAGACTTACACGAGGAGCGCAAAATTGTCGAATTCCATGCCACGGTGAATTCCACGAAGGTAGAAATTATTACACAACGCTGCGTGTAGATGAAGAAATACCTGCAAGTCAACTGTTTTGCCATCTCCATTTTTGTTTACATCAGTCAAACATCAATGATACTGAAAACAAAAAAGTGAGTGCTACCACTCACATGGGAGATTCCTTTTGCAATTGCTTGATGTAAAGATTGATACCTATAAAACTCCTAGCATGTTCTGCTTACAAGAAAATTGTGTAATTTCAAAACCATAGACACATGTTAATACGTTTATTTGGCTTCACCATCTATATGCATTTAACACGAGCTGTACTCAATTTCCTGCTAGGTTGTTAACACAAAGGAACCATCCTGATGTGTAAATAATGATAAAGAAGACTGAGTTTTCGTGTGTTACTTGCAACTCCGCTGATGAATTGTGCAGGCATATGGTTAAAATAATAATCAAAAGGCAAGTATAATATCTAAAAGATCGGTATATTTTCAAACGTGACGTATAGTGAGACAGCAAAGCTACAGTAGTTGAAAAGAATTGAAAAATACACTTAACCAACTACAATGACAGATTTGAGAAAACTTTATAGAAAGGTGCTGTACACACACAACAAAAGCCGGTATATAATTAATTATATACGGAAATTTTGTTAACTCCATCTACTGAATACCTTAAAAGGGATAGGTAGGACCATATATGTCTGTGCCTGTCACCATTCATGCATCTCATTCAAGCACATCCCTCAAAAACAAAATGAAATAGGAAAAAAATAGCCATATGAGGAAGAAGGTTGTATTGAATACTGTTTCAAGTTCCCCCCTTCAGGCCTGAAGTAAAGAATTCAGTTAAAACTAGAGAAATCTATTATTAAAAGACTACAGGTGGCTTCTTTTCATTAGTGTAAAACCTTCAAGATGATAAACACTGTAATTGCAAGATGGTCATCCTCAATTTGATTTAAGATAAGGCATTCTGACAAGTGAAAACGAAAACAAAAGCAACACAGCATAAAGGCAAGCAGTTAAAAGATTCAATCATAGGTGACTGCATGAGATTTATTAATCTACTCAATAAGTAAAGGAAAAATAGGGGGAAAACACTGCATAACAATACTGAACAAACAGGTTTTGAATTAAGTTAGTCAATCACCATGTTATCATCGTTTGAACCATTTTGTTAGTGATATATTAGATTATAGACATGCTTTTCTTTGGAACCGTGTTGAGGGCATTATCTTTGGAGAGGAGACATAATAAATGCACAAAGAATGAATCATTTTGACAAAGAGCATTTTACATAGCAACAATATTCTCTACACCAAAGTAAAATGTGCTTCCACTTTAAATTATCAATTGCCTACTCGTCTGTACACCACAAATTTCTTGTGATTGATGGGCTAGTTTATAATTAAATATTAGAACAATTGAAGAATTGTAATCCTATTCCACCTAACACCGCATTGAACAGGGCAGTATTTCCAGCTTATTTCCAGCCTCATGCATTGAATCAAATTGGCCTGCTGAAGAATACTGTAGATTCAGATTCTTTCAAGGCTGACAACTAAGCAGTATTACCAAATGCCTATAGGGCTGACAATTCAACTTCCTGAGTGGAAGGACGATATGCCACAAAGGTGTAGTCATTTGAGAAGGAACCGGGATTAAAACAAGTGATTCCTGTGTATTTGAATGCCTTCTGCTCACTCCTGTCCCCTAAAATGATCTGTGTGAGAAGTCAAAAGAGTGAAACAAAGGTCAGATCTTTCCTGTCAAGACCTACATCTATGCAGTTCTGACAGCATCAGCCAGCAAGTTTGATGTCTCTCAAATTACTCAGTTTTACATACTAAGAAACAGTTTAAAAAGAACTCTGTTTTCATTCTTCCATATATTCTGACCATGTAATGAGTTTTGAGTCAAGCAAACTGCCTCCAAGATCATAATTTGAAACTGTCAAGCAATTCCACACCCCCCCCCCCCGGCGGCAGTGATCAATGCCTTCTTTCTCGAAATAGTTAGAAAATATCAGAAACCTAATCGACCGATTCCACCACTAGAATCATCTAGTTGTATTTTGTTTTAGCTGCATGATCTCCTCTTTAACAAGTGACAATTTCTATTTGTTGTTCCAATGATGGGTAAAGGAATAATTCCCAACATTTATTAAGCATAGCAATGTTAGACAAGGTACAAAACAACATTTGATATTAATTTTGAGTAGTACCGCATGAGGAGTCGGATAAAGATAAAGACAGTGGTCGTAGTTCCAGAGAATAGGTTGTACAATAAGAGGGAGCGGACAGAGATGACTTTGATGAGTTATGGTAGCAACAAGCTGCAGCAGAAATTTATAAACCATCAGCACATTCAGCTACTATCAACTAGCATTTAAATCAGTAAACAATTATATGAAAGACATAAAGATATACAGCAGAAGAGATTACATGCTGAAAAGGATCAGTGGTTTCTTCCGTAGAAGGGGCCATTAGACATGAGCGACGCATTCTGTACAGCAGATCCTGGCGGAAAAATACAATTTCTTGGGTATAGAATTTGATTCTGCACTCACACATGATAAACGAAGAGTCATGAGGAACATTAAACAAGATATCAGTTGCTACATATCAAGAAAGAATGACAGACTTCAAATCCCAAGCAGCAATTATGATCTCATAATTAAGTTGTCTTGTTTCCATCATCAGATGGTCCTTGAATCAAAGAAAACAAATTACAATTATCATTGAATGCTGCATACATCAAGAGGATGTCTATAGGAGAATACTAACTCAACTTCATCAGTGATCAGGAAGGTTAACCTGCAAGGATTGCTTGAAAATATTGCATTTGGAATGTGCTTCTGAAGCTCTTCAGTTAAATACTTGGGTAAAGCACACCTGGGTAGAACTGTTGATGGACCTGAAAATGTCAAAAAGTTAGAATTTCCTCAAGCATGCCACTCATTGTAAGGGAAATTATGGGGTATGTGATGGTGAGTTTTGTATACCTGCATCATCAGGGCCTGGAATAAACAGAAACCGACTATGTTCTTTCAGCCGTGGATGAGCTCCAATCAATTGCCCTAGCTTGGCGAACTGTGATCTGCACATCCAGGTTGCTCATTATTGATTTAACTTGCAATATTAATCTATTTTTATTTTTATTATCTATAGCAGTAAGCAATTCCTCACCTGAGACTTGAGAAAGAATGGAAGGAAAGGTTGCATGGGTGAGAACAAAAATTGCCCATGAATACAAATAAGGAAGGAACCACCTCCACACTCTCAAAACCGTCGAGGACAATCTCTAGTTTTCCCATAACCTTCTCCATAAAGAAATCATTATTGAGATTATGCCAAGATATTCAGTAAAAGACAACTAAAAAAATAGGAATTACCTCTTCATTGTCAAGCCAAATGTCAGACAGAATGACAAACATGTCATTAATTGCTCTCTTTTCCAACTCTGCAAGTCTGAGCTATTGGAACTGTATAGGAAATGTTATGAACTAATAAATGTTGTCTGCTGGAGGAACTTCAAATTTTTGAATGTATTTTCAATTCTTATTTAAAGCAAAGGCATGATCTAGGATACAGTCTCCTCTTTTGTTAGTATTCCACCGCCAAAGAAGTCATGTCCTGCAAGTAATTTGGACGACTTATCTCGGTCCTCCAATGGAGGAAATCCACATGTAATGACCTTGACAATAGAGCCATTTTTAGTACATCTCAAGAACTCAAGACAATAGATACTTCTGGAGCTTTCAAAAATTAGCAAAATCAGTGGCTTACAGCAAGTCAGAAAATAAAAACCACACACTCGAGTTATGTTTGACAACTGGAGGACAAGCTAGGAAATATGCTATGGAAATTGGGACTAAGGTCCAGGGAGACTTGGAGATCTCATGTTAGCAAGTCATTTGTGGGCCATCGAGGCCCCAAAGCAGAAAGTGGTTTTCAAAAAGAAGATTCACAGAAGAGATTAAAAAGTATCAAGTCTCTTCTCAGCAATTAGTTTTACAAATCTTGAGATAGCTAGATAATTTTGCACTATGGGATCATAATGTATCAACTTAAGCTTATTACATGGGTAAATTTCATTTACCCTATAATTTCAGAGTTTGGCCAAACATTAACAAGAGGAAAACAACTTTAGAGCATATAATAACCTTAAACTTGATTGATGAGTTGATTTATCCTACTAAAAAAACAAAAATAAAAACAAAATTCCAGGGATGAGAAATGACAAATTGGGGCATACAGTGTAGTGTTGCCGTGTTTTAGATTAACTAAAGAGGACCAATAGTAGGACTCCCTCAGTCAGAACCTGATGAATTTCAGATGATCACTCTTGATTGCAGCCTGTTGAGCATGATTCGAAGATTCTAATCATGATAATCATTTTTCAGTCTGCCTTAGACATTCATTTATATTACCATGCCTGGAATCTTTAACATCATAGTAATAATCCTACATGATATAACACGGTTTTCTCATGTATTTCACACCGTAGTTTCCTTCATTAAATTTTTTTCAATATTATTAAGGCTCCAAATACCAGTCCAAAGCTTTTTGTCCACTTACCATGAGAATTTTTTTAATTAAATTACAACATCATTCAATCACAAACTTTTCATTCTGCAAAATTCAAATGTGCCAATGGGCTGCTCCAAATGGTCATGGATGCAACAAAAGTATCTCTACAAAAGGTGGTTGCCAATAATACCAGTCGCTAATGAACAAATATTTGCAGAATAATATTTCAAATACTAGACAAAATCACAGGCATATACAAACCGAGAACTCCCAGTAGATGCTACAAAATCTAAATATAATAAGGCAGGTCTCAAGCTGATGAATATTATCACACCAACCTGAAATACGCCCTCTAAGACCATCTCACCTTCTGCTACAACTATGGTATTCTCCAAGAAAAAACCTGTAGTTATCTTGTAAACATTGTCAAAGAAAAATTTTATATATTTCCATTTAGACATAAGCTAACTCGTATATACAGTAAAGAAGTTGGAAAAAATCAATTCGTTCTATCAAATTCGACATGCATGATCTATGCCCTATGTCGTCTATGCCTCCGCACAAGATCAGCAAGATGATTCCATTCCTCTCAACTCTCAAGTAATTCAAGACTAATTACAAGAAAACCGCTACATGATTAGGAAAACAATCAGAACTACACTTTGTGCAAAAAGGATTTTCTGAAGTTCACAACATATGATCACGTATATTGACTAAAATTCTATTCGTGTCTTCTCCATGATTACAGTAGGTGGAACCAATATGGAACCAGACTAAAGAATTCACATAAGGATGATCTAACTGGAAGGCTCGCAAAATAAGACAGAGATATTGAGGTAAATCAACATTCAACAGAGACAATACAGAATTATCATCTGTATCCTATTACCTAGAAGTAGAACTCAATATTAATATAGAGCAGTAGACCAGTGAGCCCAGAAAAGTAAGTTAAAAGTACATGTTTCAAATCAAATCAAGGATATTGCATTAGATAAATTGATTTCGACGGAAGCAGTTAGGTCTTCCAAGTAAAAATGGCCATCCTCCAACTGCGATATGACACCCATGACCCATCTTCTCCCCGTTTGGCCAACTAGAGACTGAATTGGTGATATCTGTCAAAAAATTTATGCAGAAAGAGATGTCCTCTGTTAAAACAAAAACATCACACGGAGACGAAAACTTGAATTCCAATTCTATACATTTTCAAGAAGTGGACCCAATAAAAACAGTACCTCACAGCTTCCAAAATGTGACATTTCCGTATCAAATGCGGGTTTGGAGAAATGCTGGTCGCGAGCAATCCTCTGGAACAGCAAGAGGAACCTGTCCTTGTACAACGCCGCCTTAGAAGAGGCCTCTCCATGTATAGGTAGGCCCCCCGTATGCCTGAGATCGAAGCAACAGCAACCAAACAATAAAGTACGTAAATCCCCAAACCTACCATAACCCAATTCACCAAGTTTCCCTTTTTTCCTTCCATTTTTTTATCCCAAAAGAATTTTGAGCAACAAAATTTGTAAATGAGTGACGGGTGACGAACTCGTAGAAAGTCTTTTTGATGGGATCGTATCGGAATTTGGGGACCAAGAAGGCATCAATTACGCGTATAGATGACGCCGAAGATCCACCGGTAACGCCGTCAATATCAGGACCGTCCTCTGCAGCGGCTTCAGCCTCCAGCAGAAGGCTAACCACGCGGTGAACCGGGTCCTTATCTATTATAGAAGATTTCACTGTTTTCGCCACATACCATTTATGGACGGAAAGAGTGTAAGAAGCAGAGCATGAACAATAATAGCTAAGAAGAGAGAGAGAGAGAAGAAGAAGAAGAAAAAGAAGAAAAAAAATGAAGGAATTACGAGATTCGTGCTCAAGCTGGTCGAGGAGAAGGTCGAGGGCATCGTCCTGGGCGCCTTGGAAACGGTTGACGAAGGAGAGGATCTCATCCAGAGCCTCCACTTTCAGAGTGTACCCCCTTATCTTGCATTTCCTCTCCACCTTCTTCCTTATCGTCGAACTGTTCATCTCTCTCTCTCTCTCTCTCTCTCAGTGTGACTGTGAGATCAATGAGAAATTTGGCGGGATGCATAACTTTCTCGATGTTAAAAAATGGCGGGAAAAAGGATTGAACCCTGGCGGCTTTGACTTAAACATCAAATGTCAAAAACCCTAACCAATGCATAAAGTTTCACTTTTTCTTTTTCTTTTTATTTTTTCTTTTTCCATTTTATAAATAAAATAAAACATGATGCTGGGTGTGGTGTTGGGGTGGCAATTTTTTTTTTTTTTTTTTTCTTTTAACGTCGGAAATCTCTCTAAGGTAAACTTTTTCAGATATGTTGCTATAAAGTAAACTTCAATCCTGTATACCGTACTCTTGAAATATTGCAGTAGCAAATTTTAAAATCTGTATGTTACGTTACATATATGTTATAATAAAAATAATTTTATAATTTGATATTAATTTATAAATTTATTTTTATAAAATTATTTTATAATTAAAGTATTTCTCTTTTAATGATGTGGTAGTAAAAGCTAACAATATTTTTCAATACCAAAGAACCACTCAACTAAACACTTTTCTTTGAAGAAAAGCCTCAGATAAGATTGAAATTTGCCTCCCAAGTCCAAGAACTTTCAAACCAATCAAATATAAGTTATTAGTAGTTACAGTTCAAGAACCAGTCTGTATTTACATGAGCTGTGTATGAACATATTTCATTTGTGGAAACCATAGTGGCTCAAGAAGTAAAACAAAGTCATGGACAAACCCAAATAAGAGATTATACATGTATATATCCTGTGCTTACTAAAAAAGCAAAAGTGATGAATATTAGGAAGCAGCAGAAGAGAAAGAGCTTCTGATGACTAACAAACTCCAGTTCTCTTGCCCTCCACTAGTCGCCGCCAGCAGGTGACTGTCTCCTCCTCAATCTCTGTCTCACTCTTTTTAACACGCTTGGCAACTCCATCAGAGTCCCGTGTCTCGTCAGCAATAGCTGTGATATGACCATCTTTGGTGGATTCAGTGCTGGGGAGTGTGTCAAACTTCCTCACAACTCTCTCAAGGTCTGCAACAAGTCTCTCAGCCAGGCTCCGGCTGAACTCCTCTCTAACCACTACACGAAGGACAGCAATGTGTTGGGCATCAGGGGCCATTGTGTAAGCTGGAACGATCCACCCATACCTTCTCAAATTCTCTGATATCTGAAACACGGTGTATTTGCTGCTGTCTGTCAGGGAGAAGGCTACCAGGGGCACTCCAACATCCTTGGAGACAATCTCGAATCGCCCCATTTTCTCTATTCCTTCTTTCAGCACTCTGGCATTCTCCATGCAGTTTTCCATAATGTTCTTGTAACCCTTTCAGGAAAGGGAAAAAAAAAAAAAAACTTTAGATGAGGCATGGCACCTTATGATTACTGCACACAAAATATTTCCTGACCAAGTTCAAAGCAATCCAAACCATTTCCACACAACCTATTTCAAATATAGCATTGCATATCAGTTTACATCTAGAACAAGGAAAAATGGCTACCATAACTATATAACATACAAGTTATATACCAATAATGACTGAACATACTATTGCCATACATTATCTATAAAGTAGAATCTATCTATTTATATAAAAGATCATATGGCGTCCCACAAATTAGGAGAAAATGGAAAAGAAACCTCCAGCATGCTGAAACGAGGCAAGAAGGATTTTTCAATCGTGCAGTTTGAAATTTGAGAATGAGAGAAAATTACCTCAAAGCCCAACCGTATCAGCTGGTAATATTGACCAATTATTTGACTAGAGCCTGGCAGAATTGGAAATGTTAGAAAAAAAATCTTAATATGAAAAAATGAAAGAGGCCGAATGGAATACGGACTATCAATTCATTAGACCTGGTAGTGAAAATCACGAATCTATCAATCCTTTTCAATGCAATGAACTTATTCAATTTCAATGGGAAATTTAGTCCTTTATTGTATACTAGCAACAGCTTAGATGGTTATTATGAATTTGTGCCGAGTTGGAACGCTGTCATCAACCTCTTTGGTGGCATTATAAGGCAGAGGGACTGGATGTATCCAAGTGTCAAAAACCAAAGAGCCATAATCACATCATCAACACCTAAAAATAATAAAAAAATGAAATCTACTGGTACCCTTGGTTTAACATTTGGGATAAAACCCATATAAGCAAGTGGTTTGATCTAACTACTTTTAGGATGTCCTTAAAATATTGATAGATGTAATCCAGCATCCAAATTGATTGAAACACAAGTTTGATGAGCATATTTAATCAAAGGACTGGCCTACACAGGCTACGCTTATGCACATGCATACAAATACTTGTATGCATCATGTGCATTGAGATTACCTTTGGAGAAGTTGAGGGTGAATGTGGGTTGATCAGATCCAAGATAGTTGATGTGAAAGATGAGCTCATCAGGTAAGTCCTCTTTACTCCTCCAAACAACCCAGCCAACACCAGGATAGACAAGGCCATACTTGTGACCACTAACATTTATGCTCTTCACTAAAGGCAAACGAAAATCCCACTCAAGATCAGGGTAAAGGAATGGAGCTATAAACCCTCCACTGGCAGCATCAACATGAATTGGGGTGTCCCACCCTGTGTCCTTGTTCTTTTTGGTAAGTAGTTCGTTGAGGAGTTTCACATTCTCGAACTCTCCCGTCAAGGTTGAACCTAGAATTGCTGCAACACATATGGTGTTCTCATCTACCATCTCAACTGCTTTCAGAGGATCCATCACATAATATCCCTCTGACAGTTTTACCTCCTTCAGCTCAACCTCAAAGTACCTAGCAAACTTCTCCCAGCAAACCTGTGGACCATATTTTGAGGCAAATTAGGCATTGATGAAATAAAATCATCATTGTAGTGTTAGTAGCAGCAGTCTCATAAAGTTATCTCAGAAACATCTTGTTTCATTGCAAACATAGTCAACAATATAGCCATGTGTAGCATGTAAATGTTAGAACATAGGCATGTAAGTGAAGTTCCACATCCTGAACCACTGCAATCTGGCCAGTATGCTGCTAAATTACAATTTGACAAAGCTTTTATCTCAATACCGAGGACTCCAAGTGTATTTGGACCATGATCCAAAGCTCAGTCTTACATTCATGATAGAGATAGATTTAGATAAGAACAATGTACTTTGCTAAATAACAAGATCAGTAGAGACTGCATTTTAAATATATTAGATACATGAAGTACTAAAACCACAATGAGATACCTACCTGCACATTAGCTCCAGTGACAATGTTGGGCCTATCATATGGCTTGCCCTCCAATTTTCTCTTCGCCTGCCACTTCCTTTTAAAAGCTAGACCCGCCAGCATCATTGCCTCTGATGACCCTACGGTAGCCACACCAACAGCAGTTTCAGTTTCCCCAACAGGAGCATTAAACAGGTGGGCTATCATATTTACGCACCGATTCTGCAGAGTGAGTTCATAGTCATCAGTGTTATGTACTTAACAGGAGCATGTATGGTAAAATGTATAGACCTCAAATTTTCAGAGTATAGAAGCTGTGGATTTCAAAAAGAACTGGCATGTCCAACCAAGCACTCTACAATTCTTAAAACCAATGAAAAATCCAGTATATAAAACTCACAAAGAAAACATGCACATGCAATAGCTGTCATCTAAGATGATATTTTCCAAAAATAAGTTATATTTTACAGCCCTCATGCGAAGAGTCCAACTGTCCAAATTTATTATTAAAAAAAAAAAAAGGAGAAGCCCGTGTTAAATAAAAGAACACAATGCAAAACAACTATGTTGTATTGAAAAATATTAATTTTAAAATCAATGATTAGATAATATACAAAATTCATGACGTACAGGTGGCTCCCTAACTTGGGGAGCTTACTACATATAGGCCCTACAAAAGCCCCGGGCCTCATATAGACCCGGTCCTGGTAAGAATGATTACACAGTACGCATAGAAAAGAATAAAAAAGAATCATCTAGATTTGAAGCCAGGTCCATAAAACTATAAAAAAGGGAAGAAGACTAATAAAGAAACAGAAAATATTATAGATAAAGATTAATGAGTAGGTATCATGAGTAGGTATCACTGCACTAGGAAAGATCTATGCTTATCTAACCAGATGGCTTAATTTTACCATGCTACCTTATAGATTAGATAAGATAATGACTTTCCTAAGTCATATGTAAGCTTATCCCTCCGATTGAAAAAGAGTGGGTCACTATTAAATAATTAATTTTTTAGATTTTATATTTACTCATTTTTCTTAATATGAGTAAGCGGGGCTTGTGAGCTCTATGCCAGTAAATATAATAACATTTCTCCTTTTTCAGAGATGATTTTTGGGATTCAGCAGTAATGGGAAAAAGGATCCAGCTTAATTTGGGAGTCAACCAGTAGTCATGCACTGAGATATTGATGAATGGAGATTCTTCTACTTGATAGGTAAACCAATTTTGAAAGATTCAAAGAATTGAACAAACAAAACAAAACAAAATCTAAGCAGAATAGTCCCTACACCATCTTAGTAATTCTCGTAGGGGATCTATTTTTGTTTATACAGAAAGCGAAGGAGAAAACCTGTAGCTCGGTGGTAACAGGGTACTCATCCATGTCAACGTAGTTCTTGTTAATGGAGGCCATGATTAGCTTATCACACTCAGGCTCCATCCAAGTGGTCACAAACGACGCCAAGTTCAGCTTCGGCGTCCCATCCAGCGTCAACTCGTCGTTTATGATCTGGTATGCCGCTTCGCTGGGTATGGACTTCTCTGGCATCCTAAACCTGCAACCACAACAACAACAACAAAAAGATAACAAAAAAGAAAAATAATAAAAGGGTATACAGTTCTTCAGAAACCCATATTCCCGTTACTGGCACTAAATGAACAAACACACCCCCCTTGAAATTTTCGTTTCCTCCTACTATATTCCCGATCGAGAAGCAAGCAGAAAGAGCAGAGCAACTTACTTGGGAATGGGTGCACGCGCATATCTGGAAGCAAAAGTAGAGTGCAACTGCTCTTCGGCATCCGGGTTGGTCGTCGTGATCACCATTTCTTCACTTTCACAGTCACAGAGAGAGAGAGAGAGAGATTGATGCAGGAGACGAGGAGCGAGGGAATTCTTATATAGTAGTGGGGAATGGCTTCGGCTTTTGCTTGGCTTTGGCATTTTATTGTAGTGCGTCGCGTGCACTGAATATTTTTGGGGCTGTACAGCTACGCAAAGCTATCACTGTTATTCCATAGTGACTTTTGTATTTTCTTTCCGTATTTTATTGATATAATATATAATTAATTATATCAATAAAATATATAAAATTAAATGCATATAAAATTTTTATATTTTATATCTTTACATTTTCTCAATAAAAAATAATAATTAAAAAAATAAACCCAATCATATCAACACTAATGTATCGAATTTTTTCAAAACTTTAAAATTAAAGAGTAATTGAACGAGAATACCACTAAGATCAATTAAGCGTGCTTAAACGAGAATAATACTAAAATTAAATTACATGAAATTAATAATTATATGAGTTACTTTTTTATACAATATTTAATAAGAATAATTCTATTTAGTATCTTTATATATTTTATTTTCTGAGTTTTATTACGTACAAATAAAGTCGCGTATTAATCTGCGTATTAATACTGATTCATTCATATTTAAAATTTAAATTAACATTGTTTACAATAAAATTTACTTTTTTGACATACACATTAGATTAGTATATATATTAGTGCGTAGTTGTGCTTGTAACTAGATCTTTTTTTTTAATTTGTTTCTTCTTTTCCATAATAAGTATGTATATATGAATGATAAGTAGAACAAAACTTAATTAATTTAACAATAATAAAATTAAAAAATAATAAATATATATAAAATATAATGTGAGATGATAAATAGCATTACCCGATTGTATAATTCATTTTTCTTCAATAAAATATTACAAAAGGCACTTTTATGTCTCTTTTATACTTTTATACTGTATTGATGTATACATGACATTTTTGCTTATAAGCTTCAGCTAGCGGTTGCTTGAAGGTTCAAGGATTCTTGATCCTCTACTTATAATCTCTTTTATATTCAATTTTAGTTAATTTTTACTCAAAAAATGTTAGTTTCAATTCACTCAATATTATTGGAATTTTACTATATATAAATAAAGTCGTGTATTAATTTGTGCATTAATATTAATTTTTTAATATTTAAAATTTAAATTAATATTATTTTTAATAAAATTTATTTTTTGATCAAGTACATTAAATTAATACGAATATTAATACGTAATTACGTTTATAACCAGATATTTTCATATTATAGTATTGAAGCGTGCAGTCTCCACTCACTTTTTTAAAAAATAATTTTATAGTGCCTCACTGGCAGCTTCACACCGTATGAAGAGGGTTGCAGAAACAGAACCCAGCCACCTGTATCTCATTTAATTCGACACTTGTCCAAGTTTTACTATCACTCTGACAACATTGGACACGTGTGCTTGAAGATTCATTATAATATTGCAATATAACTCTTCAATACAACAGTTGGTAATTAGATGACGCAAGCATTTCTTAATAAGAAAATTGAGGTAACAAAAGTTTAAAATAGACAAATAAAATAGATTTTATGATTATTTAAATAAATATAATATTAAATAATTAATAAATATTATAAAAATTATTTTATATATAAACATATTTTCGCCTTTAAAATCCGGACACATTTTGTTCCAACTAGAATACATACATTCCCATTTAGGCTGCATTTGAATTAAGTTAAAATGATTTAAAATGAATTAAATTGGATTAGATTCATCTTCCAAATACAGTCTTATTTACCAGAGTAGGGATGGATATGAGTTTTGCTACGTGTAAACAAAGTCGCGTATTAATCTACATACTAATATAGATTATTTCATATTTAAAATTTAAATTAACAATATTTTCAATAAAATTTACTTTTTAATATTTTCAATAGATAAGAAGAATAAGGACTTGTTGGGGAATACAAGTATTCTCAATATTTTCAAATATTTTATTTCTAAATATCACTAAAATACAAAATATTGTTTAACTTCAAATCTTAACTTTTTCATCTAATTATTATGTAGTCATTATAATTTTCTTTTAATCTCAAACAAAATACAAAACCAATATAATTTTTTCAAATTTTTAAAACAAAAATATTATTAAAAAATTATATTCAAACAATTTCTTAATCTTATAATATTCTTATTTAACTTTTTCTCTTACATTTTCTAAAACCTAATAAAACATTTTAATTCAAATTATTTCACTATATATTCACAAATATTATAAGGAGATGCTTGAAAAATGAGATGGAGTGAGAATTTTTTAAATAGCAGTAAGCTATTTTGTAAATAATAATGAGATAATTTGAGTTAAGTATTTATTAAATTTTGAAAAATGTGAGATAAAAAGTTGAATATAAAATATTATAACGTTAAAATAATGTCATAATATAATTTTTTTAATATTTTTTTATTTAAAAATGTCGAATTATTTTTGTGTTTTATTTAGAAGTTTAAGAAATTTGTAATGATTACTGATTAGTTTGAAAATATTTGTGTTTGAATGATCATTGAGAATGAAATAAAATGATATGAGATAAAAATTATTTCCAAAAAATCCCTAAGGAACCGATTAGTTACTAAGGTTGCGTTTGGATGTTGAGTGGAATTGAGATAAGTTGAATTATTTATGAATAGTAGTGAGTTGAGATGGTTAAATGATTTTTGTATGGTCCACCTAAGATGAGTTTAGATGTATTTAGATATTAAGATGAGTTTAAATTTATTTATGAAAATTTGAAAAAGGTTGTGGGTCTCACGTGTAAAGAGATATTGAGTTAAAAAATGTTGTAAGTCCCACATATAAGAAGGTTTTGAATTTAAATGAGTTTAATGATTTAAGAGTTATCTGTTTAGATGTTAGACTTAGTTTAAAATTATATTGAATTAAATTGATCTCAGTACACTCTAACAATCAAACAGGGCTTTAGACTATATCAAATAATCTGTAAATAATAGTTAAATAATTTATAAATATTAATAGACTTTTTATAAATAATAATAAAATAATTCGAGAGAATAGATACTCTCCCCTCAATTTTTTTTAATTTTTTAAAATATTAATATATTAAACGTAGGGAGCTACACTACTACTTGGGTACCACCACTCCTAATATAGCTAGTTACTATTTTTTTATTTTTTAATATATTTAAATATTTTTTAAAAATAAAAAAAATTATATACTAATATATTTAAAATTATTTCTTTAATTATTAAATAAATAATAATAATAATTTTATCAAGTGGTACATTAAACTGTTGATAAGTTTGGACACGTCTTCTAGTCGCTAGTCACTTCAGAAGATGGGGGAAATATTGAGAATCACGTAAAGTTTGGACACGTTGACAAGGATGCCTAATGGGTCCTATGCTTTTGATTGCTTCTTTTTTCTACCCACCCAGTCACGACCATTTTGACAACATTGTATAGGTAGAAGTTGCACGCCGGTCTGGTGTCTATCTCATTTTGGATAACGATAGATTTACAATTCTTTCACCGCCGCTTTATTATTTGTAATATTTTTGTTTTTTTTTTAATGTTTTAAAGTATTTTTTTGATATATTTAATTATTTAAAAAAATTTTAAAATTTATATAATTTTACTAATAGTTATTTTTCTAATTATTAAAAAAAAATTTAAAATCTCACCATTTCTATGCTAAGGCATCCAAGTGCACATTTGGGAGCAGGGAGGTGGAATATTTGGGACACCTTATTCTTAAAGAAGGGGTGAAGGCAGATCTACAGAAACTAGCAGCTATGCGGGAATGGCCAGTTCCCACTTACCTAAAAGCCTTAAGACGTTATTTAGGTCTAACAGGTTATTATCATAAGTTTGTGCAGGGTTATGGCATGATAGCAACACCACTCACGACATTGCTCAGGAAGAATGCATTCAATTGGACTGACAAGGCTCTCCCGGCCTTTAAGCAGCTCAAGGAGCCCACGACAAATCCAACAGTTCTTACGGTACCAGATTTTACTAAGCAGTTCATTGTTGAGTGTGATGTTTTGGGAGAAGGGTTAGGTGCTATACTTATGCAAGAGGAGTGGCCCATAGCTTATCTGAGTCAAGCTCTTAAGGGGAAGAGCCTGACCCTATCTACTTATGAGAAAGAGTTGTTGGCATTGGTTATGGCAGTGAGAAAATGGAGGTATTATTTATTAGGACAATTTTTCAAAGTACGCACTAACCAGCAAGCTTGGAATCATTTATTGGAATAAAGAATAGGAACCCCAACCAAGCAAAAGTGGATTTCTAAGTTGTTAGGGTATGATTTCAAGGTGGAGTATAAAACTAGGAAAACTAACACTATTACAGATGCATTATCCAGATTACCATCCATAAACAACCCAAACAGTTCCCTATCCCACCCAAACCTCAACCAATCCATACCAAGCCCAAATACTACCTCAAGCCAAACAAATTCCAATCAAACCAACCATACAAACCATAAGCATGGTACAAGCCAAGTGGATAGAAGAATTAAAGAGAACTTACCCCCGAGACACCTAGTTGCAGGAGTTGTTATGCAACTATCATCAGGGTGCTTGGACCTTTCCCATTACCAGCTTCAAAATGATCTCCTTTTTTACAAAGGAAGACTTCATTTAGGAACTTTGGTACCCTTTCAGCAGCAGATCCTGCAATAGTATCACAACAATCCATTAGGGGGCCACACATAAGTATTCAAAACTTATTCAAGAGTAAAAAAAAAAAAGAATTTTACTGGCCTGGTATGCAAAAGGATGTAAGGACCTTCATCAGAGAATGCGACACTTGTCAGAGGAATAAGGTTGAAACCCTTCACCCTGTGGGATTGCTTCAACCCCTTCCCATTCCCGAGAAGAATTGGGTGGATATCAGTATGGATTTTGTGGAGGGATTACCACCATCAGAAGAGTGTACAGTAGTGATGGTAGTGGTGGATAGGTTGAGCAAGTACGCTCATTTACTACCCCTAAACCACCCATGTACTACTCTGAAAGTGGCCTTGAATATTCATGGAAAATGTATTTAAGTTGCATGGACTTCCCCAAACTATAGTCATTGATAGGGACTCGATATTTACAAGCCAATTTTGGGCAAAACTATTCAAGTTGTGTGGAATATAATTGTTACTGAACTCAGCTTACCACTCTTAGACAGATGGTCAAACTGAGGTGGTTAACAATAGCCTCGACTGCTATCTACGGTGTTTTACAAATGACAGACCAAAAGATTGGAAGTATTGGCTAGCCCTAGCTGAGTTCACTTTTAACACATCAACACACTACTCTACCCAACTGAGCCCCTTTGAGACAGTTTATGAGTTTCCCCCACCACGATTGTTACCTTACGAACCAGGTGCAACCAAAGTACAGGCAGTGGAAGAGGAGTTACAAAGTCGAGATTTCATCAATAAATTAGTTAAAGAAAATCTTCATGATGCATAAATGAGGATGAAACGACATGCAGATACTAAACAAACAGACAAAAAATACTAAGAAGGAGATTGGGTATACCTACGCCTGAGATCTTACCGACAAATGGCAGTAGCACTCAGGCGAAATCTCAAGTTGCCACCAAGGTACTTTGGGCCATATCGCATCCTCCGACATGTAGGGAAGGTTGCGTATCACTTGGATTTACCTTAAGAAGCCCAGATCCATCCAACGTTCCATGTTTCATGTCTCAACCGAAACTTGGAACCAATATTCAAGCCCACTCTCAATTGCCTCAGGTGACACCAAAAGGGGCTCTAATGCCAGAACCTGAGGTCATCCTAGAGAGAAGGTTGAAGAAAAGAGGACAGAGAGCTGGCATCGAGGTTCTCACTCATTGGAAGGGCTCCACCATGGAAGATTCAACTTGGGAAGACCTCAATAGTATGAAGAAAAGGTTTCCAAATCTTGCGGGCAAGATCTTTTGAAGATGAGGGCACTATTAAGGTTTCAGACCAAGACACAAGAGTAGTGGGAAAGAGGATGAAGGAAGCTTCTGGATTTCGAAGACCATAAAATGAGATGCTTTTTATATTTAGGGTTATAAGGGTACAATTGTCTATTTGTTTATTAAGTAAGACATTTTAGTAATTTAGTCTTTATGAACAGTTATTGGACCAAGTCCTTAGCATAGTGGTCGTGGGCCAGTTAATTAGCTAATGGCTCAGTTAGTTATCTATTACAATTTATTGTAATTTCTATTTAAATAGACAGTTAATCTACGTAATGATCATCAGATTACTTATCTAGAAACTCTGTGGAGGCGGTGGCTCCTCGAAAGCCATAGATTTATCTTTTCAAATTCATCTTCAATTTTCTTGTGTCAAGGTGCATTACAGTTGCTCGAATGGTTTTCCAACTCTCTCAATAGATGAAATAAATTACTCCCGTAAATGAAAAATTGACAGAGGAGAGAGATAGAGCCAACTCCATCAATTTCTTGATAGTTCTCCATCCATTGTCTGGCAAAATCTATGAAAATTTGTCTGAGTGTTTGTTGACTTTCATGGGATTCACCCACTCCAACAAATAACTTCTCATCAAAGTATGTTGTAATAGTCTAAAGTAATATAGTTGAATGAGATGAGAATTGGATGAACTGTAATATTAATAAAATAGTCTTCAGAACAGTAGCCAGACTTTCTTCGAGGAAAAGCACCTCCACAATAAGATGAACAGTAAATATTCCATATGCTAGGTCAAGTCCCCTACAGGGACCTTATGTACAACAGATACTGAATTACTAAAATGTCCTAAATGAACTGGGCTCAAGGCCCTTACAAACTAAAGCAAGGATAAACATAATTGCAGCTTTTGGCCCATACAGAACCAACTCTCCTTATTAGCTTCGGCCCCTTTCACCAACTAATGCTGGGCCACAACAACTGTGGAGCATACACTACATGAGACACAGCAATTGTGACATGTAGAATACGTGGGGCCACAACAACTGTGGAGTACGTATTATATTTTATGTTATGTGTATTCATGGGGCCACAACAACTGTGGAGCATGAAGTATGGGGCCACAACAACTGTGGAGCATACACTACATGAGACACAGCAATTGTGACATGTAGAATACGTGGGGCCACAACAACTGTGGAGTACGTATTATGTTTTATGTTACTTGAATACGTGGGGCCACAACAACTGTGGAGTACGTATTAATGCACGTTATTAATCAAGACAATTGAATAAATTTCAAGTTTATGTTAAGTCCAGTTTCAGATCAAATACATGATAAGTCAAGTTTTAGATCAAGTCCATGTTATGTTATACTCACGTACATGTTATGTTCAAGTTTATGTTATTTTCAAGTTCTTATTTATGTTATGCAGGTTTACGTTCATGCTATATTTCAAGTCCATGTTATGTTTCATGTTCATGTTATGTTGTTTGTTCATGTTATGTTTTAAGCTTAAGTTCATGCCATTTAAGTCAAGTTCAGTTCACGCTTAAGTTCTGGTTAAGTCATGCTATATGTCAAGTTATACTATGTTTATGTATGACTATAATTATGCATTTATGCTTTTACTGCCATGCATGCATTTTTAACCTGTGTGTGAGTTTTATGTTAACTTACTGAGATTTGTAATCAAATCTCACTGTGGTAGTCCCAACTACCATTCCCCCCGAATGGTAGATCTTGTTACAGGACCCAAAGGAGAATTGGAATCTGACCAACTGAATACGGTCGACTAGGCCACGGTGCGATGTTGATGATGGTATAGTATTTAACTTAGGTTAATACTTGTACTTTTGGAGTTGTATCTCAAGTATTCTTTTGATCACAACCATTTTAGACTAGTGTGGTGATCACGGCTTTTTAGTATGCCTTTATGTATGAAATATGTTTCAAGTATTTGGGATATTTTTGGTTTGGTGCATAGTTTTGCTAAAGAGAAAAATTATCCGCTGCGAATATTGCATAATGCTAGATGCATGTTAGGAACATTGCATCTTATCTGTCATGAACGGGGGCAGGTAACCTTGTGTTGCATGTCTCGACGCTTCAAATGTCCGTTTAATCCCAAGCGGAATTTGGGAGCGTCAC